>JAWNKX010000197.1:957500-1413368 GCA_035041755.1 Cacoxenus indagator | reverse complement strand
CGTTCACTGATAACGATTAGTAAAGAAAATAGTAAACTACAGACTTTCCGCGAAACACAACCGTCCGAAGCGAGTGCAAAAAGTGAACACATTTAGGTTTAGGTTTAAGAACTGTTTAGTTGGTTAAATTTTACATTTATGTTTCCAATCTTTTGACGTATGGTAAATACTGATGCCTTATCATGCAGGCGTGCTGTTTATTAATGTGGCTACTCGCACAGTCACCCCACACTACAGATCCATACTACATAACTGGTGAGAAAATTAATTTAAATTTTACAATGAATAATCGAGAATTTCGATTTATAAATGGGTAAGGTATGCGTATTAGTTTGTTGACTTTGTCAATAATATCGGTGATTTGCAGATTAAAGGTAAATTTTTGGTCAAAGTTTAGGCCGCAGTATTTTACATTGGGTTTCCATAAAATTTCTTCATTGTCAATACGTGTGTCTACATTTGGTAAGTAGCAGAGTTTTCGCATTTTAGTGAAATATATGGGACTAGTTTTACTGTAGTTTAATTTAACTCTCCATTGGTAATAGTATATGGATAACAAGTCAAGAGCATTTTGTAAATTGTCCCTGATTTCCGCAAAAGTAATACCGGAACTGTAAATCGCAGTATCATCAGCAAAAATTAATAAAAGTATATTTGGAAAACACGGTATGTCGTGTATAAGTTGTAGAGGCTTAATTCGAGAACCGAACCCTGTCTAACTCCAGCACATATATTCTTAATGCTTGAAGAGGTTGCATTTAGCTCAACGTGGAAAAATCTGTCAGGAAATTTTGAATTATTCTAATTAAATACAGCGTTTTACCCAATGATGTAACACTTGTGAACCAGATACAGCGTTATGTCAAACAGTGTCTAAAGGCCAAACTCCATACCATGAGTTTCAGACATAACGCAACAATGAATGCGGTTGTCAACACTTTGCAAATCAATCGGCAATGTCGAAGCGTATTGGCTATGTCGCGCTCGCCTAAGAGAATCATGCTATTCCGGCATTATATGTTAATCCGTCTGCACAGACTGAAGAACACTAACACCAATAACAACAGCGATTTTGCAGCCGAAAGTGCCGTTTTATTCGTGGTGATAGCCGTCTCCTGCATGCGTCGCCATTCTTTTCATTGGTAAGTTTCATAAATGCAATTTTAATTAGCTTTGTTTCCATATCTGCTAAAACTTACTACCGGTTCATTCCTAAGGACACGAACTACGACCAATTGACACTCGGCTATATAGCAGATTAAATCCAAGGATGGCAAACTACGCGGGTGTAAGCCATTCACCAAAGCGGAAGGTCAAGGCGATTTGTTCACCTCGTTGACATCGAGGAGTTTTCCAAATGACGAGGCTTCCGTGGCTTTCTCATTGAAATCTGACCATAGCCAGTAGGTGAAAATAAAATCACAGTTAATCACATCATGGGTTGCGCCTGTTATATAACCTTTCTCAGTTTCAACAAGCTTAAGGCGTTGACACAAAATGTTGAGTATATCGCAAAGTCTCTAAGTAACTCTCAGCTTCTGGAGTTGGATGAAACGGGCCAGAAGGTGCGTCGCAAAACAGCTCTGGACGCAGAGCGCAACGTGGATGACAAAACTCTGTATGTTGAAGCGTTGCCGACAACTGCTGACCACGATTGGGTACGGCAGGTGTTTGAACGTCTCGGTCCTGTGGCGTACGTTTCCTTGCCACGGTACGCAACTTCTCGTAAAATCAAAGAATTCGCCTTTGTGGAGTTTGAGCAAGAGGGATGCGTTGAAAAAGCAATTAAAGCTTTTCAGCAGTTCAACGGTGTGCTGTCACTGCAAGAGTCCGATCCCGCTGATCTGTGCAGCGTGCGAGCCTATGTGAGAGAGAAAGAGCAACTGACCAATGAAGACCCTTGGGAACAGGAGACCAAAGGCCATGTGAAAGCAGAGAAGCAGACAAACGCGCCCAGCGAAAGGAAAAAACTTAGAAAGCGACGCAAGTCAGAAGCTGAGACTGTGGATGAATTGCAACAGAAAACAGCAACAGCTAAAAAGCGTCTAAAAGTCGATAGCGGAAGCGAGTCAGGCGCTGCTGATAAACTCGCTGACCGCTCCACTCTCACTGAAACAGAGCAGTCTGAGGAAAAAGTCAGCGATGAGGAAAACTTCTCTGATAACAAGGCGAGTGAAAAAGGCAACGGTAAAGCCCGCCAGGATGAGGAGGTTAAGAGACGACGCAAAAAGAAAAAAAGGAAGAAGCCTAAATTCGATCAGTATGAAATGGATCCCAGCTGTTTTGATTTAAAAATTTTGCCGAAGCGTAATTGGAAACGTTTGCGTAATAAGTATTTAAATCTGCAGCGTGAAAAAGTCGCCGAGATAAAGCGGAAGTACCAGGGCCGTCAGCAACAACAGTACGGAAGTTGCGGCTATCAACAGAAGTCGTCGTCACAACAACAACAGCAGAAGCAGCAGCATGAGACGAATATATGCACCAGTAAAGATCTTGAAAATGCGTCTATCGACCACGATGATGCGCCTTCATCGGCAAAGCGTATGAAAAGTGGTGGTAGTATGCACAAAATGAGTATGAACTTTTATGGTGCTGGCGATGGTGAGCTGGAAGAAAGCCCAACAGCAACCGGAGTATCTGTCAATGGTGCTAAATGTGGTAGCACAAAGGATGAGAATCTAGCACAGCAACGCCTGCCGCTCTTTACTCGGGAGCCAGGACTCATAGTCGAGATCGGTTTTTTGGAGCCATGCGTTAATGTAAAGGAATTCAAGACCGACATGCGTCAGTATGCCACAGTCAAATACGTTGACGTTAAGGAGGGAGCAATGTATGCGAATTTGCGTCTAGAATCAGCAGCAGCAGCAGAGGAGTTAGTGCGCCAGCTCAATAGTGCTGAATACAAGTGTAAAGTGCTGCGTGGCAAGGCTGAATCGCGTTATTGGAAGAAGATCGACGCTGATCTCGAAACGAAATTGAATCGAAAGATAAGAGTGCCCCAAAAGCGAGGTCGCGAAAAAGTTGCAAAACTACTGGCCTCGCATATACACTTTGCGGACGATGATGAGGCCGATGAACCAACGGGGCGTAGTAGCACTTTGCACGAAGGCATATTACCGCAGGAATAAGCCTTCCATTCCACCCGTAGAAATATGCATATTGTCGGAGTTTACTTTATATTATTCGTATTTTCAAAAACTATTTCATTAAATTATCCCTATAAAATTGAACATAAGCGTATATGCTATGGTAACATGGTTAACAGTCTCAACATGGGCTGGCAAGATTATGCCTTTGCATCCCTGCGTTCATCTTCCATCTAGTGAAGTCAATCTAACTATCAATTCGTTTGTGTTTGTCCACATGATTTTGTTGTTGTAAAAGATCCCAAGCTTCCTACAGAATATGCTGAGCCGACTAAAATTTGACCACTCTTAGGAATTCATCTTAGATGTAGAGTGAACCATCGGCTGGACCCAAGTAGTGCTGGGATATAAGTAGCACGTCAATGATTGTCCATACGCCAAGCCCACCAAAACTAAACAGTTTTCCGATACCCTCCTGCCATTGGCCAAGATAGATACGATCGGCACCGAAGCCACCGAGCGTGATGCTGATAATGAATGCTGTACTCCATCGGTAGCCCTTAGTCCAATTGCAGCGCAGATTGCGTGTGAATGATCGATTGCCCAGGCAGAGTACGTCCGGGTTTACCGTACAGTTGGTGCGATAGTACTTATCATTCGCAGAATTGCAATGGGCACGCTGCACACAACGCTGCTGCCACATTGGTGTTTGGTAGCAGTAACGGCAGTTCATTTGCCGCTGAAATGTGCGCTCACCTTGGCATTGCACATGGCTCAATACATCGCAGGTGACATTCAGATCTTTGCCATAGTGGCACGAGTAATTAAATGAGCAGCGTATGCACGGTAATGTCAAATTCGAACATGCCACCTCCTTGTCACCATTACAGAACACATTCGTATCGTTGGCTATTGACTGTTTGCCGTGCAGTGTGAAGAGAGGCACTATCGTGTTGTCGTGGTTACCATTGGCGTTGCTGTCTTTTTGTAGCTGCTGCTGTTCGGCTTTGGCGTCCGTCACGTTCATTTCGTTTCCGGCAGCCGTTTCGCTGTGACGGATGCCACTTAAAACGAAAACCATAACCAGCACAATCGCAGAGCGCACTCTGATAACAACACATTCGCGATGCTGCATTCTGTTAAATTATTATAAGCAACTTGTAACTTGACTAATAAGTCAGACACAATCCAAACAAAACCAATAGCTGAGAAACAGCTGATCGTATTGCTTCTTCTTTGAAGTGCGCGTTTGAACTGCAGTGCTGTATGTTTGAGCTTTTGTTATGTAGTTGGTACTTTCGCGCAGGCTGAAAGGAAAAGATGAAAGTGGTCTTTTATATAAATTCTAAATATATGGACAATTGAAAATTATAGCTTGCCACTTAGTGTGCGCCTTTTAAAATTTAATTTTCAGGTTGATTAATTTATGTCCAACTTCTTCATTACTATCTAAGATAGACGAAGATATTTGATAGTTTCTACTTTCTCGAAATGCCTACCTTGCGTTTAGATAGTGTATACACGTTTTTTAGTGCATAGGCAGGATAATAAAATTGTTTTATTGGGAAAAATTGAATATGTAAAACGCTTCAAAATTGGTCATTAATGGTGTAACACATATTGTATGTTCTTTACTAGTGTTGTAAAATTCTTGATCTCACTGAGACTACTTTTTGTACCACCTGTTTTTATACTTCTTCACTGTTTTTGCACCACTCATGTAGTATTCGAGCAGGCCTATTTGACGAAACGCAAAAAGTGTTAAACATTTTAGATTTGTAAGTTTTTACGACGTTGGATTTTTATCTAGCTGATATCGCTTGAATCAGTTGTGGTGCTATGGAATCTGATAATTCTTTGAACCTAACTATTCGCCCTAAGTTTGGGCCTCCGCCGAACTTCCCGAATATAACACGGCCAACACCAATTGGTTTGTACAGCATTAACACAGAGCGCCAGTTCGTAAATACGGCAGAGAATCTACGCTACTTGGCTGTGCCGAAAAAATTTCCACTGAATTTGAATAGTGGATATGGGTACGCTATTAAAAAGTCTGATGATCAACCGCAAAGGTCCTTTGATCATCTGTTAGAGTTCATTCGTCAAAACAAAAAGGAGCTGATTACCGTTCCGGAGTTGGGAAACAAAGCACCCGTCTTGCGCGCCGACGTGGTTTGCTATCGCGGATGCTTGCGTTTGATTATGAACACACCTTACGAGTTGCAGAAGGACTGGTGCCTTCATGTGTCAAGACTAAATGGAACACTCTACATTTCCCAGATGGATACGCCTCAAGACATCGCCGAACGCAAGAGTCGCTCAGCCAAATTGAATCTCATGTGCTCGTGGGGCTTTAAATTTGAACAATTTTGTACGACGTGTAAGTGATTTGCCGATCCATAGCATAACAACAAAAGTCATTTGTATCTCACATTAGCCGACCCGAAAATCCCGCCGGAAACTTCCGTTCCTGTGAACGAATGCGCTGAACTGGGTTGTGTATTCAAGTCAAATTTTTCCGATATCAGATTGCTCTACGCCGCAGAAATGGATGCTGTAGATTCAACAGAACCTATGTATAACTTTAAAATGCCATTGAAACGGGTTGAATTATAATTATATTCATTTTTATATACAACTCTAGAGACACATCAAAGCCGATCGATTTGAATTCCCTACGCTTTGTGGAGCTAAAGACGCGCGCGATGACATTAAATAAGGTCCAAAAACGTACCTATTTTAGTCATAAAACTCGACAATGGTGGTGTCAAGCCTTTTTGGTGGCCATTGATGATATCTATGTGGGAATGCGTGACAAAGACGGCTTCGTATTGTCGGTCGATAAAATTCCAGTTAGATCGCTGCACCAGAGTCCGGTAAGTGAGACATATATTATCACCGCAAAATCTTTGCAAAGTTTTCGTTGTTGTAGCACTTATGGTCTGAAGCTGTTTGTGTGAGTTTCTTGGAGCGCTTTTTGCGGGCTGTCAAAAACATTATGTGTGAGATCGAGGATGCTAAGACTGTTGTGGAGTTCTACTTTCATTTTAAGCGTAGCGAAATCACTTACAAGATATACAACGGCGAAAGTCCCCATACTTTTATTCCTCAGTGGTACGTGAACCAGTGTTTTGATACCTGAACTTCTTTTATGATCACACATTATGACTAAGACTACATATGTATCAGAGAATTGCACGAGTGCCTATTATCGTGACTCCAAGTATACTCCATTTAAATGCGGTTGCGGTGTGATCGCCACCACATTCTATGCGGTGTATGCACTCAAAATATTCATGCTGTAACAGTTTTTTGTTTTACTCGAGTGTGTGTGCGATCGGTTTCTGCTTTTCACTCTACTGCACATACTTGCTGACATTTTCGGAAATCATACTTACACTGCGTGCGTTGCGCATAAGTACAAAGATGAGTAAAGAGAGAACTCAGTATAGAAAGACCATGAGCAAAACGAACACCGGATTATTTTTTTTTATACCAAGTATGTATGCGGTGTACTTATTGTTGCGGTGCACCGGTGTAGTTCTCTGATATGTATCTACTTTTTAAGAGTATTGTTTTTATTTTTGTATGATAATAAATAATATAATAATATACTAATCACTGAAACCATCCACACGATTTTAATGAAATTTTGGGAATATGTATGCTTAGTTAGAGCTTGAAAGATGAGATAGTTTGGGACCCGGTCGGCACCGCTGATCCACATCCGAGATCAATTTGTACCCAAAAATTTTAATATATTTATAATAAGTAGAGAAATACATACAAACTGAGTTTATTAACTTCTAAGGCGAACTTTATACTGAAAAGCGCTAATTATGGTTAATGATAATAATGAAAAAAATGGGAAAAACCTTAGAACTAAGTTAGTAGCTAAAAACTTAAAACTAGGGACAACGTCTAATTAAACTTTAAGAAGATTTTTTAACCTCTCTATATATTTTTTGGCCTGACGATTTATCACATCGCCAATTTTCGGTATTTTTAACTCGTTTTCAAGATCCGCCGTTCGCATGAACCAAGGGGCACCAGTAAGCATTCGCAATGTCTTGGCCTGCAGTACTCTCACCTTCGTGATGTTTGACCTCGCTGCTATGCCATACACCTGCAAACCGTATCGCCAAGCAGGAGCAATTATGGTTTTGTAAATGTTCACCTTATTTCCCAAGGACAATTTATTCCTGCTAGTTAAAAGCCAATGCAATTTACCAATCCTCTGACTTAAGGATTTCGTGATTCTTGAAATATGCGTCTTGAAAGTTAGCCGCCTATCCAAATACACACCCAGGTATTTGTAACCTGAATGGTGTTCCAGAAGCTGGTTTCCAATGAAAACTCCCGGACAGAAATCCGGCCGTAAGGCGTACGTCACATTGGCACACTTGTTTTTGTTAATTCAAATGTTCCAACTTCGTGTCCAGTTTTCAAAAATATGCAGGTATTGCGGCAGTGAGTCCGTGGCTTCGTAAATGAACTTGTTTCTGACGAGGATGGCCGTATCGGCTGCAAACGTGGCAATGATCAGATCCAGAGGATCCTTCAGTGGTATTTCTGACCCAGTGGGCATGTCGTGCGTGAACAGGGTATAGAGTGTAGGCCCCAAAACGCTACCCTGGGGGACACCTGCGCAAATCGCCTTGATGCTAGATTCCACACCATCCAGTACCACTGGGAAGGTCCTATTCTCAAGGTAGCTGTGCACGATTAACCATAGTTGAGGCGGCAAGAGATTCTTGAGCTTACTGAGCAGCCCGTCATGCCAAACTCGGTCGAAAGCCTGCTTTATGTCAAGATACGCTGCCACCACGTACTCCTTAGCATCAAATCCTTCGAGAATAAAGTTAACCACCCTATTCAGCTGCTCTGGAGTTCCGTGAGATTTACGAAAGCCAAATTTAAAGGAAGGAACTATTTTTAAGTCCTTTTTTAAGTCCAGGATCCGTGTCAGCAAACAGCGTTCAAACAATTTTGCTACAGTGGGTAGCAGGCTAATTGGCCTGTAGGAATCTAAGGTGTAAGGGCTCTTGCCGGCCTTATGAATCATGCAAATTCTCGCCTTCTTCCACTGTTTCGGCACATATCCCAATCTCAGCACTGAGTTAAAAATGAGGACGAGAAATAGCACAGCTCTTAGCGGCATTGCCTTAAGTGTAAAGTTGTCCAGTCTATCTTCACCTGGAGCCTTTTTAGTGTTCAACCCTTTAATATGTGCTGAGACTTCCTCAGCTGTAATGGGAGCAACCGGCAGGCATAATTGGGCGTCGCTTTCAAGTCTCATATGGATCTGGCGAACCCTGAGTTCTGAGCTGGTATCAAATGGCTGAAATCCAGCTTCCAATTCCTCAGCGAAAGCCTCGGTTCGCTCGCTTAAAGATCTAGCCCAGGATTCGTCAGCCTTCTTGATTGGAAATTTTGGGGTTACCTGTTGTTTATACCTTCTCGCCAACTTCCACAAGGAGTGCTTTGTGGGGTCGTCGGGGGAGACATTTGACAAAAACCTGTCAGTTTCTTGCTGTTTATGCAACGTCAGCAGCTTTCTGACTCTATTCGACACTCTACGAAAAACCCTGTCCACAATAGGGCCGCGGGTGCGACAAAACTGTCTCCCTAGTCTTCTCTTAATAAGCAGCAGTGCTTCAATAGCTGGGGGAAGTCCAGAACGCACTCTTGAGCCATGTGGTGGATTTAAGGGGGCGGCAATGAGAGCAGCTGAGTGCACCTTATTTAGAAAGATCGAGTGCGCGTCTTCAATGTCTTCGGGCATCAGGATTTCCAAGTTTAAATTTAGAGATTCATCCAGAACTCGGCGAAATGCATCTAAGTCAGTTCCAGGTGGCAGCAGTCGTTCTTTTATTGTTTTGATCTTCGGAGTGGAATCAAAATCAACCACAAGGGGGAGATGATCAGAGGAGAGTTGATACTCAGTCCTGATAGACAACTCGTCCGAACGCAGCCAATAATAAATGAAGAAATCAATAGCGCTGGGTGTGTGCCTTTGGGCGTACGGGAAATGAGTCGCTTGACCAGTTGCCAGGATTTGAGCTGTTGAGTTTTGCACAAGCAGCTGTAAGCAGCTACCCCTTGTATCCGCTCTAAAGTTACCCCAGAATCTGCTTTTGGCGTTAAAGTCTCCACCTATGAGAAACATTCGTCCAAGATTGTTTAAAAGATCTTCGAAGTCTACAGATGACCAATTAAGATGCGGAGGTAAATATAATGCAGAGACTATTAACTCGCCCTTACTGGTTGAAATCTGGATGGTGGCCATCTGTAATTTCGCTGTTCTCACTGGCTCTTGTAAAGAATAGGAAATTTCTTGCTTAATAAGCACAGCCGCTCCTCCTCTTTGCCTGTTGCTGGGATGGTCAGCCTTGTGAATGTTGTAGCCAGGTATAAAGATCTGGACTCCAGTTTGCAGCCATGTCTCAGTTATGAGCAACACATCAATATTAAGGTCGGTTAGGAAATGCTTAAGCTCCTCAACATGCCCAGAAATTCCATGAGCATTCCACAATCCAAGGCTAAGTGAACGGGTCATCATTTACGGGTATTCACGAAATTGAGGCATAATTGTTTTGAGGAACTGATTGCTCTCCTTCAGTTCATTAAACATTAATGTAATTGTGTCAACTTTAGCTGTGAGGGCCGTTATTGCAGCCTCTAACTTGCTAATGCTGTCAGGGGTGTGTGGCGATTGCTGTAGATGCACAGCTCTGTTGTTAACATTGCAAGATCTCTTCGGAGGATTAGTTATATGCAAACCAGCACGTAGTGTGTCTGCATATGAGGTGTCTCCTTTGACCATTACCGCCGGGACGTAACTCACTCTTCTCATAGAATCTTCCCTGTTGCTGCCACGCGCCGAAATTGATATATGGGGTTTTAGGCAGTTTAATTTCTTTTTGAAAACTCGGCAGTCCTTACTCCAAGCAGCATGTTTCTCACCGCAATTTATGCAGCAAAGGTCCTCCACAGCCAAACATTGGGTGGTTATATGGTTTTGCCCACATTTTCCACAAATCAACTGTCGCAGGCAGTAATTTTTGGTGTGCCCAAATCCAAAGCATCTATAGCACTGAATGACAGTCAGGTTCTTTTTTGGAATTTCCACCAGGACACGTTGCCTGCCTATATGCTGAATTTTCAGAGCCTCCTTATTGTTAGGCGCTTTGGCAAGGTTGATGAAGAAGAAGTTGTTTGGTACCATATTTTCAGTGTCTGCTCCATTAACCTTGGTGATTAACTTGCGGGGGTTGGGATTAAACACACCGGTGACATTGTGGCCTTTGGTATAAAAGGCTTCCTTGATAATATTGTGGGGGGTGGTGCTAGCCAGGTTGCGAACAAATCCCCTGAAAGCTTTGTCCTCCTTAAGCTGGTATGTGTAGTGTTTAATGTTATGCTCTTTTAGGTAACGAACCAGAATACGATACAAATCAGAATACTCAGTATAGACCCTTACAGTATCATTTCTCATAACTTTAAGTGAGAAACTGTTAGGCGTTCACTGATAACGATTAGTAAAGAAAATAGTAAACTACAGACTTTCCGCGAAACACAACCGTCCGAAGCGAGTGCAAAAAGTGAACACATTTAGGTTGAGGTTTAAGAACCGTTTAGTTGGTTAAATTTTACATTTAAGTCAAAAGATTGGACGTATGGTAAATACTGATGCCTTATCATGCAGGCGTGCTGTTTATTAATGTGGCTACTCGCACAGTCACCCCACACTACAGATCCATACTACATAACTGGTGAGAAAATTAATTTAAATTTTACAATGAATAATCGAGAATTTCGATTTATAAATGGGTAAGGTATGCGTATTAGTTTGTTGACTTTGTCAATAATATCGGTGATTTGCAGATTAAAGGTAAATTTTTTGTCAAAGTTTAGGCCGCAGTATTTTACATTGGGTTTCCATAAAATTTCTTCATTGTCAATACGTGTGTCTACATTTGGTAAGTAGCAGAGTTTTCGCATTTTAGTGAAATATATGGGACTAGTTTTACTGTAGTTTAATTTAACTCTCCATTGGTAATAGTATATGGATAACAAGTCAAGAGCATTTTGTAAATTGTCCCTGATTTCCGCAAAAGTAATACCGGAACTGTAAATCGCAGTATCATCAGCAAAAATTAATAAAAGTATATTTGGAAAACACGGTATGTCGTGTATAAGTTGTAGAGGCTTAATTCGAGAACCGAACCCTGTCTAACTCCAGCACATATATTCTTAATGCTTGAAGAGGTTGCATTTAGCTCAACGTGGAAAAATCTGTCAGGAAATTTTGAATTATTCTTATTAAATACAGCGTTTTACCCAATGATGTAACACTTGTGAACCAGATATAGCGTTATGTCAAACAGTGTCTAAAGGCCAAACTCCATACCATGAGTTTCAGACATAACGCAACAATGAATGCGGTTGTCAACACTTTGCAAATCAATCGGCAATGTCGAAGCGTATTGGCTATGTCGCGCTCGCCTAAGAGAATCATGCTATTCCGGCATTATATGTTAATCCGTCTGCACAGACTGAAGAACACTAACACCAATAACAACAGCGATTTTGCAGCCGAAAGTGCCGTTTTATTCGTGGTGATAGCCGTCTCCTGCATGCGTCGCCATTCTTTTCATTGGTAAGTTTCATAAATGCAATTTTAATTAGCTTTGTTTCCATATCTGCTAAAACTTACTACCGGTTCATTCCTAAGGACACGAACTACGACCAATTGACACTCGGCTATATAGCAGATTAAATCCAAGGATGGCAAACTACGCGGGTGTAAGCCATTCACCAAAGCGGAAGGTCAAGGCGATTTGTTCACCTCGTTGACATCGAGGAGTTTTCCAAATGACGAGGCTTCCGTGGCTTTCTCATTGAAATCTGACCATAGCCAGTAGGTGAAAATAAAATCACAGTTAATCACATCATGGGTTGAGCCTGTTGTATAGCAGTCAACGGCGCATGCAATGCCAGTTGCAGGAAATGCGTAAGATGTTACGGCGGCGCACAATAGTACTTGATTTAGTCAAGTCGAAGAAGAATAAATAATCATAGCTCTAACATTGCCGGAGTCGATTGACTCTCCTGGCTTAGAATGTTTTAGATTTCAACCAACTGCCATACATATATTCATATACATATGTATCTACAAACATAAAAGCATAAGTATTGAAGACGTCCAAGTCCAGTAAAACCGATTTTATTTTATTTGATGCTATATTGTCTTCACCGTTTCACTTTAAGTCGGGTGTCTCCAGCAACGGCGTGGCTCCTGTGTTTTCAGCGAAATTGTGTGGCAAGTAGTGGGGCGTTTTCGGAAGCAGCTCTGTAGTCGTTGGCGAACACATTTGTGTCGTTACATGCCGACGCCTTTCACCTCCAGCGGAACTTCCGTAGTAGGCGTTGCCCTGTAGCCGCTTCTCGATGACACAATCGTAGAAGCGCGCTATCTTCACAGCGTCCGTGGTGCCTGCGGCAAGGCTTCGCGGATCGCGGCAATTGAGCCAAATCTCCTCTGCTCCACATTGTTCAGCTTTAAATCGGTAAAAGTACACATTACCTTACCGCCCAATGGTGAGAACGAGGTTTGTTGCACTCACCTATGCTGCCAATTTTCTTAATAGTACGCGATTGTCGTTTTTCGTCCAAAAGATCCAATTTTGTGCCCATAACCAATATGGGTATCTGTGTAAAACCGAGAAAGTCTTCCAAATCGAAAATATTTGCATCTGCGTGGATAATCGGAATTGACACCTGAAGTGTTGGCGCATTGTAGCTGCTGCTTCCAGCTCGGGATTTGTAAGTGTCTTTGCTGTCCTTATTCAAAATCTCGTACAACCAATCGAGCAAGTTTTCGTGTGATTTTCGATTTGTCAAATCATGCACCAGAATAATGCCGTGTGTTGGCGTGTAGAAGACACTGCGCGTATTCTTGTGGTTCAACGAACCACCGATGTCAAAGAACTCCAGGAAGAAGGGCTGCTGTTGCGGTGTACCTTCCTTGTATTCGTGCAGCTTCACCTCGATGTTGCAGCCCACCGTCCAGCCGGGTCGTATGAGGCATTCATTACAGGCCATCAGATGCGTTAGACACGTCTTGCCTACACCTGTTGAAACAAAATAAAACACACTGAACAATTTGTCGTTGCAGTTAATTGCTGCTTAACGCACCGGAATCGCCGACGACTAAGATGCGCACTTTATCAATTGTCATTGCCATGGCGGAGCTCATGCCTTAATTAATAAATTAAATGTATAAATAAACCCGTACTGCATCCGCGCTCGGTAAACGCTAGCGTCATCAAAAACAATAAGCCAGACGCAAACTGTCCTTTTAGGCGATCAGCTGATTTGCGGTAGCGTCTACAGGCTGACCACATTCAAATTGATGTGGTTTGTGCAGTAGCTAAAGCTCGGCTGATATTTAGAAAATAACGGCGTTACGGTTTTTATTAGTGGCTGCGTTTTAGTGGTGTGAATTTCTTATTCGCAATTGCTCATTGGTTTAATGTTCATAAACAATTGTACAGTTTATTATTATTATTACTATTTACGATGGTGTTGGTTAAAAATCAGCTTTTGAAACAAGTCATGGCAATAAACAACCATGTCTCTTCAATGCGCTTCTATTTTAAACCTTAGTGGCCGGCTTGATAAAGGAAATACTTCAGACTGTGAGGTTAGGGACAGCACTTGATGATGTCCTGGCACCATGCCTCCCAGCCGATAGTAAGGTGGCAAATGCAAGTTCTTTTGAGCGCAGTAGATAAAATATAGGTGTACAAATTGGATGCAACGTTTATGGTAAGAAGTAACATAGGCTCACAATTAGTGATACTTTCTGGGACTTTAGTACATCTCGCTCGTCATTATCTCTTCGCGGGGTTTTTTCCCATTGAACAGTGGTACACCCTATGAATCCTCGGACGACTTCCCGGAACCTGTTCATAGCCAACAGTTGATTCTTAACGCTACTAATGACAATGATCGGGGCGAGCAGCATAAAGAAACCAGTGATGCGCCAAATTTGGATGCTATATCGCCAAGCGGGCGTCACCACTTGCCGACAATTTAGATCTATTATTATTATGTATGGTCTGTCGGAACACAACAGCCCAATTCAATTTCCTTAGCCTAATACATGGGCGCACTAAATGAGTGCTTTAACCAGCATCAGATCGATGTATTGAGCTTTATCAACTAACGGAATGATTCTAGAATTATCAGATATAGTACATCCGGAATACGTCTGCACACCAAATGGGTCGCAGTCACTGCCACAGTCACGGTCTTGCTTGAGTTTATCACCCAGTGAATGCAGTCATTGTCACAGTATTGACAAAACAAAGTAACGATGAGTGGCGGAAGGGACGGACAAACAGCCAATAAGCACATTGGCAATTTGCAGACCTCAATTTGTATGCGCAAATGAAGTTAAAATGACATAAATCTTATTTAAAACGCCCTTAATTTCTTTCCGCTCTCCATCTTCCAGCGCTGAATATAGTTCCAAAGAATTTAGCGCTGCGTGTGCTTTAATTTGTTTTTGTTATTTCTGCTCTTTGTGGACTATGTCTTTATTTATTTATATGCCTATTAATAAGTTGAAGTGCAATGTAAAAATTGTAAATAATTCAAACTACAAAATCAGCGGAGTGCAGCCCAAAGGCGCGGAACCTTCATGCCATTAGAGGTCGCTTTATAATTGTAACTGTAACTTTGTCATGAAGGAGACACCCTGCTTGACTAGACGAGTTTATTTAGACAGGTGCACCTCTTTGTCTGTTCGGCTATATATCTATTAGCTAGCTAAACCTACTCAGCTTTGCTTGTCAGATCGCCTCTATGAGATCAGTCTGAGTGTGTTTTCAGAAAATTATAGCGATTCAATACTATAAAGGGCATCCCGTAAATTTGTAGGTCATGCCAATGAGAAGAGTTATTTGAAAGCAGAAAATTTGACAAAAATGGTGACGGGGAGTGCAGATGTTGGAGAAATATAACCGAATGACATACACTATCTATTTATAATATTAAACAATTTTCTGACATTTCAGACATTTAATCGCGACAATAATTATTTTCAATTAACCACAAAGATACTGGAACTCTTTGAATTTAAATTCGCGCTGAACTTGGCCATCCCGATGCCCAGGTCGCGAACAGCGTGAATCTGATGTAAAGTATTCAATTTTCAGCTGAATTGTGAGCTGGTGTAAAACCTCTATACTATATTGCCGTCTTGGCGCAATACGACCGAAGAAACTGTGAACACCTCAGACGCATAACCAATAACTACTTCTTAATCGGACTTTCTCTGACGAAGGTAATTCAATACTATGGCGTGGTTATTTATTTTTTTTTTTTTTACTTCAGCATTATTGCATTATTCTGCCAAATTTTCGATCGTGTTTAATCGAACACAGCTTCTTTCAGGTCGTATGGCAGGATACACGCAACGTGATTAAGGCTGATGCGTCGGCGACAGGTGGAGCTGGGCACCCTCAACGCATTCTACATAATCGTTGTGTTATGCCTCATTGATTGCCCAATTGCTCACAATTCTCACTTATTTATGGATGTCACACTTCATGGTGGTGGTGCGGTTTAGTGTGTTTATTTTTGGGTGAGCCATTAGATGTTCGTAGTCCTTCAAACGCATATATATAGATGTATATATATATTTGTAATGATATTTTTTCCAAGTATTTTTTTCAAGTATGAAATAGACTTTTTATGCAGTGATGTCCAACATTTCAGCTGTCCGTTTCTACTTCTAATAGAACATAGTGCAGCCCGACAATATAATTCGTTGACAGTTCTCCGATTACTGTCAGCCAAATGCTGGCGCTATATCAATTTGTTTATTAGAGCTTAGATTGTGCCATGGAGACCCTACCAGAAGTTGTGTGATAAATTTCTGCTTTTTTTGTATTTCACGTAATTTTGTGGTATTTTATATATTGTATGATCACGTGTCCATTTGATTAGTGTTGCACAATATAATGCACCCTAATAGCAAGAGGATCATAACTCAAAATATAGCAACGAAAGAGTTACAAATTTGAATTTTTTTTTGTTATGAAAATATGTTTTTAGATTGCGATATGTATGGCTACCAACACAACAATCTAGTGATAAGCAATAGAAATTTTACTTCATTTTACTTTATTTTATGCCCAAAATTACTTTCTCTTACCCAGACTCTACTACCCTAGTAAATAAAGCGACAACTATGCTACTTTTGAAATTGCTTGGAGATCACTACTATAGTGGGTAAGCTGTTGTCTTTGAATAACGGATTTTTCTATATGATTTTTATTTTATTTTATCTGTTTCATATATTTTTATAACTAAGTGCAATCATTAAACAAAACAATTTTTTTTTTCAGATCACAGCAATCCAGTCCTCAACTCAGTCGACTTTCGAAACACTTTAAAAGTAGTTGGCTTTGCTTCATAAGTTGCCTTACTTTTCGCGGAACACTGTCGGAGTGTACAGAATTCACAGTGTCTGAGAAAATATATTGAATTGAAATTATTATTTTGAAATTAGGAGTTGAAAATTTTTCATTACTGTGCGTGCGGAAAATTCGGAACCGAGGTGAGTACCAGATTTACACACTGCAGAGCTCGCAATCAATGCAGATCTGTTTACGTGGAAATTCGTCTGTTGCTTTAGTTGGCATATTTGCTGCATTTACTCGTCTGACATTTGGGGCCATCGCTGTTGCCTTTTTGCCTTCTTTACTTGCTGCTGCTTTCCGCACATGCAATTCCATTCTGAGTTGTTAATTTGTAAGAGTTCGAGTGGCGAACTGTTAAACGCGGCGTTTATTTTATTTAATTTATATTTTTGTTGTTGTTGTTGTTTACAAGTCACCGTCGAACATCAAGTGCTGCTGTCTGACTTGATTTCGACTAGATCGCTGATAGATATTCAGATTTGAGCAGATGTTTCCTGGCTGTCGCTAATCCATGCTGATTTGCCTATTTGTGGCAATAAGTTAAGTTACGTGCAGGCGGATGGGCAGCAAGACGTCGTGCTGTTGTCGTCATGTTTTTCTTAATTTGAATTCTCAATAAATTAAGCGCTAAAAATCTCTTTTTTGCTGTTGCTATTGGCCATTAAATACACGTACAATACGTCGCACAGTCTGGTACAGTAGCCGAAATGCACTGGCTTACGCTGAATAATAGTTGAACGTGGGCGCGCTAGGGGAATGAGAATTGTGTAGACAAACGGCTTCATTGGCTTCGATCGGTGCGCACACAGCAGCTGCAAGTTTACTTACACTAGCAAACATCAGCATCATCATACACACAAGTATCATCATTGTTACAGTCCCTGCAGTCCCCGCAGTCACAGATGTGCACGTTGAACCTGCTGGGCAGACGTGCACATACTCGTATCTACATACAATATATTTCAGCTACGGTGTCTGTCTGTCTGCCAGTCTGCCTGTCTACCAAGGGGGACGGTTTATCACTATGTTCGATCATTTCGTTATTTTCGTTTAATTTCATGTTTTACAATTGGCTTTAGCAGCTTAATGCTTGGGGCAGATTATCTTTGAAACTGTTACAAAAATCGTACGAATTTCGAAGAACTCACACGAAATTGGCTTTAGTCTGTTTTCCCTATTTAACACATAAGCCTCTGCCGGTGTATTATATGTTCAGATTGGTCATGTTGAGCACTGGTAGTCTATGGAATCATAGCTAGCAAAGAAACTGACTAAGGTGACAACTCAAATCAATGAAGAACTTAACCGAAACGGCTTTTAAAACTTAGTGCATATCAGTTGTGCCGCCACCTTTTTGAATGAACAAAAACACTATTTGAAATAATAATAAAAATAAAAAAAAACATGGCAAAAGTTATTTATTGGCCATTCGATGCTATACATTTTGTCCATTTTTCTGGCAAATCATGAATGCCATTCCAAAAAAGCCGTTTGTCCTTTGACCCGTTTCACCATTCTTAACGTTCTTCAAGCAATGCATGGTTCCAATGAATTATTTGTTGTTCCGGTTTTAAAAGTTTCTTGTACACCACACCTCGCTGGTTCCATAAAACACAGAGCATTGTCTACTTTCCGAAGCGTTTCGGCCTTGAAGTCGATGGGCCAGCTTCGCCAGGCGATAACGATGATTTTTTACGTTTTGCATTTTCGAAATAAATACATTTTTCATCAACCGTCACAAACGATTTCACAAGCAATGTGCTTGTGGCAACCATCTTGCCAGTTTTTGGATCTAATACATTGCTCGTAATCGGGCGCTAATTTTACAGACTTCCTCATGTCCCTTCGTTACTTTAGAGTTCGGCAAGCGTTCCATTAATAAAGCAAAATTCAAGTTTTCTGTTTTTTTTTTTTAAATTTTTATTTTTTATTTTCCTTTTTTTTGTACTAACGTCAAAGTCAAATCGATATCAATTTCTCATAGCTTTGAACTTAACTTTCGCTTCATTAAAATTTATTTCATTAAAATTTCTCTGTCTTCGCAGCCGAGTAAATATTTTTTACGCGCAAAGTTCAGCATGTTGAAATATAAAATTATACAAAAGTCGTCACGTTTGCCGCTCATGCGCGTGCTTCGCGGCATGGCTGGAGACAACTTTGCTGAACAGCGTGGTCGCGCATTGGGCATTGGCATTGAACTGTCTACATTGCGTCGCTATAAAAGCAGTGGTGGATTGCTGTCGAGCGTTGACAATGGAATCTCTTGTTTGAATGCACCGACACCGGTACAGATGCCAAAGGCACCACTATATATTCCCCCAAAGCCAAGGCCGTCTTCGTCGATTATAGAGGTGCCGTTGCCGCTGCCGGTGCCTTCTGAGAGGCCACCACGTGATAGTCAAATGCCGGATGTGCCTTCACCGAAGAAAACTATTGTCAAATTGAAGGATAAGTCTTCGAAGAATGGCGGAAAGGATGCTAAGAAAGGTGATGTGAAAAAGGACACTCTTCCTGAACATTGCAAAAAGAAGGGCGACGATGGCGGCGCAAAGAAGGATGCCAAACCAAAGAAGAAGGAGCCAAACTTCAAGAACTTTGAGATTTATCGCTGGAAACCCGGTGACGAGCCCAAGATGCAAAGCTATAAGATCGATCTGAACGAAACGGGCGCCATGGTGCTCGATGCTCTCATTAAGATAAAGTCGGAAGTCGATTCGACTCTCGTCTTCCGTCGCTCGTGCCGTGAGGGCATTTGTGGCTCGTGTGCTATGAATATCAATGGTGTAAACACGTTGGCTTGCATTACTGCAATCGACACAAACGTCGCCAAGCCGTGCAAGATTTATCCTCTGCCGCATCTGTATGTTGTACGTGACCTCGTGCCGGATCTAACGCAATTCTATGAACAGTATCGACTCATTAAGCCCTGGCTCATGCGCAAGAATCTTAAGAACGAGATGGGCAAAGCGCAGTACCTGCAGGCGATACCAGATCGCGACAAGCTAGACGGTCTCTACGAGTGTATATTGTGCGCCTGCTGTCAAACAGCGTGTCCGTCGTACTGGTGGAACAGCGATAAGTACCTCGGCCCCGCGGTGCTTATGCAGGCCTATCGCTGGGTCGTCGACTCTCGTGATGAAGCCACACAGGAACGTCTCTGTTTTCTGATGGACTCGTACAAGTTATATCGCTGTCACACTATACTCAACTGCGTCAACACATGCCCGAAGAATCTTAATCCGGCCAAAGCCATTATGGGCCTGAAGCAATTGTTGGCCGGTGTAGTCAAGAAGCCTGAGCCGAAACTCAAGACTGACGAATTGCACGGCCAGTGCAAATAGTGTTTCAAGATGTTAAGCCATCAAGCATGCAGCTTAGCCTTGTTGCTCCGTAGTTTTTAAGTCATAATGAAGTCTTCAATATGCCTACAATTTCCAAACGTTTTCATCGTTTTGTGTTAAATGATTTTAATGGTAAATAAAAAAAAATTATTTGATTCGGAGCACCTAACATTCATATTTGCAAAGCCTGCGAAGTTAGGTTAAGGTATTATTATTTGCGCTTTGTATCTATGTATATACAAGAATAGCCAGGTTTGTACAGTTTAGATATTTTAGTTATAAAAGTTATAGGTGGTGGTAGTGGTGAACTACGGTCTGAGGTGGTCTGAGGTTGTGAGCAGTAGAGAAACGAACTAACCGATTCATGGGCTTTTTCAGTGACTGACCGACCAGCGCTAGTTGGATCTTTGACATCGAAATTTCCGGCACGGATTTCAGCAAACCACTCCTGGTTCCGTGGTTTACTCACAGCATGCTATATAAATGGGGTGTATAACGACAAACTATTCAATTCCTGTGATAACTGTGGTAGCTCAAGAAATGTGAAAAATTGTCTATAGTTCGATGAGGTAAGCAGTTCGTGGGAAAGGTAGCTGGCTCCGGTATACCCATTGCATTCTTTTGTGTATTAAAACTTTTCATTCGATACATTTGCTAATTGATAGTAGCGGTATTTTCATTTAAATTTAGTTCGAATCGCCCACAAGGTGAATATTTTTCATTGGGATTAGCAACAGTCCATATATATAAGCAAAGAGACCTTTGTTACAGAACAAACCTCATATAAGGAAATTCGTATCGTTTTTATTTAATTTCGCGGTGATGTACGAATTCATTATTTAGCTATATCTGATGTTATGTCGTGTCTTGTTTTTCAACAACGCAACAAAAAAAATAATAAAAAATGAAACAATAAGATCTGGCGTGCTTTGTGACCAACGTGACGTATGAGTAACACATTTAATTAAGTATACGAATTCTTCAGCACACCCACACCTACACCCACACCCACACCAAACAGTAACACACTCTCTATCGCACAGACACATGTTTTGATTTAGATGTTGGTGAGTATGCGACGCAATGGCCAGATCGAGCAGTTCAGGCGGAAATTCATTAATTTCTTCGCTGACTGTGAGCTTTCATGGAATGTTAGCTGAATGGGCAAAAGCTAAAATCAAGCACATGCGTTGAACGTAGGCCACAATGTAATACTCTACATTTAAATGATGTGTAATTGAATTCTGTTGTGTGTTCAGGCATTGCTTTAGAAAAGCTAAACAGCTTAACGCAATAAAAGTAAAGTACATATTATTATTGAAGGGAGCTTTGCAGTGGGTCTTACTCTCACATGCGCTCTCACAAACGTGCTCTTCGTCTTTTGCTGCCAATTGTGTTAACAAGTTGTAGTTTCTGAACTTGTTGTTGTTTTTGTTGTTGATGATGATGATGATGATGATGATGATGATGATGATGATGATGGTAGTGAGCTTAAGGCTTAAGCCAACCTAGAATAATAATGCGAACGGCAAACAAGAACAACAACGAAAATAACAAGAAGAGGCACCACGTGTGCATTAGCCAACAACAAAATAACGCAACCAAAGCAAATCGAGTGCAAAAAGTAAACAAACTGCGAAAAAGAGATAGGCAGATAGGTAAAGCTTTTGCACGAACCTACGTCACGAGCGGTAAAGTTGTAGTAGGCAACGTTAAAAGAGGAAGAGCAATACGGCCAGCTAAGCATTGGCAGAGGCAGTAAGAACGACGACGTCGCTGTGAGCAGCTGTGTTGGCGTTAGCGCTGCCGTTGTCGTTTAGCGTTGTTATCGCCCTTGGTGCTGGCGTCAGCGTTGGCATTAAGCGCGCTAGGAAAGAGCTTTCGTCGCCTACAAAACAACCCCAAAGCGGCTTCCCAAATCAGTCGCAAAAAGAACGTCGTCGACGAACGCAAAAAAGTAACATAACAAATTAGCAATAAATAAATAAAAAATAATAAGTAAAGAAAATAAATAAAAATCTAGAGACATTTTTTTTGAGTAAATAAAAACAAAAAAAAAAGATTAAAAAAAATGAATCTTTTAATTAGACTTATTAAATTTTTTTTTGTTCATAGAATTTTTAATTCCATATAATTAATTGAAGCGTATATTAATTTGTTGTTCATAGTTTGAGGTTGTTTTAACAACCAGCATATGTTGACCGCCAAAAATATAAATAATGTATATACCTATATTTATTTTTTTAAAACATTTTAAATTTTGATTAAAAATCGGTGTTAATTTTTTGAATATTAATAAAAATTTGTTGTTTTCTTCTTGTGACTAGATACTTTTTTTTCAATAAAATTTTCTACGAATTTTCCAAACGGTGACCACTGTAACGAAGCTGAGGCCGCTCTTTAATAAATTATTAATAATAAAATAATAAAAATAAATATAAACAATATACAAACCTAAGCCACCATAGCTGAAAGTGGAAAATATTTGTTGTGATTAGGCGTTACTACACTACAGAGCTGAACTCCTGCCAAGCTAATACTTTAAAAATCAACGAACGCAGTCAACTCAAATCAACACAAACATAAACACAAACACAAACACTAAGACTTAACTCAACTTCACTCAACTTCAGTCAACATCACTCGACTGCAGTCAACTCCAGTTAAGTAAAGCCAAGTCAAGCCAAGTCAAGTCAAGTCCAAAGTGTCGTTGCTTTGCGCCAAAACCAGTTAAGTTGAGTGCAAGTCAAGTCGAGTTCGTCAAGCGTCAAGCGTCGAGCGCAAAGCAGACAGCAAGCAGAGACTGCAGCCGAAGGTGTAGCCGTAGTATCAGCAGGAGCAGCAGCGAAAGCGGTATCCCAACAAGGCCATCCAGCCAGTAGACAAAGACCAAGCCAAACAATCAAGATGTCGTGGAGATATGCGGTAAGTGAAGCACTGTTGATTGTCGCTTGCCATTCTGCTGATGGCTCATAGATGTGTGTACTGGAAAATGTCTAAGCCGACAAAATGTAATGAAATAGTAACTGTTTTCATTGAGCTTAAGATAAAATCTCAGTTGGTAAGCGGGGACTTTGATTCTCAAGAGGTATCTCAACTAGGGCAACCACTGAAATTGATTGATTTTCTTCAGTGGATTCGTGTACGTAGGTGTAGGTGAGCCTTGTGCTTCTATCGCTTCTGGTCGTCTTAGGCGCATTCCAAATTATTTTCTGTTTTCCAATGGGCATTCATTTCATTTTGTTTTTGTTTTGTACTGGTTAGCTGCAAGGCACATGAGAAACAGCTGCTGTTGACGCTGTACCATTGCATGCATAAATACGTGTGACTGACTACGCATGCTGTCCAAAGCTTACAAAATGTGCGAACACGAAGAAGCACGAAGAAGAAGGCACCAAAAAAGTGCCTGCCTTGGCTGACGGATTGTCTCAGTGCAAATGCACTCACTCACACACACACACACGCGCACGCATGTGCATTGTATTCGTAGCAGGTGGTTGTTGTTGTTGTTGTGTGGTGTTGCATTTTCTTATTTTTTGTCGTTGTCGTTGGTCCGTCCACAAGCTTTCAAGTTGTCCATGTACTTTGACCTTGAATATGTTTGTGTAAGCTTGTGCGAGCATTGTCGCTGCTGCTGTTGCTATTGCCGTCCTATTTACATACAGATGTATGCTGCTGACCCAATTCCCAAAGAAGCATGTGTACAAGAAAGAAAGTGAACGAGAAAAGGAGCACCGCACATCGATCCAATGTAATTACAAATAAATCTTTGGCATACT
Source organism: Cacoxenus indagator (assembly GCA_035041755.1). Taxonomy (NCBI): domain Eukaryota; kingdom Metazoa; phylum Arthropoda; class Insecta; order Diptera; family Drosophilidae; genus Cacoxenus; species Cacoxenus indagator. The sequence goes on along the minus strand of JAWNKX010000197.1, from coordinate 1,389,666 downwards.
AATGTGCTAAAGGTTAAGGCTGACACGTTGACACTGGGTCAGATCGTTGGTATGTGTGTGTATTTCTGTGGCAATATGTGCCATTTTTCGCTCAACAATGAAATTCCGAGTTTGTTCAAAGGTTGGCCATTTCCAGAACACATGACCTGCTGATTGACGCTACGTACTACAGAATTTGGACTAAGTTCAGAATTTTGTAGCAGATCATTGGATTGCGTAGCATGACTAATCAATCAATCAATAAATCAATCGGTTAATTAATTGTTTGTTCGATCCATCAATCAACCGATCAATCATGCATCACTGCAAATTGCTCATACGCAATTGTTTTCGCAATTACAAAAAAAAAAAAAAAAATCCAAACCCGCTGCCGTTGTTGTTGTTATTATTGTTGACGCTGCAGTTTAGTTGCACGTCTATTTTAACGCTTGCTGTGCTACTCTGCTCACAGTTGGCAGCTCAGACTGTCAACGTGAATCACAACAAATTAGCTAAAACCAGCCAACGCCTCTGTCGCCTCAACGCCAGAATTTCACGAATGAACCGCCAAGTACAATGAATTTTCTGAGCTCATCTACGCTTGCCCCTGGCTCACAATCATTGGCGAGCGTTCTCCTTTATGTGCGTGATTAATTAAGTTGGTATTTCTGGTCTTTTTTCCTTAATTTTCATTTGATAGTCGCTTTCATTTTCGACGGTTGTTAAGGTGGCATTGTCGGCATTTTACAAAGGCTTCGTACAAAGGTGGGGCTTCATAAGCCGGTCATAGCTGAGTTCTGAGGGGGTGTTTTGGCTAGCTTAATTACTATAGTGCATCGTTTGCTTCGGCTTAGTATGACAATGAAATAAATGAATAAAAAGATTTTAAAAAAAATAAAAATAAAACAAATAAAAAATAACAACACCAAACAAAATGTATTTGCGACATTCTTCTTTGAAGGGAGAAAAACAAAATAGCACTCACATTAACAACAACTATATATTCTATATTATACATATACCAATACATATGTCAATGTCGTGCTTTGTTGTGTGCTTTTCAATTTAAGCTTAGCACTATTGGCGCAGCTTTCGTTTGATCAATCGATCTAAGCGGCGACTTGTGGGCTGCGTTCGAGCGCGAGTAACAATGACGCCAGTAACGCTGCCCTAATGAGTGGTGGGCGCGGTCTTGGATAATTACAATATAATTGAAAGCATTTCGAATCGCACAAAATTCTATTATAAGCAAAATACGAGATTGTTACGCTGGACTGAACACAAAGCTCTTCATTGTCCTTAAAAGAACCTTGAATTTGTATTAAAAGAGCATTGCTACTTAAAAAAAAAAAAAAATAAAAATAAAAAATAAAAATAAATAAAGTAAATAAATAAATTAATTAAAAAATAAAAACGTAGAACAAATATAATTAGTGTTCTTAAATAAGGTGTTCAAAAAAAAAAGAAGCTGATTTTGGCCCAGCACTGCTGATATATGCTTTTTGGTGTGCCCTTTAGGTCTTCTAGTGATGCCGTCTATTTTGCCGTTTATTTTGTCAGAGGTATCGAACCTTCGTCCTTTCAAGTTTCCTTTTAATTATGGTAACAGAGCGCCAGGTCCGGTGCATACCGTTGCTGAAGCAAAAATGCAAGAATCTTTGGTAAAATGATTTAGATTGCAACAAATCGCCAAAATCCAGAAACACGTGTAACCTTTATGTTTGTTAAAAACGATGAAAACATATGTACGTTAGTGACATTTGTATCGAACATCGATAACACGTAGCTTGAGATATCTTATAAAAAGCAACCTTATTTTTTGAACACACTTTGTATATGTATAATGTATTGCACAAAAGGATCTCACTTCAAAACTTTCACATGTTTGCATGTCTGTTAATCATACCTTGACAAAGTCAAGAAACGATGCAGTTTCTCACTTGAACGTACACAAGTCTCTATCTAATAGTGCTTTCCTCGGATTTTGACAAAATTAAATTCTTATTCTATTTATAGATCGACTTAAGCTATGCCATTTCCAAGAAAGTGCACAAAATTACTTTAAGGCAAACACTTCACGTTCCGATTTAATTCGATTCCATGGCAAAGCCTCTGCTGCTCTACGTAGGCCAAGTGTTCACTAGTTGATGCATGGCTCGTTAATAAACCAGTTAATGTACTAGGTTCTCTTTTAGTAATATTGGAAAGTGTTTAACATTCGCCAAAATAGATTAAGTTTTTAATTACAGTTAAAAAGGGGGGAAGACCGAGAGGCTGACATAGTTGAGCGCATTCTAGAAAAAAACATTTGTTTCTGTTCACTTGCTCATAAGCAAGCCAACACTAATACATTAATAATAGCAAAGAGAGCGCAAACACATAAAATTGATCACTCCCCACGTTGTTTATGAAATGAACATGGAACAACAACAATAACACGGCTGCGCAAAACCCATAGAACCGAAGAGAGGGCGCAACCACACAAATCTCTATATTTTCGTATTCTACTGCGCTCACAATATCAAAGGCGGTGTGTGTTGTTATTGTTGTTGTAGCGTATTTATTTTTAACACCTTTTCTAACCTAAACCACTGGCTCGATTTTGATAAAAAATCTGTGCACATCTATCGAAGAATACTTTTCAATTTGTATCTTTGTTGTCTGTGTATACTCTCAGTTTTATATGAAATGACGCAAAAAATCTTCATGTTCCACTGAAATATCATAAGCTAAAATTAGTGTTCGTTGTGAGATATTATATAGTATGTGAGAAATAGAAACAAAAGAATAATTGAAAACACTTTGCCTGACAATACACAGAACTTGCATATGTTCATTGTCAAGGTGCTTTTCATTGTTTTGGGTATAATTACTGATATACAAGCACATATTATATTGTATGTGTTTATTACGAGTTGTCTTGTATTGGGCTTCTCTCTCAAAATAAAATTTTATATATAAATTTTATTGGTCTACAATTATATAGGCTAGCAATAACTACAATGGCTCGTCCAGCTAAGCTCTGGATGCTAAGCTCGTGAACGTTTTCGATTAACAAAAATCAGTGAAAAAACAGTTCAAATTACCAAAGATAAAAGGATTTATTAAAAAAATGAATGAATTAATGGTAATGATTTTTTCTTTTTAAATTTAAATGCATATGTATGCGTTATTTTACATGTTTAATTTTAACATAACATAATTATAAAAATATAATGTGCACCTTTTAGATTGTTCACCTCTAGAATGTTCAACTTTTAGAGTAGTCAATGCAAAAAAAAAAAATCTGTTCACATTAAGCGCTGCTCACTTATGCTAAATATTGAATATTTTTTATATATAATATTATTATAATTGAAATATGCTGAGTTTGTTTGCAATCGCTCTTCGAATGTTTCAGCAGCTCTGCGCACTGTCTACTGCTGCGATTTTCTCGTTGATCTTTCAGTGTTTGACTTTTTGGTTGGCATTTCGTATTCTTCACTTTTTTTGATTTTTTTTTCCATGCGAATATTTGAACATTTCGACTTTGTACAGTTTGAGCAGCACTGCCGTCAAACTCAATTCTCTTTGAATTTTTTTGGCTTTGTTTTTGAGTTTTTTTTGGTATCTGTACAGTTTGAGAAGCAACTGAAATCGAATTCGTTAAATTTTTTCGCAACAAACCATCACAGTAACCATCTATAGGCTATTCTAGATTTTCCCTGAAAATTTCATCAAAATCGTTGTATCGGTTTTGGAGTCTATAGCTAACATACTTGGGCTTCTTCTATCTGTACATAATATTTATTTTTACATTAGAAGCTCATTGTGTATTAGTTGTATTATGTTTTGCTCAGTATCTTAGCGCATTTGATGTGGTAAACGTTGAATAAAATTACCAGCTTCTTCTACTCTATTTAGCATCTCATCATATAAACATTAAAGGGTGTCTCAACTGTTAGTGATCGCTTTATTTGCATCTTTATCATTTCCTCTATTCCCAGTCACTGCAGTCATATTAGTACAAAGAACTAGCCCTTTCATCCAAATATATTTTATATACCTACTCGTATACAACCCATGTTTCTTCTAATTTTATATATATATATATATATATTAATTTGCGCAATTTGCTTGGTGTGCAGCAGCCACAATTATTCACCTACAACAACAGAGACAATGAAAACATTTGCCCAACTTATAATGCAAGCTGCGCAGACTAGTGCCGCGCCCACATGCACCTTTGTACTTGAACCAGCGTCACGACGTCTGAATCGGCGCGAGCCTGCGCTTGCATTTGCCGAGTGATTTCGTTGCGCATAATGAATTTGGCATAAATTATAACGATTTCCGTTTATTTCATTTCTACGGTGGCATTTTAAAATCATTTTTGGCATTGTTGTTGCAACAAGTTTTTCAATTTCAGGAAATTGCGACGCAGTTTCTTTTCGGTATGTGAAAATAAATAAATAAAAAGAAAATAAAAAAAGACTGACATTTGCAATGCGAAATGCCCGAAAATGGTTGACGAATGCAAGAGGAGACAACGATATTTTCTCAACGGTTGCTCACTGCATTCCGTTGCCTGCGATCAAGATGAAAGCCAGAGTGACGGCAGTGACGAATGAGCGCTAGATGTTGTGTATGATGCAACGGGTTAAGCTGCTTTTATACAAAAAAAAAAAAAAATTGTTCAAGAACATTGTTTTTTTTTTATTTGTGAAATATTTTTCGGTTCTATTTAATCAATAATCCTTGTTGCCATGCTCTTTATTGTTGTTTCAGAATGTCAATAACACATGGCGTATGTGTTTGTTTGTACCTATTTGCATACAAAATTACTTCGTTGTTATGTGCACAATGCAGAAGTACATTGTGAGAAACAAAAGTTTAAGTTCACCACTTTAAATGCACCCTACATGCATTTTTAACTGAAATTAACTGATTGCTGCGGGGTATACGAGTATATTACTGGTTAACACACTGTTATGCCAGAATTCGATTTGCTTTAGCAGTGCTCTGCAGAACTGAGTATAGCGCGCTGAATGAGTTAACCGTTATTTATGAAGTCTCTAGGAACTATTCAGAATCTCTGCATTTAGGGGAAAAAGCGCAGTCTTCAAACTCAGTCATTTCGATGCCCAGCTGTTTTGGTACTTAGCATAGTGTGCTTAACTTTTCAGTGGCCAGGCATAGGCATGTTTCCAAGTACAATTGCTTGATAATGTTTTAATGTCATTCAATCTATAGCTGCGCTGTTCATGCTTTATAGTACGTATACTATTAGAAACAACCGTATAGCTCTTAATCACATAGAGCTTCAACGTTTGGCGTCTAAAGGGCAGCCGTAAAAATGTGGGCGCTAAGAGTACTGTCAGTTCCAACTTTGATATGCGTGAATACAACTGGAGAGACAAATCTATTGTATTATATATTATTATTATTTCTATTGTGCGTCATTTAACATTTTGGATATGTGAGCAAATACAGTCGTAAACTTCAAGTACTCACATTTGAACTTGTATTATGCGGCGCCTGTCAAAAACAAGAAACAATAACAAAAACTAGCAAAAAACAGTGTATAAGAAAGTTCGAATGGTTTTTGGCATGTGGCGCTAGAGGATTTTCGCTTACTTCAAGCCAGACTACAAAGTGTGCACATACACACAAGCAATATGAGTACAGTGGAGCCGTTGTGAAATATTTCCGGTGACTTAACGTAAGTGGAACAAACGCGTTATGGCAACAACAGAAATAGAAACAGAAAAAAAACACAAACAATTGAAAATTGCTATTTTCAGTTAATTATCATTTCATTTGCACTTACTATAAAAATAAAAAAAAAGTCTGCTTAGAATAGTTATCTATGACGTAACTATTATATTTTCGTATGAAAGTTACTTCAAGTACGGGCATAATGGCAGAAAAGGAGCGTTAATAGTACTTACTGCTAGCTGTATTTCAGATGACTAATTTTAGAGTCAGCTGAAAATAATCTCTACTTTCCTCTCTCTCTCTCTCTCTATATATATATATATAAACGCTTGTGCGTTTGTTAGGGACGCGTGTTCTGCGGTTGCAATAGAGCTATGGTGCTAAAATGTTTACCTTGGGTTCGTTTCGAAGTTTTATATGTTTTTTTTTGTTTGGCCCGGGAAAATGTGCTTAGGGTGAAGTTATTTAGATTTTGCAGATTTATACGTGATACGTGCACAGTCTAGACAATTTTTTTCGACTCTTCTGTATTGTTTCAAAGCAAAGGCAAAAGTCTTTTATGTTTTCAACTACATTAAGCTCTTCTTGTTTAACATAATGTAATCAGTTGCTCTGTTATTGCCCACTCTATCACTCAATATCTATTTACTATCAATATTAACATATATACCAAACAACGTTTGCCTGGTGCGGCTAGTGTTAAATAAGGAACAAGTTATTTTTCTTGCTAATTTGTACGAGTGATACCGACGCTGTAGTGCGCACCGAGAGTGCTTGTGTAGTACCATCTCTTTAGTGTTCCATACGTTTGAGTGGAAAACGTAACCATTATGGGATCATTCTTGTGTCTGTCTGACCCACTTTGTAGCCCATTTGCTACGAATCTACTGGACCTAGTAAGTTGTGTGGTATATAAAATTGAAGGACTTGTTGCAAGGGTCTCTAATATATTTTTTCTAATTTCAAAGTAAATAGTGTTAAAGTTATTTAAGAAAATAGTTCGAAAATAGTAGATTTCGGAAAATTCTACAAGAAATCTGTGGTCTGAATATGAGTTGGTAAATTATACGAAAAAGTAAAAATTTGCAGCATTGAGGCGGAGCGCCAGTTACTTCTAGCTCAACTAAAACGAAATGAGTCGATGTGATTGAATATTTTGTTACGTTTTAGTTGAGTTTTCAGTAGAGTATAGAGAAAACGGAAAATATATTCGGTAACATATTAAACGCATATATTTTCTTTATTCTTTGTACGGCTTCCACAACGCTCTTTCATCTTGGTTACGTTAATCGAATGGTCTATCAGACAGAGTGTGTGATTAGCCTGCCGCTAACAGTCCTTGGTGATGGCAGTGCCGTGCTATACATACATACAATTCAGTAATGTCAGTAATGACTGGTTAAGATTGAGTCTCTTAATAACAGCTGCTGTTAACGAACAGCAACCTATTTGCTTTACATGGCTGGAAGCTTGAAACTTTGTCTTTCTTAAGAGAGACATGTGTATTAAAAACAGAATATTAAAATTGAATATTGTAACGATTATTTTCTGGTGTTTTAATGCAAAATAAAGTCTATGCAGAGTAGCATAGTTCCGCAATAAACAACGATATTGCACGTCTATTTCTTTTCTCTCTTCTAGGTCCCAGCTACCATTCACTTAATGTTAAAAACTTTAACTCAATTGTGTAATGTACAGAGCCTGCGAAGCGAGCTGCATTTGAAAATATTTAAAATAATTCAATGTCGATTGGGTAGCGTTGAGATGCTCATTGGAATGCCTTGGGAATGTTTCTATGGCAACGTTAATAACGTGCGCAAAAAGTAATGAGCTCAATAATAATGCTTAGCATTATTATGGAAAATCAACGCAAACAACAACAACAATATTCAATGATATTTTTGGAAAATAATTTGATACGCTCGTCTGAAGGATTTGTTGCTCGAGGGTCATCAGCGTAAAATAAATAATGTTTTTAGCAGTTTCGTCGCCATCTGCGTAGGCGTCACCGTCACCGTCACCTTCATCGCGCTGTTCGCTTTGCCTTGAAAATAATTTTTTTTTTCTGCTACGGAAAATTTGTGGATGCTTGGAAAAAAAAAGAAAATAATTTTCATTTTCGTATGATTATTTTGCTCATTTTTGCTCTCTTATTCTTTCTGCTCGCAAGCGCATTTTTCGTTGGAAAATATTTGTGCTTTGGTTTCTGTGAAAATTTCCTTAGCTTGGTAGCCAGTTTTTGCTGTGTCCTTTTTGTGTGTAGTTCTTAATTTTATTTATTTTTTTAAATTAAATTTTCCCATCCTTTTTCTGCTGCACTTTTTGCTCATTTGTAGCAGATACTGACTACTAGTCTGCGTAATGAAGCAGCGTATAAAGATTTCCTCAAGTGGCAGCTTATTCCCCTGCTTGCCTTACACGGCTCACGACCTTTTCAATTGTTCATGTTTCCTTTACGTCATCGACATCGACTTTTGAAATATATTTGCATACTATATGCGAGTATATGATATGCATATGAATCAGGTTAGACACACACTTACATGCTGATGTGTGCATAAACCAGTTCACAAGGATATGCCCAATAAAAATGGCTAAGCAGATGCAAATTGCTTAGTGTTGCGGTTTCATTTTACCGTCACCGTCACCGCCACTGCCACCGTCTTCGTCCTAGTCATCGTTACCGTCGTCAACGCAATAGGCTCAAACGGATAATGAAGTGTCTCTGAATCTAGTTCAGTGGCGCAACAGTTTGACGTGACCAATGTGAATGGTGTACAAGTCACTTGACTGCATTTTGTAGTTGTAATTGTTTTAGAATAGTTGTTGTTGTTGCTAGTATTTTTTCTATTTTAGTATTTCCATGCAATAGTCGTATTCAAATGTAGCGCATATGAATGTGAAATTTATGCCTTCCTTCACTAGGTTAGGTCGCTCCAAAAGGTCAAAGACTTTCAAGAAATTCGTGTCGTAACCCGATTGCGTTTTGCACATGAATCATGAGTTAATTTTAAATAATTTGGAAATGAAAACGACGAATATGCAAACACAAAATTCTCAAGCACATAGTACAGAGCATAGCTGCCACCAGCGTCGCACTCCACCAAAGGCGGGGAGTGCACGAGTATTCATTGCATCTAAATTTAGCTCGAAATAGCGAAAGAGCACTGCTCGAGATTAATGATTGACCGAGTGTCCGACACATGTTTAATTGGTGGGTCAGTCGGTCGACTGTTCGCTCTTTTCGAAGGCCCCGCAGTCATTCACACCAATGTGAAAAATATTTTTCAAGCGGATTGATTTTCCGTTGCTAGCGCCGAAATGCAGAAAACACGAAGGTGAGAAATTTCGTTGGCCAATTATAGTGGCACATGTGCGTGCCGTGTACCAAGGCTAGAGCGCTTTTGCTGCCGCAACGGTTGCGAGGCAAAACAAATCGAATTTCGACGTCTCGCTTTTTGCAAAATATTATTTCGTGCAAGCAACGCCTCTTACATCGTCGAACAGGATATTCACAGTTGCGCGCTGAGTGTGAGGCACTCCTATGGGGAGAGACTGCGTTCGCAGTATATTTGCTTGTGTAGATTTAGATGGGAAGAAGAAAGAGGACGAGGAAAGAAAAACACTTTAACGCATTACATAAGCAACATTCGGGCGTCTCTCAGAGGACTTCGCTGCAATAACATTACCGACGCAATGAAAGGACTCGGCTATGCTTATACCCACAAATCCAATATATTTGTCATTGATGTCAACGATAAACTCTTTGCCTTCTAGAGTGGGACAGATCACAGTTTTATAGACTCTTAGCTCTTCTTATAGGCGATGGGCGATATAAGTACAAATTTCCTCTGAAAGTGTTCGGCATTAGGTTAGTCACTGTAGGTAGGTCAGTCATAGGAGGACATGTAATGCCTGAAAGTTGTCAATATTATTTACTTTATAACACTGTCGGGTGGCTTGCTAGCTTAGTGTAAGTTTGCCTCGCCAGAGTAAGCCCCATTATTGCCTTGATTATTAGTTAATAGCCAGCCCGCATTAGACTACAACTCATATGAAATCCAGTTTAGAAACTTAGCATAAAATACACGGTCCAGTTTGTATCTCACAGGAACGCATTTCCTAATAATCTATTCGACGATAGCCCTCAGAAGAATCATACATTGTTTCTAGGAGTATACCACCGATATCCATTAGAGTACATGGCATGCTAAACTAATGATGACTAGTTTGTTATAGCAAAGGCTAACTTGGCCTATTTAATGCCGTTTATTGATTGCCCATTGATGGAAATATTATAAATGAAGAAGAACAGAATTAAAAACGTCTCTGATATATAGAAAAATTAAAGCGTATATTACCACTTCGAATTTGAAAGCTATATAATTCAATATCTGGTGTCGAGTGACAATAAAGTGGATAGCACAAAAACCTTCTCGATGAAAATATGCATATATGTGTGGACTTGAAAGACCACAACAATCAAGATTGAAGGACCATGTCAATAACTTAGCCATCAAACTGAGGCTACACTCCGTAGATATCCATTTCGTGTCACGGTTGAGTGATCAGTCATATTAATTTTTTATTGAACATGTAACATTGACATGTCTGACGATAGTAGCAAATAAGGACGATAGTGAAAATGTATATAATATATATGTAAGTAGTGCTTAGCACTCATGAGCTATTGATTTGAAGCGCGCGTCTTTTTTTTTCTCAGCCACCATGGGGATTGAATCATGAACTCTGAGACGGCAAGCGTAGTACAATTCCATTAGAGTATCGAGCTGACGCAAACATTCAGCCAAGCAAGCATTCAAGCAAATTATTTAACTGCATGTGTGAACGACATCAACGACTTTTGATTGCATGCGAGCGTTACATTATACAAAATTTTAAGCGACCGAAACCAAAGATGTTTCACTATAAAACGATTTAGTTCCAAGTCATATACTATGACTAAATTTGTAAACTTTTAGAAAATTGGTATTTTCGGAGCGTGCCCAACTACTTAGTGATGAGCTTTGTTTCTCATAGGCGTATATAGAGCACCAGCTTTGAATGAAGCACAATTCTCTTAAATCGAAACCTTTTTGTGGGGTTCAAAAGCTTTGTGTTTAGATTGACGAGAGCAAAATAGTACTACGCTAAAAGAATAAAATAAATAAAAAGAAACACTTCGAAATTTATTTAATGCTCAGGTTGAGTTGAAGCATTTCATTGAATCTATACGATCATAACTCCATAACCGTGCCATAAATATCTATGTGGCTATAAAACAACCTTTATCAGAGTGTTAACTCGTAGTACGCGAATTTATAACTGAGACGCGCAACGATGTGACAAGTTATACACTGTGGCAAGTGCATGAAAGCATAGATGACATGGTACGTTGACAAAAAGTATTTACGAGTACAGTAGTATTTGAAGGACAGTAAATGTCTATGAAAAAGATTTGAATGTTTTTATCTGGCGTCACTTTAGCTCTTCTTGTAGTCGTTCGTTGTCGACGTTAAAGTCTTAATATGCTAATTAATGTTTGTATGACAGACAACCTGTTGCGCGACGTGCCATTTTAATATATAACGCAACACAAATCGAATCGAATGGTTTTCGATTTTTGTTGGCTTTTTCGTGTAGGTTTTTATTTTTAGTTGGGTAAGAAAAGGCTGTTTCTTATTGTTGTTGTTGTTATCTTTGGTGTAGTGGCGCATTGGCTACGCTTGGCGTTTTATTAAAAGAACAAGGTCAAGGCGTCAAATCAAACGTCATAGTATCGGCTCGTTTGGCACACCTGAGCAGCTATTGTCACCTGGCTGAGATGTTGCTGCTATCTCGTTGAAAATGCATGCATGAAAATGTAGTTACTAAGTTTAATTTTTATTTGAATAATTTTGAATTAATTTTTACTTTACTATCTCCCCGAATTGCTATGAACACAACTCTACAGCTACTCAATGACAGATACAGCAGCAGCATTGGCGATCGTTATAGTCCACTCTACTATCAGGTTTGCAATAGCTATATTTATTTTTTTGTTGTTGTTCATTTTGTATTTGTTATTTGTTATTTGTCCTTTGTTAATCTGTCTAAATGTCAAAAACACGTCAACAATGTTTTTCTTCGTCTATTTGCTCTTACCATTAACAAGAATGCCTGTTCTGTTGCCTAGTTTTGGGCGCACACAATTGCAAATTAACAAGTTAAGTAGACGGCACTCGTGTACGCGTGGCTGTGTCTGTGTCTGTTACTGTCTGAATGCCAAGTAAGCTGTAAAGCCAAGGAGACACAAAGTGGCCGACGACTTGTCAGTCAAGAGTCACTTAGATACTACTAACTAATTGGCTTAATCTGCTTGGCTGCACGCCTACGCAAATGCACACGCACACACACACTCATATGCTTGAATGTTGTTTGCTTTATGTTTTGTAGCGAATAAAAAATAAATAAATAAATAAAAAGAAAAAAAAAAATTAAAAAATAATTCAAACCAAAAGAAAAGCTCGAAAAATCGCTGCGAAAATGCTAAAAAAAAGGTTAAGTAGCTTTTACTTTTTTTTGCGTTTTCGTTGTCTTCGTCGTAGGTGTCCTCGAGCTATGTTCCATCTAAGCTGCGTGGGCTACAATGCATAAAAAAAAAATAATAATAATAATAATAAAAAAAAATAAATAAATCAAAGTCTCTAACAAAATGACGCATCAAATAAATACTAAGCTCAAAAAGCTAATATACCCACCCAACTGTGTCTACCCTCCAAGGTGTGCGTGTATTTGTAGGTTGCTTTCTTGCCTTCACGAAATGACTCAGTTTAGCTGATTTCACTTTTATATAATTTCACATGTCGAATTTCCGTGTTGCTGCTCAACAACATGAAAAGCACAACCAAATGACAAATACTCGTGCTTCTGCTGTTAATGCTGTCATTGCTAACTGGATCTATGCCAAATGCGCGAGTGCAGCAGCCACAAGAAGAGCAGCAGCAGCATCAAAACACTACTTGGCCAACACATAACAGAAATTCCTAAGCAATTGAACAGCGCAATAATAAAATCAAACTACATACAGATATATAAATATATATATATATATATATATATATACTACCTCTTCATAATCACTTTCACTGATTTAATTTACTATTTTAAATTTTGTTCGCTTTTTCGTATCGACAACGTGTTTCACTTTTGTCTCAAAAACGCTTGCCTCTTATTCTTTAGCCGACTCGTGTGTGGGCGCGCGTTTGGCCAGGGTTGCACTGTGTTGTGAATGTCAAAAATTCAATGCGGTTTTGGTTTTTTTTTTTTTTTTTTTTTTGCAGGGTCGGTTGCTGCTTATGAAAACAAAAGTTTTGCCATTGTCTTTGATGATGACAAAAGCAACCAAAGTTCGTTTAATAGAAGGAAATTCTAAATGAAAATGAAAATAAGCACATTTTCATTTTCATCATTTTATTTTCGAATATGGTACATATTTGATATTGTTTATAATATAATATACGTCTTCTTCTTCATGTTTTAAATTCCCAATTGTTAATATTGGTTCATATAAAAAGTCTCCACGGTTTTTTATGACACTTTTTTACACAATTTCAATCAGGTACATATTGGCCAATATTATCTATAACCTTTTGGCATTTTCCGTGTAGCTACATAATTCCATCGGTGTAGAACTACTATGGCTTATCAGCGAACTTTTTTACTATGAAGAGAGTTTTGCAGAGACCGAAACAAATGGTAATTAGAGGTTGCAAGGTCCGGTCTATACGATGATTGCATCAAAACTTCTCAACAAAGCTACGTCAATTTGATTCGGTTCATCAAGGATGTGTGTTGCCTAGCAATGTCATAATGCAAGACAATTCCCTTTCTGTTGGCCAATTCTGGTCGCTCTTGCTTGATTGCTAGATTCAAATGGTCTAATTGAACGTTTCGCCACGTTCTAGCAGCTTATAATAGACAATTCCCATCCAATCCCACCAAACACTCAACATAACCTTGTTTGCCGTCAATCTACTCTTTGAAGTCGTCTGCGGAAGGTCACCGGCCACAGGCCTCTGACAAATGATCGCTTGCATTGGATATTCTCGTATATATACCATTTTTCATCGCCCGTAATGATTCGCTTTAAAAATGGTTCCATTTCGTCATTGATGGTTATTCGGCCAATTAAATTTCTTTGCTTTAATTCATGTGGCACCCAAACATCGAGCTTCATTGAGTAGCCTGCTCTTTTTAGATGATTCCAAAATGATTCATATGGTTGATTTTCAGTGCCTTCGCTATCGCCTGACAGCTTCCGTGTCGGTCTTGCTCCATCAGTTGCAAAATTTCATCGACTTTTTCAGTGCGAGCTGCATATTTTACATCGAAATTTCCGAAACGGAACCTAGCAAACCACTCCTGGACCCGGCGTTCGCTTACAGCATTCTCAACGTAAACTGCATAAACCCTTTTTTATAGTAAAAAAAATATATTTCTTCACATATTTCACTCATATGTAAATCAGTATAAGTTTTAACACGAGCAACGAATTACACAGTTGTCGTCACAAAAAATTTAGCGTAAAATGTCACCTTTCAAACAAATGCTCGTTGGACACAATCAGATTAGTGTTGCCAGATTTATGGACATCAACACCATCTAGTCGCAAAAACCGCGGAGACTTTTTATATGACTTATTATTTTTTTTATTTTATTGTGCTTGCTAGACATTTATTTTTGGCGCATAAATCAGGCATAGGATCTATAAAACATGCGCTAGTAGGAGACTTCCATAGTTCCTTTACCATACAGCGACACAAAATTTGTTTAAGCCAAGCGACCATCGGGCGGGGCGGGCGGGGCGGGCCGGGCGGGCCTACCAGCCACTAAGTTTGTGTACTTTCAAGCTTAAATGAATCTGGTGAAAACAGTTTCATGAGTGAATTTCCGTGCACGTTCCAGACAAAATACATAAATCCGACTGCAGCCATGCTTTCCATTGTATCGAGATTATTTTTTAGTTTTATGTACTTTTGTCTTATTGCAACCATCATTTACATGCCGCGCTTTGCCAGTATTAATGTCAGTTGGCGCGCATACTCGTATATCACGTCTGTCTGTCTGCAACTGCTTGTGAGTATTGTCAAATGAATTGCCAAAAATATATAAAAAATAAATAAATAATAATAGTAATAATAGGAGAAAACTGTTGTAGAAAAGAAACTCAATTAAAAATGGCAGCCATGACTAATGGCTGGCCTAGACTGGACGCGACTGTATGCAATGCCAAGCAGACGAGCTTAAATATGGCGCTAGTTCAATGTCACGATCTTTATTCGGCGCAAACAAACAAAGCAGTCAAGAGCAGTTGAAAGGCCGCAAGCCAATTTCAAACGCATGGCCAAACTAACACAAAGGACTCGCTGGCTATGGCAATTGTTCGTTGTTGTTGTTTTATTTATTTATTTATTTATTTTATTTATTTTTGTCTGCCTTTTGTCTGCGTTTGCATCCTTCAGTTTCTCAATGTCGCTGTCATTGTCATCAATACAATATTCTCCTTTTTCTCGCTTCAACTTGCAGTCGCCCAGTCGTCTTGAGACCACAGAACAGACAACAGGACGTCAGCTGCAGCGCGTGCTTCATTACTCGATGACGCCAAGTCGCACTCTGCCCGGTCTCAGAAGGTCAGAGTGCGCCATTCACGATGTCGACTGCGATGAGGTTTATCCGGGCATCTACATTGGCGACGCGTAAGTGCTTCGATAATAATATTTTATATTTAACGATTGATCTATATTTCTTGAAATTTTTGGCATTTACAGTGCAGCCGCCAAAAACAAAACATACCTCCGCATGATGGGCATCACACATGTGCTGAACGCCGCAGAGGGCTGCCGCTATGGACAGGTGGACACTGGGCACAGCTACTATCGCGACATGCCGAGCATAAGGTGCGCAGATGTATTAACAGAATTTTAATCTTTTTTCGACTCGAACATCTCAATTGTCATTGCGAAATCATTGTGCGCGCTACATTTCACTCAATTTCATAACTCTACTCGTACTTAGATTTATCATAGTCGTAGAAACCATTTCCATTTATCCATTACTGGTACCAAACAAGGATGTATAATTTTCAAATGCTTTTATATGTCGATTTTCCAACAAACTTAAGTCAATGGTTATATGCACAGGGGGTCTTCAAAAGGCTCTACAATCTTTTGAATAACCGAGGTTTGTGTTGGTAACGTCAAGCGAATCATTACGACTTACCAAAATGTTTTAAAAATCAGACCATGTACCAGATTAGATAACAGAAGAATACCTCTATAGATATTAGGTTGTATTTTACTCATAATAACAATAATAATCAATAAGCGTGAGCTTATTCCAGTTGAGCACGCGACACCAGGCCTAAGCCTGTTAACGGTTCGTTCGTGGATCCGCAACCAGTTGAGTGGTATTCCTGTCGAAAGAAGCGCGCACTGCGAACAGGGTACCATATTTTACACAAAGGATGATGAATGTTGGATATTTATTTTTAGATAGCAAACCTTATAATCATTGCTTTAATTGTTAGAAAGTTAGAAATCCTTGTCTGTTAGAAATCTTTTTCTATATATAATCTTAATCATCCTCACAGCAGACCTTATTTGGTGTTACGCACCAGAGCATGATTACTCACAATAATTGACTTTCAAACAGGTCAAAGTGTCTTTCACACATAGCGAATATAAAGAGAATTTCGGCTTGTTTCCATTACTCTATTAGAAATTGTTTGGCATTTTTATGCGACGCCTTTACATTTCTGTTATTAACATCGAATTTACAGCAAAGTGGCATTAGCTCAGTGTGATGCTGAATACCTAACGCGCTGGGCTGTATGTTTTATCTTTTTTTCCTGCGAACCGGTGCCCTAATAGTTGAGTTGTTATTATTATTATTATATGATCTATACTCTTTGGTGATTATCTTTCGATGTAAGTGGTATGTATTCACAAGTGTGAATGCTTGAGAATAGTAGCGCACTGTTGATTTTCATTTAGAGAAAGGGACATAAATATAATGTGTATGCGTTGTCTCACGAGCTAGTTGCTACTTATTAGTGTCTATTCGCAAATAGCTAACATTGAAACGGGAATCAGTATGACATTCGCAAACAACCAAGAGACACAAAGAGTTCGTAAATAATAAAATGAATTCACAAGCCGGGGTACGCCGTAACAGAGAAGTTCTGTTACTACGTAGAGTTCGAGCTGAATAATAATAATAGCTTTGCATTCTTAATTTTAATCAAATATTCAAAAATCCCGTGTACTTTGTTTGTTCAAACTAATCTTCGAAACCACCCAATTGATTTTTGTGAAATTTTGGGAATGTTATGGCTCAAAAGATGGGTTAGCTTTGGTTCTGGTAGGTGGCGAGATGCAGAGCGAAATTGATTTTTCTAGACGTATCCGTTTTTCTTAATTTTTTTTTTCCCTTTAAACCAATCAAGTATACATTTCTCAATGGACGAGCCTGGCGCATTGATAACACTCAAATCGATTGACACTGTGACAGATGTCAACGTAACTGTCAATTACACCACTGAATATTTACTCGATTTACCTGAACTAAAACCATAATCTGCTCTTGAAAATTGGTTCACCAATCATTTTGCTTTGTAATTTAAATCCATAGAAGCGATACTATGTTAATGGAAAATTCGCAGTTGAGAATGTCTGTGGGCAACTGTATTTACTGCAGAAAAATAATTGTCTAACGGCCTGGGGCGAATAGAAATATCACATAAATATTATAATAGGTCATTATTATGCCAAATTAGGTTTTAGGTTTTCTAATAGTTGTACTCATACGTTATTTTAAATGTAATAGCTCATGTTGTAGGGCAGTGTCAGAAGTAAGCAAAGTAAGTAGGAAAACACAGCTACCGAACTTCAATAAATAGCTCAATGTAGTCGCTGTTCAGTTTTAATTTTGTTATTGAAGACTCCCATAAAACTCAACCCATTGTAACTTAGCAGCCAGCTAAGCCTTCAAGATGAAATCTTAAAATTTTTATGCATCCAATTGTAGACAACGACATTATTTTGTTTTTATGTAGCACTTTGTAACTGCTTGAATTTTTTTGTTGTTGTTGTTGATTGTTTTGGTTTTTTCTTTTTTCGTTAAAAAAAATCGTTCTAAAAATGTAAACTTTTTTCTTTTCTTCTTCAACGCACAACGCATTTAATTCGATTCACTTTGTCATTCACTTTGGCATATGTCATGACGAAATCGCATATTGTACACGTAAATGACCATGCCCATGCACATGCACATTTAATACATAACATCTTCAATCTTTACGAAACGACATTTTCATATCTGTATATGCAACTGCAACTGAATATGACTATAAGTAGAAGGAACCACAAAAACGAATGTTTTAGGTACATGGGTTTCCCGATGGTTGATGCGCCAACGACAGACATCGCGCGCTACTTTTACGTAGCGGCCAAGTTTATCGACAGCGCTATTAGCAGCGGTGGTAAGTGCTGAAATTACAATATCTATTATGTTAATTACGTTTGTATGATATTGAAATTGAACTCATTTTCAGGTAAGGTACTCGTACACTGCTTGGTCGGTATGTCACGATCGGCCACATGCGTTTTGGCCTATCTGATGATATGTCGGAAGATGACTGCAGTCGATGCGATACGCACGGTGCGCATGCGTCGTGATATTCGACCCAACGATGGCTTCCTTCAGCAGCTTGCTGATCTCGATATGGAGCTGAAGAGGAAGAGCCTCTACCCATACTAAATAAAAGCAAAGTCACATTGAAATATATATTGCTTTTTGTCTTTTCGTTGTGTATGACAAAGGCACATTCACATATACACACACACACACACACACACGAGTATAAAATATAGAAAAAAAGAAAAGAACAAATGAATGCCAAAAGGCAAAACATATTTATTTTTATTTTACCAATAAGAAATAGAAAGACAAACCGAATAATAAGTTTCCGACATGCATACATACATACGAAATAGGAGACTACAATACTAAAATCGCAATGCATAGCATGCAATCGGTAATCAGTAATGACAGAGAAAATTGTACTCAATCACTTACTCGTAAAGCAACACTTGTATGAATTGTATCTAAGTTTAAATATAACGAATTTTTTTTTTTGGATTTTTATATATTTTTTGTCTATTAAAATACTAATATGAAGTGGAAGGAAGTGTGAAACTGAAACCAAACCAACAGACAAGAAAAGAAAAATAATAATAAAAATAAAAATATTAAAAAATTAATTTATGCGTACTATGCTAGGTAATATGACTATGATTACTTATATGCAAGAAAATACAATTTTGTGCAGTAAAACGAATGCGACATATAAGAACAATACTATATTATGTATGTATTATATATAAATATTATATATACATAAATAACCTTTGCATACATATAATATAATAATTGTACATATACAATAGGAGCTTGCATTAATTCTGGACAGTGATACAATTTCAAGTATTAGTGTAAACTGCTGTCTAAGTCGTTGGTATATGATTTGATATTTTTCAACACTAAAATAGTAGCGTTTTTCCACTTAGTGGTATTAAGTTATTTAATGTATATTGACGCTAATCACGAAAGCTAATCAAACACTTTTAAAAACTTTTAAGAACATATGGTTTCAATGATTCAAAAGTGGTGATTTTCACAACAATGACAAAGAACGGCCTGGAGCACCAAAACAGTTCGAGGATAATAAACTGCAAGACTTATTAGACGGAGGGAGACTCTGCTCAAATTCTGAAGCAACTTGCAGACAGCTTAGCAGTTGGCTGAATCAACTGTTTCCAGACGTGTACATTCGATGCGATAGACAGAAAAGCAGGGACAATGACTACCATACGAAATGATTTTTTATTTTTTTTATTTTTTACATCGACTTAGTAGGTACGCAATGACCACACACTGATCTCACATGGGGCAGGCCCAGGTGGCATCAAAATTCACCCAGTCACATAGACTGGGCTCAGCTGGTCTTAATTGCTAATATCTTTGGTGATCCTGCGATACCAAAGCTAATGTCTACGTAATAAATATTTGGCTACAGACAAAAACATCATCAGCCATTAATTGATTTCAAACCGCTTCAACATCGCGGTGTCTTTGCTTGGTGCTCAAAAAACGAAGCGTTTTCTGTGGCGTATTGTGACCGGTGATGAAAAGTGCTTACAGTAAAACACTGTTGCGGCTCGAACGGGAAGTTCTGCCGCACTTTGCGTACACAACAGGCATAGCCTAGCCCCTTCCAATTACAACTTCTTTAGATCCATGCAGCATAGCTTGATTGATATACGGTTTCATAAGGCTGCGGAAGTACGAAAATGGATTGCTAATTGGCACGCTCCGAAAGCAACAACGTTCTTACGACGCGTTATTGCCATGCTGCCAAAGAGATGGGAAAAGGTTGTAGAGAATAATGGAATTTCCTGCATTAAGAAATGACCAGAATTTATGCAAGCTCCTATTACATATATGTACATATACATATATTATATTGTAACATATAACTATTGTACAAACATGCATATATTTATATAGATATGTGTGTGTATATATAGAAAAGATATGTTTCATAGTGCCAATGCATAGTGTATGAGGGAAAAAGAAACATAATGAAGAAGACAATTAAAATACGAATAATTTCCAGTTAAGCTTTGTCACTCTAGAGAGGTTGAGAGCTTCTAGAACTCATCAAAAGCAAAGCCTATACATCTTTGTGTTAGAAAACGATGAGCGAGTTCAGTCTTACGACAAAACGTTTTCGTAGTTTGTGATTAGCTGACTCTACCTCAAAGAACAGGATACATGGTTTGATCTACATACATTATGTAAAATAAGTACCCGGAATGTGTAAAACTCAATACACAAATCGCGCGTATTTAATCATCGAAATTTATTTTACCGCCCCGAAACTAGGCCACATTCTTCCAGTCTTCAAAGCACTTTTTTCATAAATGCTGAAGTAGGTAGCGATTTCAGCTAATTCTGCAAATTTTCTTCTACGACCTCTATCGACTATAAACGCTTTTAGGGGTGGGGCATATCTGGTGAATACGATGCTTGTTGAGTTCTTAGTAAAAAATTCGCTTACTAAGATCGGTATGTGCAACGGAGCATTAACGTGATGCAAGGATCCAATATTTCATATTCCACATAACTGCTTTTCGATGTTCCTTTTGCAGAAAACTCAGCTCCTTGGAAACAAGTTATGCAGTGATGCGTCTCATGCCCAAAACTTCAGTTAAATTGTTATGCACGGCAATGTGAGTTATTTCGACTTTATGAGCCACCTCTTTAGCACTCTGACGATGATTAACGAGGATCATCTTTTTATCTTTTCGATGTTTTCATCAGTCGAAAAGAAAAATCAATGACGGTCGTCCGGCACGTAGCAAGTTGCGTGCTTCTTCTCGGTTCACTTTCAATGCCTTGTACTATTCGTATGTTTACGTTTTTGATAGGTACGACTTACCCTAGGCTTTCTGTAACATTTTAAACGCTTCGCTATAAGAAGTTTCAGTGGAAACGCAAAATTGAAGGCAAATCCTTTGCTCGATAGTTCTTTCCATCGCAAAAATTGCAGAGCACACTCCAGAACGACTGGTGTAAGTAACTCGTTGTCATATTGTGATCAAATTTAGCATAACAACTGAATAGGATGTTGCCAACTTATATACAAACATTTGTTTCAATACATGCACTGTGAGAGTTGAAAGTAAAACATTCCGGGTATTTATTTTACACAAGGTATATTTTGTTTGACGTGGCGAGAAATAGGCGCATTTTTCAATGGGTGGTGGACTTAACCAACTCTATATACGATTTGTTATTTTAGTACCTCCATCTACTAGAGCATTGGGCTAAATAGTCGAATATTAAACGAAACAACTCCAAAAGCACTAACGTGTGCTTCACTCTGAGTGGAAATGTTCCTTCAGCTTCGCAGCTCTGCGGCGATATTTCCCGCAGTCACTTCAGACTTCAAATCTTGTCAGTGGTTCATAGCTGCCAAACCAAAAGCACCAAGCTATACTGGCTTATGTACACGAAGCGCGAACTCTCTCTTAACTATAAGCGCATAGTGTACTGTCAGTTCATTGCTCCATGCATGTGGAAGTATTATATAGCTATGTAGGGAATAGCTGCCGAATCCTGCATGCACCTCAGGAACTCAACTCATCATAGAGACCTGAACCAGGCGATCGTCAAGGATGAGATCGCCTTCCACACCAGCCGTTACAATGATCGATTGTTAGTGTACACATAAATCGCTTGGCTAGACTCTTAGCTACAGCTATACCACTTCCGTTTTCTCCTATGGGGGAGCACACGGCGCATGTAGCGCATAAGGCGACTAGCCGGCCACCTCAAGCCATAGTCCGTCACTACCAACAGCTATAACTATTTTTTTATTTTCTTTTTGTAACTATTTAACCAATGAGTAGAATTCGCCTTTAATTTTACTGCCGTTTTTTGGCATCAATGCGCTTCGTTTAGAACTTTGCTTCGATTAGAACAAGTTGAATTGCTAAGAGTCTATTTGCTTGCAAAGGCGCAACGGGATCTGTTTAAGAGGGCTGTATCATCAGCAAATATGGACATAGTAATCCGCTGGTCTGTCGTTATGTCTGCAATGTAAAAAATGTACAACATAGGACCGAAGACACTACCTTGCAGCGAACTCAGTATCTCGGGTTACACATCCGTTGTGCCGCACCAAAAATGCTCTTTTATTGAGGTAGCATTCCAAGATCTTATGTGTGTTCGTCGGAAGTGAAAGTGAGATTGCATAGCAGTACCCGCGGCTCTCAAATGTTTCACCTATTTCAAAAGTGATGCGATGTACCTGTTCTATTGTGCCATGCTCTCCACGAAACCCGAATTGTTGATTAGGAACAATACTTGCTATATATTGTCGCAGTTTTTGCAATACGTTTCAAAGAGTTTAGAAAAAGTGGGCTGTAAGTTTATTGGCCCGTATGAGGACGCCAATGTTTTGTTCTTACCCAGCTTACGGTACCATCTGGAGCTGATAGGTGTAGAATTTGGTATTCAGTAAGATGCAGCCTGTACTACTGCTACTGGATGGCAGTAGTATTCGATTTGAATATTTTAAAGAACGCTTTATCTATTTTGGCATAAAAGAAGCAAAGACTCTTTCAACTAAGTTATGAGTGTGGTTTACTCTGGACAAGTTTGGGAACAGAAGCCAATTTATTTGTAATGATTATATTAGACGCTCATTATATCGAGCTCTCTAAAAGGTACTACAAATTACTAGCAAGAGCTCCGGTGAAAACTTCATCATGTTAGAAATAGGGTTTAGTGTAACTGAATTCCAAAACTCGTTTTATTTCAAAGTCACTTCTAGTCACTTTTCTCTAGGGCATCTAGATGGGTCTTTAGATATAGTTCGGTTTCTGTAGTCTGCCACGCGATTTATTCACTTCAATTGGAAAGGCGACATGTCGGTTCCCTGAAGAACGGTGTTGTGGACAGCGTATATAACTTGTATAACTGGAGGTTTTTCGCCCATTGAGCTCATATGTGGATGGAGCCGGTGTTGCGTTCGTCGAAGGTTTTTAGGTGGAGTTGAAATGATTATGTTTGGCTTACTCTATTGTTAGCCATCAGAACCACCGTGAGTATACGATCGCACAACTTGAGCAGTGTTGTTTGCCCGAAAGCCACTCATATCACTGAACATAGCACTCTAATACTACGACCCGATTGCGGTTCTTTGGGAACTCGTTTGAGTTAAACTAACTAAGCATATTTTCGAACATTAATTTTTGTGCACAAAAGGTAATGTGGCATAATTTTATCGGTAAAAAAATATATATATATATATATATATATATATATATATCTGTGAACATATATACTATAAACGCTGTTTACTTTTGGTTTGAAAAATGATTGAATTTGTGTAATGTGACAGGCAACAAAATGTGGAAAAATGAAAAATTGTGCGTCCAAGTGCGGCGTTCAGTCAAGTGTTTCAATTACTGTGCCCCCTTCACTTAACCATTTGCGTTTTCTATATTTCTTGCGCTCACTATGTTCTAGGTTCGTTTCTCCCTTTTGTGTGGGTGTTTTATTTTTTTTTATTTTTAATTAGATAAATGAACTAACTTCCGCGTAGTGCTTAGGAGACTGGCCTTTCCGTTGCTCGCCCTAAAATTTACCCGCTCATACAGCTTGAATGGCGTTGACCTTTACACACTCGTCGACCGCAAATATGATAAATGCATTTCGATGGGAATTTTGACTGGATACAAGATTAGACAGAAAGCATTGTTCACTTCCAAATGCATATTTTAACGACGTTGGTCTCTCAACCCCCCAAGTTCTCTTTTACCGAATTAATATAATGACATTTATCACATCGGTATACGCATGATTGCACAATGTGGCATTGAGTGAACTCAGCTCAGTTTACAACAACCTGTCATCGTAATTTAATGCGCTCCAAATGCTATTTTATATATTTTTATTTAATTTTTTTATTGTGGCAATAAAACCCTTGACTTGTGTGTTATAGTCCACCATTATTCGGCTTTTGTGTGCTTGGCTTTTATGTCAAGCGCACATATTATTTTAACTAATTAGATAGATTTTGGTAGAGTCAATGGTTACCCATAGTAGGCAAATATTTTCTATATTTATTGCGTTTCCATATTACATATATTAAATATAGATAATTATATTCCGTTGTTGCAGCTGCTGCTACTGCTGTAAGACCTAATAACGAGGCTCCTATTAAAATGAAACGACCACTTTGTGTTGAATTTCTTTAGAGCTTCTGCTTGTTGTGTAAAGATTTTTTTGATTTTCATGATTATTCTCTGGAAATAATTTCAAGGTACTATTGTTATATGAACGAGTCTAAGCCACAGACGCCGCCTGTGTGCTTTAGCGCTTTATTGGCGTCCCTCGTGGCTATGCTACACTTTATTTGTCACACATAAATGACCAGTTCCAGTGCTCGTATTGTTAAGCCGACCCACTGATGCCAACTGACACTTGGATTCGAGTGGTTTTAGCTCGGCTGCTTGCTGAGCCTTTTTATTGAATTATTTATGTTTTGATCGCATTTGTATTTGTTTTGATTTTGGTGCTCAAGTAAGCAAAAGTAAATGTGCCACGAAAGCTTAAGAAAATTGTTGCCAATGAGATCGACTATGAAATACTATGAACTATGAACCGATGCAGTTGCTTGTTAATATTTACTCAAACAGTATGACAATTATAGGTTTACACATGATTTTCCCATGGAACCATAGCAGATTTTTAATTTTTAAGTTTAATAATTTCAATAATTCCAATCAAACATTAAAAGAATGCTTAGTAGGGATAGAATGGATAACAGTGACAGTGAGAATTTAAGTTTTAAAAATACAAAAAAGCTTAATTAAAAAAATAACAAATAGGTTTAAAATATGAACATATGTATATATTACTATATTACTCTATGTAGTAGATGTAGTAGATCCGCAGCGTGGAGCCTTTTCAGCCTTCTCGTGGAGTAGTTTGTTCTAAGGGCAATAGCAAAAGGATTGATGTGCACATTAAGTGTGTCATTATAACGACTGGTATGGCGATTAATTTGCTCATTAACTGTAAGGATGTCATGGTCACGGTGTATTAAAGCTGCACATCACGGGTACCAAGGAGCACCAGTGATGTACAGGAGAGCTTTATTCTGCATAACCTGAACGCGATTGATGATCGTACTCTTTGCAGCTAGTCCCCAAAGCTGAATGCCATATGTGTAGGAAGATGAAACTACGGCCTTATATAGCGTAACCTTGACAGTCAGGCTGAGAGAGCTACTAGCTTGAATGAGTAATACGGTCGAAAGCATATGTGTCCGAATTTATGAGGTTCTACTGTACACAAATGTTTGTTGCTGCAATTGACAATAAAAGTGAAACCAAGTGGGCGATATTACTGAGACAATTGACAGCTGATTGCTGATGGACTAAACGAAAAAAACAAACAAAAAAAAAAAGAAGTTATTTATGCTACGAGTGCCATCTCTCGTATGTTCTAAGGACTTATTGTTCAAGGAGCGTACAAACCGCGTGGCCAAAACTCGCTAAGATTTCTTCGCTTGATGATGCACTCGTACATTTGATAATTCCATGTCTACTGACTTGTTGAGTAAGCCTTCATTGGCGACTGCGGTCGCGATTGTTAGTGCGTCAACGCTTATTTGACGGCATCAAGTTGCAGTTGCAGTTGCAGTAACAAAGCCAAGCAATGCAAATGCAAAGAAACACGTTGCAAACGTTTTAGGCCACACTTTTGTTGGTCTTCATAGGCACAGAATATTGCAGGCGTATTCACTTAAGCTTGTTGTCAGTAGGCGTAGCCATCAATTGCTCTGACAGGGCTCAGCTTGTTGAATGCATAATAATTAACAGCAACAGCAACATCAACTTGCAACGTGTCGTTGAGAGAATAGCGTTGCTTCGCACCTACAGCACATCTTTCCCCGCTGTCATTCTTGTTGCCGTCGTTTTGAGGAATGCGTATTGTGCGTGTGTGCGGCTGCAACGCCGTAACCGCGTGCAAACCGCCGCGACGGGCTACACTACACTGAAATGCTACGCTTTTGTGCGTGAGAAACCATTTATCACAGCTTATGTTGCTAACTGAGGTTTCGTTTTTTTATGTTTTTTGTTTTTTCCGGCAACTTGTGTGAAAAGTAGCTGAGCTAAAGCAGCGCGAAGGCGACTCTTAGTATGAACGCTTAAAATCGCAACACTCTTAATTTACGCTTCGAATTAATTAACGAAAATAAAACAACAGCAACAACAGCAACAACAGCAACAAAAAGGCGGACGTAACAAAACGAAATTGTGGCACCGCAGGTTTTCTTAGCCACGATTTTGTGACTTCTGTTGCGAAGCACCGAAATAATGCCAAACCATTCATCATGCAACCAACGCCCATTCAGGTTTGAACCGCATCACTTGCACTGCGATTGCGACAGCGAGTGCGTCTGAGTCCGCGTACAATATACAATACATCAGCAGTTGTGCGGCAGTGTTATTAAAAGGCGAACCGCGACCGCGTCACAGCGCTAAATGCCAGAGTCACACAAAATAACAAATTAATAATTCCCATTTGGCTTGCTTTCTTTGGTTAAGTTCTGCGTCTCTTGCGTGCGGTTACTGCTGCGCCGACGACCTGGCACGACCCGACCTGAACCAAGCAGCTAATGTTGGCTTTCTTTGTGCCCTCACATTTTGGGTTATGCAAATTTCTGAAATGCGACCACAGCCGCAAACAGAGTTAGCATTGAACGCCACCACCACCTTGACTGACTAGCAAGCTAGCTGGCTCAGTGGCTGGCTGCCATAATCAGACCAGTGCGTCGTCACATTCGCCTGTCGTTTGTCGTTTGCTAGTCGTGAAAAATTATGTTTCAAGCTGTAAAAAAATTACAATATTTCATTTCAGCTTCAGTCTACCCCATCTCGTTCGTAGTAGCCAAATGCTTTTCGAGAGCAAATTAGTTTCTTTCGTTTGTTTGGAAATAATTTTTGCGTTTGAATTGACGCGTGAAATATTTGTGCTGCCGGTCTTTGCTCCTAGCTCTCCATCTTGGCGGTCGCGGTAATCGCTTCTTTCCGGTCATTTAGTTTAGGCCATGCTATGCATAAATTTCGGATAGCATATGAGACCTGCAAACGTTTGAGTACTGTGGTACTGAGAGTTTTACAGTCGAAAGTCCTTTCTCAAAACTTGTCCAATACTTTTTGTTAAAATTTCTCTAGTGAGCCAGAAAAGTGGGACAAGCACATTTGCCTAGAAGGAAATACGACGTCAAGTCACTAGCTTTTGGAAGTCATTATCGCTCAGTTGAGAACATTATATTTTTCTAATAAGCTAATCACACTGAATTATTCTATAGCATAGTTTGTGTATTACGAAAATAATCCAATTGCTTAAGGAGCAGAAAATAACATGTCTAATATTTTGGTGCAAGGTTGATTCCGAAAGAGATAAATTTCTTCGAATCCGATCTATACACTCGTATATACAATGTTATTTTTTCTTTAAAAATTTTTAAAACTTTGTCAATGTATTGCCTGCACTTGCGGGAATAAAATAGGCATAATATTAGGTTGTTCATTCAAATCACTCAGTCATTTGAGTCTAAGCAAATTAACTTTCTCTCTTTCACTGTGATTTATTCAAAGAGTATGTATTCTTGAATGAATGAACATTAATGAATATGGTGCTCTTTGGTTTTATATTTATATTATTCCGACGTAGAATTCCTGGCATTGTGGCATTGTGTGAGAGAGATGGAGAATATGAGTTTGTGTAGTGTAACTGGATGTAGAAAAAAAAGGCCTTGTTATCCTTATAATTTGTAAGGTAGAAAGAAGTACTTACAAAATCTCAGGTCTGCCTTTCGTTTTTATACGAGTTGGCCGCTTTTTATCGACTTCTATTTTGCTGCTTTTAGACGGATTTTGTGAGGTATTAGTCAAATTCGAAAGTGTTCTGCTTTCTTTAAAAAATCTGAATTCAGCAACTAACGAGAAGCACTTCAGAAGTACTTACTATAGTAGCTAAATCAGCAACAATTGCGATTTTTCTTTAAGAATTAAGAATTTACTTTAAGAACAATTTTACATTTATTTATTTTGTATTTATTTATATTTAATTCTTTTTTTTTTATAATGTTTTCAGTTAAGTTCGGCCTCTGCTGTTGGCAGTCTAGTACACTTCCACTTATTAATTCGTCCACGGATTTAATTCTACAAATAAAATGCTTTACATTAATATTTCGACGCTCGTTTCCTGTCGACGCTCGTCCTTCGTGTTTTGTGCTTCAAATGTACTACCCGTAGCTGTATGAAAGATGTAGAATTGTAGCAGCGTAGAATGAAGTATAGCTACTCCTTAGTTTGAGGGAGTAAGCAAAAAAGAATGAATTCATTTTAATACTGATAGGTTGCATTTTTTCATATTCAAAAGGGCAAGACACTGTTTTTTTATATATTTTTTTATTGCAAATAGCATTAGAAAAATATCATTCTTTTTATTAAAAAGTAAATTATGCACATCTGCAATTGAAAACCCGTCGAATTGTCTATTTTTTATTGAAATCAGTTATATGGTTTAGGCATAAAATGACGGTAAAGCAGATGAGCTCGACCTTGGTGAGGCCAACTTATGTACTGCTAAGTGTGCTATGTAAACAAAATAATGTCTGTTCAAATTTTATAAGTCGAAAAGCACTATGTCTCAATGGAACTTAAAGTTGAATTGGACAGTTCGAATACCACACCAACTAAACGCATTCATCCAGTGAAGGGCTTGTCTTTATTTGTTTCGTATGGCTTTTTAAAACGTTCCTCCTGCGTAATGATGCCATTGAGTCTAGACTGATTTTCAAATAATACTCGTGCGTTTTAGCTTATGAGCTATGCTTACATTACTACTTAAGGGCTATGCATGTACTAAGCATTTATGCAGCACATGCTATCAGAACAGCAATTTCATTATGTGTGGTTCAGGGTGGTTGGCCTAAAAAGACCATGATTTCTTTAAGGGCGGCATCGGTGCTTTGTCTGACACATGTGTGAAATTCATAACCAGCGATGGCAATTTTTTGAAATGAAACTTCTAAGGGCGCATTGGTAGTAAGAATTTGCAATATTTCGACGCCGTGATGCTGCGTTTCACAGACAGACAGAGATGGCAGATAAATATGTAAGAGAAACAGAGAAGAAATACACAAAAGTACAAATTTTGTGTTTGTATTTGTGAGTTGCTTTAAAATATACTCTCCGTTGAGCACGCACAAAAATATTTCGCTCTTCGTTGTGTTCTTTTTGTACATGCTGTTTAACAGTATGACGCGTCATCGCGTCATCGCATAATCGTGCTTCGTATAGCATTCAAGCGTTGAGTCGTAGTTGTGCAATGAAAAGAAAGTCGTTAGCAGTGTATATAATAAAAAAACAACAACAACAAGAGGAAGTGCACGCGCTGTTGTTTTCACTTCTACCATGCGTAAACTGCACACATGATTTCTTTTCATTGACGTATGTGTTACTACTACTCGACTAGTCTCGATAGTCCTTCCGAATATATTGAATGCGATTTTCCCGGAGCTCATGCTGTTACATGAACTCTTCGAACTAATCATTTCAAAGAGCCTTTCTCTTGTGCTCCTGCTCTTGTTTTTCCCAATAAATGTTACATTTTTTTAAATATAAAATCGATATATTTTGCTCGATGCTCGAGTTTAACCTTTCATATCTTTGAGTTACGGTTCCATGTCTTGGCGTTGAATCAAGACGCTTGCGGTTTTGTTGTTGAATGCTTTAAGTCAAAGCAAAAGCCGGTGCTTCAAAGTATTCATATTGCGGCATACACTGGTAATGCCTGACAGTCGTGGCCAGAGGCGGCTCATGTGTCCCAAAAGCCAAATCCTTTAGGAAATATTACTGTACACAGAATTTAACCCTAACACAATTAATTTCGAACTTAATCCGCTATCACTTTGGGCTATGGCGTAAGAAAATATGAAACTGAAGTATCGCTCATGTAGTGCGTAGTTGTTATTCATTTCAGTGTTGTTGCTGTTGTAGTTGTTGTTTTGTTTGCCGCTGTCGCTGACCACGCATATGAAGATTAATTGCTCAAATATGTAATTTTTGTCGCTTAATCCTTTCTCGTACCGACGACACTACAGGAACACAAAAGGACACTCACAAGCAGACACACAAACACCACAGGGACAGCTGCGGGTGTAAGCGGCAAATTAATTAATAATAATTTTTTATTATTGCCATGCCTCTGTTGTTGCGCAGCCTTTACTATACTACTGCTTCTGCTGTTGTTATTGAGTTTTCCGAAATTTATTTCTATAAATTTGTGTATGTATGAGTATGTATGTATAGTATGCCTGTGAGGCTGTGTAACAGCAAAGCTTAAGTGTGTGTTTTCATTTTGAAAAATGATCTTGCCAGCTTAGCACTAAACTCTACTCAGCAAGCTACTCTGGGGTTAGCGCCAACCCCACAGTGCAAAGTAGTCGTCGAATTTGATGCTGTATTTTTTATGTGTCATTACATTGCCTGCCTTTGCCAGACGAACGGTTACCAGCATTTTTTCTTAGTTTGCTTGTTTGTTTTATTTTATACGATTGAACGATTTGTTTACTTCATGGTTTTCCCGCTACCTGTAAACACTAGAACTTCGCTACGAAAATATGCACTTTCATTTCCAAACGGGCCTATGACTTTGGTGTGCTGCATTCTAAGCCAGCGAACGATGCACACATTTATATGTGCCGAGATAGAAATCTTTAAAACCTCAGATCGGTTATTGATAGTTTCAAATTAAGGTCAACTATTAATTTGAGCAGATGATTGTGCTGATGATGACGCTGATGGTGGCTGTGTCGTTGACGATGACGTGTGTCTGCGTGCCCTCAGAACACAAATCGATTATATCGGATAGCATTAAATGCCCCAACGGTGTCCTCTCATAAACAGTAGCGAGCGGCAACGATTCAAATCAAGTGGCCTAGTGGTTGCGCTTAAATTTAATGCTTATTAATTATTTTCCATTTAAATGTGAGCAAAAGAAAAAAGAACAAAGAAAAAAACAACAACAACAAATAAAATAAATTGTTCAATAGCCAAGATCGATAGTCTGAGTTCTGGTTGTGCGCGTCTGTCGTTTGTTTTTGTTGTGTTTCGGTTCGCAGAGTTGGCTCGTCAGCGTTCACTCCGCATTTAATGACGATTATCGTAAACTTTATTAATGCTTTTCGAGCTCTGGGCTTTGTTTTTAACATGTTTTATTTCTTTTTAAATTGATTTGCTTTAAATTAAAATGCGACTAGATTCTGTTCGACATCACGCTCGCTTTGTATGGACCAACATTGAAAATTATCCCACGGGATCCTTTTATCGGAATAAAAGTATGTCCTACACAGGTCTAGCTTTATCCAATAGTATTTTACATTTATAATTGTATTGCAGTGGTTTTAGAAGAAGTTAATCAGAAGAAAAAACGTATTTTCCGTTAAAAATCAAATACAGATATAGCCCATGATAATCAATAATAACGTAGCATTCTACTGGTGAAAGAATTTTTAAAATCGAATGAGTAGTTTCGAAGATTACCTCTAACATCCAAACAAACATTAGCACTTTATAATATTAGTATAGATATAGATATGCAGTCTGCAGTCAGTAAACGTTTGCGAGTGCTTTGCTATTTGAGTACAATCGATTTGTCGTCTTTGAAGAATGTCTAAGACATGCAGTGTTGTGGATAAAAGTGCACATATACCCATGTGCAATGCGGTGTACAATTCACTTGATGGAAAAGCTACTTTCGGCAATTGAAATTATGTTCAACAAAATTTTTTCATAAAACACTGAAACATTGTTTCATCATAACAAAATCCCGCCTTTGTAGAAACTTGGTGAAGCAACTCGTATAAAAACTAAGGAACTTCAAATTCTTATGTGTCGACTAGTGACAAGTGACTAGAAGAACTAGAAGAAGAAGAAGAAATTCCAGCACATTTTTTAATAAGATGCGCATTCTTAAACAGAATAATGCCAGGACCTTGACTATGCATCTCATATTTTAGCTGTCGTTAGGTCGAAGTTCAAGAACAAAACACTTTGTTATAAGAAAGGTAAGTACCTAGATAAATGGTTGGATCTGTTCAGCTCCGAATTACACAGAATATACTATGAAGACTAGTTTGTGAAAACTTCAAACTGAGTGACTAGCCTGCATACGTATAGAAAGACATAGAGACATGCGCGAAACTTATCACCAACGTCTCATTCATGGTATTCGAACTCCATGACAAAATTTCATGAAGAGTACATAGAAAACACACTCAGTTTTAAAAACTATTCTCTTTACATTTATTGCATATTAATTTAGTTAAGCTATTAGGTTGTTGTAGGTTGAAAATAAATGAGCGACGGCGCCATATGAACGCCCCGCTTTCAGCTTTCATACTTATCGTAAGCGTCGTCATCATCCCTTAAATTTATTTTGTAAACTTTTCCCTTATTGATATCATCATGTGATTTTCATCCACCTGCTCATCATGCGTCTGTTCTACATGTCTTTGCCTTCTTGTAGGCTTCTTTCTCACGAGCATATTGCTCGAGCGCTAGTCTCTTCCTCTCCGATCTCTGTTCGGCACGCGCATCGGCGAAGAGCTGTTCCTGCTCCCTTAATAATTCTTCCTCTGGTATATGCGCCACATTGGGCCGTAGTTTCATTCTCCGTTTACGTTTGCAAGTTACTGAATTTATGCATAACGGCACCAATTCAGATTTAAATTCCGCAAATCCCAGTTCTTCGAGCGCTTGTATTACCTGCTCAGGGCGGATCGTTTCATTCTGATATTTATCCATCTTAGTTTTGATGACCCATTCAAATGCCGTGCGAAATTTATTTAACAAGGAGATGGAGTTGAAATCTACTGCCTCTACACTGTCTGTTGTCGGTAACAGCTTTTCGACAAACAAGTATAAAGAGTATATTTGCATTACCTCGTTGATGGTAGTCATGTTGCACTGATCAGTTACTCCACCTAACTAACTCGACGTTTCAAAAACAGTTGAAGACTTCAACAGTGTAAAACTTTGGGAGCTGTCAAAGCTGTCATTCGCGCGGCACTTCATATACGATAGAATCCTTGCCAGTCAGTGTTGGCTAGGAATACAGCGTTACCGGATGTATACTCTGTTTGGAGTGAAGCCTCAAACAGGAGCTGACTTAAATAATAATTTCGAAATAAAAGTAATGGTGTGCAAAGCGAAGTTTTGCGGTACTTTCAGAAGATGAGCGAATAAACACAGTGATTTTCTAATAATTGCACCTTTAATGTCTATCGCACAAATAGATGCAATGATGCCTGGTGGTACTCGATAATGCTTCTGGCCGTCGCAGACAATTACTGCACATCCATCAGAAATCTTCGAAAGAGAACTAGCTGATTAACAGTTTGCCTATGCGGCCAGTCTGTCAGTCCGGGAGTAGTTGCGGTAAATCCCAAAAAATGTACAATACATCTAAACAATGTGAATTTCAGCTATGCCGAAGTTGTTATGCGCTACATGCTGAAATGAGTTAACCAAGAAAGGTGTGGATAATACACAACCCAGCAAAACTGTTTTCTTGAGTTGTTCACAATTAATGTTATGACTGGCTAAACTTGGTGGTTTATTGTACAATCCGGTAATCCTAGAGTCTCTGTGTGTGGATCACAGCAAAAGCCTGCCTTAATATCTTCTCGATAGGGAAAAGCCCCAATATTTACTAGGTGAAGAGTACGAATAAGTGAAAACATCATCACTTCATGCTCAGCTAAACGGCTGTCGGCTCTCAAGAGAAAGACAAAACTAAATAAATCAAATGAACAGAAGGCAACGTCTTGCTCTCTCACATTCTAATACACGTGATCAATCGGGGAGGGCACAGTGTGAATTCTGACAACACCACTCTCACCAACGGTCTCACTCTCTCGTTCAACCGCGTCACCGCGGCCTCTGCAACAACAAGTGCTGTGGCTTCCGAAACTACCGTAAATTCTAAAACAAACAAACAACAACAACACCGAACACTACAACGGTTTCTGTCACAAAAGCGAAGTCGCCAATATGAGAGACAGCCTCCACCGGCTCTGCTGTTCGCAACAATACGACAATGATTAACCAAGAGAGAAAAGGACTGGAAAAAAAGGTGTGCGGAAGAGAACGTTCGGTTGTGCAGGTAGGCATTGATCGCTACATATCAAACGCAAGCTTAGCTCACAAACCTTAAAGGGAGGGTGCACATTCGCACATCGCAGGATGGCGTTACTTAGCTATGATGTGGCAAACCCATGTCGTAGGTGATACCAAATCGGCAATCCCTTCTCAATTTACATACGAGAACATAACTCGCCGTATCTCAAGCCAAGCTTTCCTACTGGGTTTGTTATTAATTTTTAGCTTTTTATTTAGTAAAGATCCAGATTCTAGAACCAGACCATCGAACCTGTACTTGCATTTATCAGATGGGCCAATGTCGTTGCCCGTCATTGGTCATCGGTAATTACCACTGAACTTTTCATAGGACCCACACCCACATGTGTCTGCTACGGAATTGTGTGTTTCGGTCGGTCAACCCCAGTCGGCTGTGGAGGAAAACCTTTCGGCTGCTGAGTTATATTGCCCTTGTTAATGCCGAAGTTCGCGTTCTTTTTCATTTCGGTTCGGTTCGGTTTGGTTCGTTTTGGGTTTCTGTTTCGAATTCGGTTTTGGTTTCGGTTTCGACTCGCAAGCCCAACTGATGCGCTGGTATCTTCTCGTGTGAGTAGATTTATTGAGTCTCATGACATTGACAAAGTGCATTCGAGTTGCTTTTTATTGATCGTGTTCGTGCACGTGTTTGTGTCCTGTGCTGTTATTGTTGTATTTTTTTTGTTACGCTGAGAAAGAGTTAATAATATTTTTTCTCCTCCCGCCACATGCCAAACTTCTTTCGTTTTCCAGCCACTTGCTTCTCTTACCCTTTTCCGGCAAAATACTGACTGAAATCGACACCATGCACACTGGGGCGGAAGCTTAAATAATGTCTATCAATGCGGGGGAACTTTCTATATATTGGCGCATTTTATATATTAGTATTATAGTATTAATATATACATGTATTTCTAAAAAAAAATTTTTTGGGGTTTGCGCTTTTAACTTTATGGATTTTAGCCACTTACACTTCCGAGCATGCCCGGCGCTTCTGAAGCGGTTTTAACTACTTCTTGCTATTAGTTTTAGGAGACGTGGCTGTCAAGTGAACTTTCGCAACGACCAGCGGCTTTTCACACACCTGTGGCTTCTTTGAAAACGCAGCCTGAAGCAGATATTAAAAGAAAAATCCCAAGAGGTCGACTCATTTACGCTTTAAAAACAAATGTGCGTTCTGAAGCTAAGTCAAAGTCTAAAAATATGGGCCGTTCTTTGTTATGCATAGCCGCTGCACTCTATGGCCAAGGCTGACATGACTACCGGGGTTATGAATACTATAAAGTACAGTGAATTCTCCGTAATGTGGAACATCGACGTTGAGTGCTGAATTTAAAAATAAGGGCAAAAAGGACATTTTCTGATCATTTTTTAATTTTCTGAGCACTGTTATATATGTGTATATATAACGGACACAGGCGTAGCCGAGGGCTATCAAGCGATCTTTGGTTTTATATGGGAAAACTCCGATCAACTGTAAGGAGGCCTGAGCTAGTCCTTTTTTGAA
Organism: Cacoxenus indagator; assembly: GCA_035041755.1. Taxonomy (NCBI): domain Eukaryota; kingdom Metazoa; phylum Arthropoda; class Insecta; order Diptera; family Drosophilidae; genus Cacoxenus; species Cacoxenus indagator. Next base: position 1,353,612 of record JAWNKX010000197.1, on the reverse strand, counting down.
ATGAATAATATGACTATGCCGCAGTTGTAATGCTCTTCACATTTAAACATAGTGCAATTTTACCAGAGATTTGTATAAAATCTTAAGGTCTTACGATTTTCGAGGATTGTGCGGTGAACCCTAAATTAGGTGTGGCTAACTCTCATGCAAAATTGCAGCATACAAATGTCTAATAAGACGCGCTCCCTGGAAAATTATGCTAGAACCTCGAGTTTCAGTGTGTACGAGTATGCATCTGATATTTTATCTGCCGATATGTCGAAGTTCAAGAACAAAACTGTTTTCTATAACAAGCATTTTAAAATGAAATATTGGTTTGTATGTGAAGTATTTGGTTGGATCCGTTGGGCTCCTAATCATAGAGAATATACTAAAAAGGCAAAGGTCCAACTGAAAAAACTGAGTGACTAGTCTGCATACATAAAGGGGGACAGATAGGCTAAATTGACTTGTCTCATCGAGCTTAACAATTTTATGGATTCTCCGACGCCTTCTTAATTGTGTTACAAACTCCATGACAAAGTTAGAATACCGTTCACTTCATGAAGAGTACATAGAAAACACACACATTTTTTAAAACTATTCTCTTTACATTTAATTCATATTAATGTAGGTACGTTATTAGGTTGTGTAATAAATGAAATTAATCAGTGACGGCGCACGATGAGCTCACTGGTCTCAGTTTCAATACTTATCTTTAACTTAAACTTTACTTTTGTACAATTTTCGTCTCTTGAGTTTTCGTCTCTAGCACGGTTATCATGCCCGTTCGCGCTTCTCATCATCATGGGCCTTCTCCTCATGCATCTGCTTTTCACAAACATACTTTATAGGATCTCTCAATTTACGCAACAGACCTTCTAACCTCATCGTGTATGATTGCAGTTTGTAATTGTATTCTACATATTCTTCGTACGAACATCTGTTCCGCTCCATCCGTTTGCGTTCCTCCACCATTTCGGGGCAGAGCTTCTCTTCTACCCACGATACTTCTTGCTCTGGCATGTGAACGACCTTTCCTTCTCTGACTTGTGATAAATGAGTGCAGAGTTCTATACGATAAGATAATCTCTCCAATTCAGATCTATATTCTCCGAATCCAACTTTCTCGAGCGCTTCTATTATATGCGCTGGGAGGACCCAGTTTTTCGGATGTTTGTTCATCGCAGTTATGATGAGGCGTAAATATGCCGTGCAAGCTTCATGTATCAACTGAAGGGAAGAGAGCTCCAATCCACTTGCCGGTAACCAGCTTTCGATAAAATGGCGTAAGTCGACGAATGGCACTGCCTCTCCTTCGTTTTTTGATGAACTCATGTTGCACTGAGAAGTCTTAACTGGACGTTTCACGAGCTTTGGCAGTTTTTCTTGCTAGACAGAGGTCACTAAGAATGCAGTAGTAGTGAAGCCTCAAAGAGGAGCTGACTTGAATAATTACTCGAAATAAAAGTTATGGTGTGCAAAGCGAAGTTTTGCGGTACTTTCAGAAGATGAGCGAATAAACACAGTGATTTTCTAATAATTGCACCTTTAATGTCTATCGCACAAATAGATGCAATGATGCCTGGTGGTACTCGATAATGCTTCTGGCCGTCGCAGACAATTACTGCACATCCATCAGAAATCTTCGAAAGAGAACTAGCTGATTAACAGTTTGCCTATGCGGCCAGTCTGCCAGTCCGGGAGTAGTTGCGGTAAATCCCAAAAAATGTACAATACATCTAAACAATGTGAATTTCAGCTATGCCGAAGTTGTTATGCGCTACATGCTGAAATGAGTTAACCAAGAAAGGTGTGGATAATACACAACCCAGCAAAACTGTTTTCTTGAGTTGTTCACAATTAATGTTATGACTGGCTAAACTTGGTGGTTTATTGTACAATCCGGTAATCCTAGAGTCTCTGTGTGTGGATCACAGCAAAAGCCTGCCTTAATATCTTCTCGATAGGGAAAAGCCCCAATATTTACTAGGTGAAGAGTACGAATAAGTGAAAACATCATCACTTCATGCTCAGCTAAACGGCTGTCGGCTCTCAAGAGAAAGACAAAACTAAATAAATCAAATGAACAGAGGGCAACGACTTGCTCTCTCACATTCTAATACACGTGATCAATCGGGGAGGGCACAGTGTGAATTCTGACAACACCACTCTCACCAACGGTCTCACTCTCTCGTTCAACCGCGTCACCGCGGCCTCTGCAACAACAAGTGCTGTGGCTTCCGAAACTACCGTAAATTCTAAAACAAACAAACAACAACAACACCGAACACTACAACGGTTTCTGTCACAAAAGCGTAGTCGCCAATATGAGAGACAGCCTCCACCGGCTCTGCTGTTCGCAACAATACGACAATGATTAACCAAGAGAGAAAAGGACTGGAAAAAAAGGTGTGCGGAAGAGAACGTTCGGTTGTGCAGGTAGGCATTGATCGCTACATATCAAACGCAAGCTTAGCTCACAAACCTTAAAGGGAGGGTGCACATTCGCACATCGCAGGATGGCGTTACTTAGCTATGATGTGGCAAACCCATGTCGTAGGTGATACCAAATCGGCAATCCCTTCTCAATTTACATACGAGAACATAACTCGCCGTATCTCAAGCCAAGCTTTCCTACTGGGTTTGTTATTAATTTTTAGCTTTTTATTTAGTAAAGATCCAGATTCTAGAACCAGACCATCGAACCTTTACTTGCATTTACCAGATGGGCCAATGTCGTTGCCCGTCATTGGTCATCCGTGATTACCACTGAACTTTTCATAGGACCCACACCCACATGTGTCTGCTACGGAATTGTGTGTTTCGGTCGGTCAACCCCAGTCGGCTGTGGAGGAGAACCTTTCGGCTGCTGAGTTACATTGCCCTTGTTAATGCCGAAGCTTTTGCCTTCCGTTGCGCACGCTACCTTCAGGGGCGCGATCATATCACTACGCAGTCGCCGCACTTGCTCTTCGTCTTTCTCAGCATTTTGTTTTCATTGTTCGATGCTACTTTCTTTCTTCTCTTTGTTTTGCCTTCATTGAGTTCGCGTTCTTTTTCCTTTCGGTTCGGTTCGGTTTGGTTCGTTTTGGGTTTCTGTTTCGAATTCGGTTTTGGTTTCGGTTTCGACTCGCAAGCCCAACTGATGCGCTGGTATCTTCTCGTGTGAGTAGATTTATTGAGTCTCATGACATTGACAAAGTGCATTCGAGTTGCTTTTTATTGCTCGTGTTCGTGCACGTGTTTGTGTCCTGTGCTGTTATTGTTGTATTTTTTTTTGTTACGCTGATAACAATTCCATTATGAGAAAGAGTTAATAATATTTTTACTCCTTCCGCCACATGCCAAACTTCTTTCGCTTACCACTCACTAGCAGTCTAGCAGTCTTCCTATTACTCCTCTTTCCTTCTTCCGGCCACATAAACACTGAAATCGACAGAGTGCACACTGGAACGGAAGCTTGAATAATGTCTATGAATTCTACGGGGGAACTTTTTTTCTATAAATTGGGGCGCTTTATATATATATTATATGCGACAACTACTTTCTGGAGGTCAATGCCTGCTCTTAACCATTTTACTAAATTTTCTCATCCTAAGTGCCGCTAATGTCTAAATGTCATCAATCGGTACGTTTGTTGCGGTACGCGAAGTTTTTGTACGACAGCATAGATCAGGACCAAGCTTACGCAGCTTCTATGTATTTCTACCTCGCCTTTGATGTTGGGGTTTTATTTCCATATTGGGGTTCCATCTCGTGGACGTCTGACTGGTTTATTTGTTCACATTTATTTGTACGCCTCGAATGGCTTTATTATGGCGACGAGAACGCGAATTATAGATTACTTTGATATAGGCAGCGATATTAGAATTACGCATTAGTTTACGGTTTTTTCTAATAGTTCCTACGATCTTTATCTTGTATTGGCTTAGTGCATCTAAATGTTTGGCACTAGAATTCTGGGCTTGATTTGGACTCAGTTTCTAAGCGTTTCCACATTGCACACTGTACAGTGGACATACACCGTATGCTCCATATGTGAATTGACTGCTAATGTCCAACTCATCGGTAGGCTGCTTGAATTTTACGCATGCTAATTTTGAAATAAACAAAAAAATACAATTTTATATTCTCTCATGTCATATGGGATTTTCTTCTCTTTTTTATTGGGTACTGCCCCACAGTGCGACCGACGTGTGCAACGTGCGTGCTTGGTGTTGTAGTTTTGCAATTTGTAAATTCTGCTTTGTCTGCTTGCAAATAAATATGTTTGTTACTCATGTTGTTGTTGTTGTTATTATTGTTGGTGTTATCTTTAATTGATTGATGTCAATCAATCAACGCTGTTCGAGTGCGGGCGCACAACTTTTAATTGACTGCATTTATTTATTGTTGATAGAGCGCATTGCACTCACACGCATCCCTTGATCAGGTTTCCCCCCTTTGTTGTTGCTATTGCTGGTGTTTGCAATGCGATTGTGGGTTACACCGCCACATTTAACAATACTTGCAACACGCTCATTTATATACTCACTTCTGCAATTGATGCGTGACAAACGAGTTGCACTTAAATATTTGATGCATTCATTTTATAACACTCACACAGCTATTTACACTAAGTACATCGACAGTTGTATAGATGTGTGCTTCAATTAATTTCCTATAAGAATGTGCGAGTTTATTTTTTGCAAAAAGTTCATACCAAATCACGAGAGCTTGTGCAGTGGAATGGCATCGAATGTAATTAAAAAGATGCAATCATTGCACCTATACCACAAATTACCAGAAAGATGGCTATAGACAGGAAATTGTATGAGCTATTTATATAATTTGTGTTTATTTTTTTTGTCTAAAAACTCGTTTGTTTTAAGAAAAAATGGTTTCATATGAACAAACACAGCTTTTGACTGAATTCGTAGTATAGACAGAAAAATTAAGCAATACCATATAGCCCAGAGTTAAGTAGTACCACGTACAGCCTTGCTAATCAAAACAAGTCTGTAAGATGGTTGAGCCTTGTGGCGGCCCTATGCTGCCCAGAGCACTGGACAAGTCGATAAATTAAGACCAATCAATGTTATGACTATCGTTCGTGAGATTGCTCAGAATAGGGTATGTCTGCTTGCAGGCGACCTGGCATTAATAACTCCAAATTATGCGCCATTGTTTCTCACCACGATTTGTTGAGAAGCTCTTTTAATATAACCTTTTTGGTAAATAATGTTTAGCCGTATTTTTCGGGCTATAAAGCAGTCATTATTTCACCGAAAGTGCGCTATGCTTGATATCGTTGTCCTGCTGGAAAATTCAATGAGGTCCAACATCCAAGCTGTACACAGAAACATTTAGATGTTGTTCCAATATGCTATTGTATTAATATCAATCCATTATACCATCATTGAAGGCCAAATTCACAATACCAGCTGCTCCAATTGCTGCCTAAAACATCAAACTTCAGCACCGTGCCTCACTGTTGGCACGAGATTTGTTTTTTAAAGAAAATTTTCTTAGAAAGTGTTTATGCGAACAAATCATAGGGATACGAATTAATAGTGGTTGAGTCTTGTACAATAAACCTAAACAAAACAATGCAACTAACGGTACATTATTGCGAAAAACTATGAAGGAAGGGAACGTAGTAATTTGTAATTCTTACATACACTCTTCTATGTAATAAGTAATAAGTAACAGTGCTAAACGAAAATAATAACAAACAGGCATATTAAAAGGAAATAACATTTAGTTTCGTATTCATATTTGGAACAATTTTGTTTATTTTTTAATGTTGGTATCAAACCCCGAAACTCAGAGCATTTCATCCGCCCACGCTAATTCGCTAATGAGCGGCAACGTCGAACAAAGTTTGTGTGTGCAAGCAAATGCTACAGCCTCCTTCATCAACAACCAATTAGCGCGGCTCTAATTATTTTCCTAATACATATGTACATGGCTTTTGCTTCAGTTTATCATAAAACACAGCCGACTTAACATTGAAACTGTCAGCTCAGCTCATTTGCACGTTTGACTGTCTAACTAAGTATTTGTTCAATGTTACAAGTACATACAACTGTACATACGCTATTTCTGTGTTTAACAGAGCTGTTTTAGTAGCCACTACATTGCTGCACTCGCAGCATTGCAATTCGACTCAACTTTACTCGACCGGCTTAGTCTCGATTTGATTACCGTTAAACTTTTAACACATTAACTCCCGCCCCCACATAAAGCAATGCCAACGACTTATTACCTGCAGCCGCTATATGGTTGGGGCTCGCGCTGCAAGTGTGTGTGTACCAACATGTTGTTTGACCACAGCAACGAAAACTAAAAGCAAAAACAAATCGAAATGAAACGAAACGAAACGAAAGGATAGGAAACAAAATTAAAAGGGAAAAACAAAAACGAGTAAATTTGGCGTACGTGAAGGTGCAAAATAAACGAGAAGTTCAAGTGACGCCCATGCCCGTGGCGATGACTTGGCCTGAGCAGCGGTCAGTGCGAATGTCGTTGGCTGTCGTAGCAGCGAATGCAATGCTTCGTTGTGTTTTGCTTTGATTTAAATTGATTTGATTTTTGAGTAACAGATTTTTTGCACTTACAGTAAGTAGTGAGTGACAGACGCGACGCCACGAATTTGTACAAGTTTGCCTTGGTTTTTGGTTTCGTCTTGACTGGGATATGTGCATAACCCAATTTCAGTAATTGGCTAGAATTTTATTGATACTCGAGCGAACACTTCAAAAATGCACAGTCATGAGGAGAACAGGTGTTTTGCACTATGTAAAGCTGCTCTAAGACACAAGTTCTTTCAGTACCAAGGCAAATGGCAGTCTATAGTAATCTGGTGTTGTCTGAATGTGACTACATGAATTTAATTTGCAAAATCCTTTATTTTTTAAGACACTTTCATGCTCTTCATCAACTGCTGGTTCGACATTTCCTTACTACTATTTAATAACGTTCAGTTGCATTTTTTGGGGGGACTTTCACATGCGCCCGGCCTCCGTTTTGCAATAGCCCATACCTTGTTTAAAGGCTTTAAGTCTGGGCTCTGTACAGGTATTTACAGCGCTTGGAAATTTTTCACTTTGCTTCGAATGTCTATCTTGCTAGAAATCGACTTGATGCGGGCACTTATAGACAAATATTGGAAGATTCTTTTGAAAAATACTTAAATATTGTTACCTCTGCATTATGCCTTCAATTTTTACCAGATCAAAGTGCTACAGACCCAATCCATTTCGATGCTCTCGACTGGTTGATTTTCATTTTCATCATTTATGTCGTATACAGAGCTTTAAGTTGCGTCGTACATTATTATTTCAGATTATTATTTTTTGTCTTTTTTTTTTTCAATCAAGCTATGCAAGCTGTCCCTATCCTTCTTATGGAGCAAACGTTCCATCAATGGAGCATGACCATCACAAATAAGTATTGGTCAAAAAAGCTTATCAATCACTATCAATAAAGAAAAGGCATATGTATGCCTGACATATAAGGTGCAAATAAAATAAGTGCCTAGTAGTACGCCGCAGCGGACATTGTCAGAAAGTAGCTGACAGAAGGCAATACTGTTTTTACTTCAATCATTGTGTGTGATCTAATAATCTAATAAATGAACATGTATTTCATTTGAGCGTGTTCAGGCTCTTGTATGTCATTTACTGTTGTTTTGCTTAGTTCGAGGTTAGTTCAGCTCAGCTCAGCTCAGCTCAGCTCATCTCTTTTTGGCGTCGACTAATTTGAGTTGAGTTGCTTTGAAGAAACGTTGAAACATATTGGCGCTTGTGGCAATGCACAAAAAGCTTTCATTGCATTTCATTTGATTGATGTTGTTGTTACACATGCATATGCACTCATACATATACATATTTCGAGCATTTTGGCAGTTGAAATGATTATTTTGACTTGTGCATGCGTTCATGAAGATGGATGACGTTTCATGCATGCTGCAGTTCAACGTGAACAGCGTTTGCTGCCACCAACTGCACACTTTGGTTGGTTGTGTTCGCTTGCAGTGTTGCTCCTACTGATTTACATGCAGTCATTGTGGACGACGGTTTTATTGTTGTTGTTGTTTTTGACGCTTAAATTGGTTAAGCAAATTTTTTTTTGATTGTTTATTTCGCTTAAATTACAACACTCGCTGAGCCAGTCAAACGATCATTTACTACGTTGGCGGCGCGGTGCGTACGTACGTCTGTGCGCCGTAAGCGTTTTGCTGATGACAAATTGCAGCTGTTTAGTTGAAATTTAATGCGCTTCAATGCCATTTCGCGTTGCGTTGCAATGTCGACTCGACGCCAAAATTAATCTTCTTGCTCGATTTTCTGTTTGCCTTTTTACCTTTTCTCGTTTCTTTTTTTTCTGTGTTTTTGTTTGTTTTGCGTTCATTTTCGTTTATTTTGTGAGATCGCCATTAATTTATTATGAGCTTATAGCTCTCTTGGCTATAAGCGTTTTTGAAGCTTTGCTGCTTCGTAGCGCATTTTCCACGCTTTTTTTTTTGCTTTGCTATGCGTCGTCAGCGTCTCGTCATCGTCATCGTCATCGTCATCATCGTCAAGCTATCATGCGAGCGCCGTCTTGATTAGTTGCTGGCACTTTCCCATGTTCAAATGTTGAGTGGAAAAAAATAAAAAAAAAGATTGATCACCTACTAAAGACTAAAACACCTTATCCCAGACCACGTAGCCATGCACAAAGCGTCATTTTTCGTATCAAGCGGCACTGATGCATGACACCCTACTCAGCACCCAATTCGGTTTGGCTTTACGCAGTTCCTTCTCACATTTGCCGCTCTAACACTTTCTTTCATAACCTTTTTTTATTTATTTTGTTATGGTTTTCCTTTTTTATTATAATTTTTATGCTACTTTTTTTGTGTTACATTCTTTATTCATATTTAATTAATTGTAATATTTCCCGGCGCCCATGCTAGTTGTTTTGTCTACGTTTCAGCTACTGCTGCATAGTTGTTCATAAGCTTTTGCAGGCGGCCTTCTTGGCATTTTCGACACATTTTTATATATATTAGATCTTTTCAACTCATTCACACATTTGCCCATACTTCCGTTCTCCCTACTTAGAATGCCTCAGGCGCCCTGGACACGCTCAAAATGCATGATCAATCTTTGTCATATAGCCAATGAAATATGTGTGTCTGCGCTGCATGAATTATTTTGATATTTCTGCTGTTTATCGGCCTCGGCTTCGGCTTCGGCTTCGGCACGAAGGCAGGCATACGAAGTCGTTCCACTCGCTTCACATACAAATATTTTTCCTGCTTTGTGCCTCATGTCGTCAACTTCGCGATTGACGACAATTTCAAACAGCTACAACCGCAATTAATGTTTCGTTCGTCATTGACATTGTCGTCTGCACACTTCAAACGATAACAAGGAATTATCGATTGAACGATTGACCTGCTCGCATAATGCAGTTTCATGCATACGTACATAACTCATTGATCAGGCATGCAGAACCGTAACCTGAGCGCTTAAGTTCAATCGTATACTCTGTTTCGCTTTTAGATGTTCAGATGTGTCCATTGGCCAGAAAGAGCGTATATATACTAGAGGAGCTTTAGTCTGCGCGAAGATAATGCATAGAATAGATAGAAATATGAAAAGAAAATTAGTGTCGAAATGGACAAAATTTTTTATTCCGGCTCATAATCATCATTTAGTTAACTCATCTGGGCCTATAGTATATATAGTTCTGATCTGTTTAGCATTCATTTCGCCCCATGCAGAAAGAACTATCTTGGTGGCGTAACAATGAATTCTGAGATTATGGTTTTACCCAAAAAATGACAAGAAGTTATTGAATGGCAGATATTGTATGATATAAACTTCTTTTGTTATATGAAAAAACATGATTCTAATTTCGGTAATTAGTTTTTCAACAACGCATCATCAACACACCAACACATGGGAAAGGGAGGCGGCTGTCACTTATGGATTTAGGCTCCTTCATCTGGTTTATGCAATCGGCCGTATCCGAACACTACGCTTGGGTAGCTCCCATACTCATCTAATGCTAAAATGGAATATAAAATTTTAAATATCGATTTCCAAAACAATTTGAAAAAGCTTTTTGCATATTACGCCTCAAGCAGCCACTTGAACGCAACAATAACAACAGGAATAACAAAGTCAGGAAGTGTGTACTTGAAATAGAAAAGCAAAAAAAAAATAAAAAAACAAAAAAAAAACAAAAAAAAAATTGATGACGACGCAGCCGAGGATGGCGCTGATGATGAATGTCGCCTGTGGCGTTATTGGCAACATGTTGTCAGTGTCACATGCGTCAGAAGAACGCGTGACATTCAACACGAACTTGAATTGAGCATAAATGCGAGTGGCTGTGGTAGAGGCAGCGGCAGCGGCATAGACCGCAACAACAACAACAACAGCAACAGCAACAGCAGCAGCAAAAGTGCGGCGAGTATGCGAGTCACTATGGTGTGCGTGTGTGTGTGTGTGACCCACTCGGAAACAGACTCAAGACAGAATACGAGTATGCAAGCAAGGAGCGGGACAAGTTAAGACGCACGGCACGCTCCATGCATGTGACAACATTTGTTGGACGCTGTTTGGGTTGGCATTATCTAATGAGGAAGTACGTGCATACAAACGTGTTGTGTGGGTTTGGGTGTGGGTTTGGGTGTGGGTGTGAGTGTGAGTGTGTGCGACAGGATGTGTCGGCGGCGCTTGAGCCACTTGAAGCTTGAGCCTCCGCGCACATTGCTAGTGCCTTTTGTACGTTGCTGTTGCTGAAATGCAAATTAGTCGCAAAAGGATATCATTAGCTGTGACACGCGTTCAAAACGAGCTCGCTTTGAAGTTGTGTGCGGATTGGCGCTTGGCGGATATACAAGTGTTTCGGTTTTGAGAAAGCCATTTTAAAAGAGGCGCAGGCATGCATATGAGCGCCTCATGAATGAATGGTGATTGTCGATTGTCGATTGTCGATTGTCGAATTGAAAGTGTTCAATGTGATCAAATGTGTGTGTGTGATCAAATAGCTATAACGACGTCGGCGACTACAGTTGTTTACAAGAGCCAAACTGTTTCCAACGTATTCGCCTTCGCAGCTGTAGTCATATTCCTGCAACAAAATCAATGAAGACTGAACTGTGCAAAGAACAAGCAAACCATCATCATCATCATCATCATCATCGTCAAATCATTCAAATGTTGTTGTTGTTCTTGTTGTTGTTGTTGTTGTTGTTGTGTCTGAACGTCCGTCTGCCGTTCTGCTTTATACCACTTGTCTGGCCGTTGTCGTCATTCGCCATTCGCCATTCGCCATTCGCCATTCGCCATTCGCCATTCGCCACTCGCCCATTCCTCATTCGCGCAATCTGACAACGCACAGTGGGTACACACTACAAATGCCAAAACGTGAGAGTTGTACACTGTAAATGTCGCACTGTCTGCCGGTCTGACTTTTCAAGTTCGCCTGCCTTTTTGGTACGTGCGCACATCAAGTCTCTTCGTTCGCTTCGTTTATGCCACAGCCTTGCATTGCTGGGCGTTATTTGTAAACGTCGTGCTCTTATCGCGCAGATACGCGATCTCTGCGTGGCTGGCATACTCGTATATACATACGTGGAGCAGTGCATCATCGCATAGCAGCAAGTACATAGTAGTTGCAAGTAGTTTTGAATTGTTGTGGTGTGACGCGTTGTAACAGCAACATAACTACGTCGTGTCATGTCTCGAGGTGTTTGCTTTGACACCAACGTCGATGACTCTGCCAGTCTGCAACCGCATCAATATTGCCGTCAATATCTGTCATACGTTTTTTTGCAGCATGCCACGAAGCCACGAAGCCACGAAGCCACGAAGCCACGAAATGCCAAGCTACGCAAGCTTTTCGCGCCTTGTAAAAACGCGTGTTAACCAAGCGGCGAAATATGTCCTTATCGCTCATGATTTTGCCTCTGAGAAACTCAGCTGCCAATGTTGAATATAACGCACCACTTTATTTTCCACTCAACTGGCAACTTCGATTCTAACTTCAACCTCAACCTCAACTTCAACTTCAACTTGAATTGCAATTGCAATTCCAATGGCACTACCAATCGCTTTTAATCCAACAGAATGCCAATTCCCATTTGAAAACCAACGCGTACGAGCAGCGAAAAGCCAAAGCCAAAGCCAAAGCAAACCAGACCAAACCCGACAGACGCCAAATCCAACATAAACATATAAAATTAAAGCATTAATTTATGACAACCTCTGATTTCGACATACAGATTAGCGAAAAACGTTCTGGTCTGTTCGGGCCTGGTCTGGCCTACGCCTGAACGCGGCCGCTTCTTCGTGTAGGCTTGTGCCTGATTGACACAGCTCTGCGAAAGGCATGCTTAAGCGTGTTGGTCTAGTAAAATGCTAACGCGTCTTTGCGCTCGCCTTCAGTTCCTTGTCAATTTTCACTAGTTGTACCATTATAGTTGCTGCATTCAAGCCATACTTATGGGGCCAGTTTACAAGCGGCTATACAAGCGGCGAGTGCATCAATTCGCTGTAAGCATTTTGTCTTTCAAGTCGCTCAGCAGTCAAGCGAAGCGCCTCCCTATTGCTCCTGTCACGGTTTTTCGCAACTTTACGTAGATAACATAGACAAGCCAGCGCCCTTAAAAGGCGTAATTAACGCGCTGCAATGTGCTCGCTACTCTTATGCTGCCACTTCCACAAATACGAGTACACAACAAGGCGCAACAATTCGTAAGTCTGTCAGGGGCGTAGTGGAGTTGGGGTTGTATTGTATGTAGACGCAGTGCAAAGAATTTCCACTACATTTCAGAGGAAACTTAGTACTTAAGGTTTCTTAAAGTGTTCAACATAGAAATGTGAAATAATGAATCTCAGCGAGTGTTGTTCTTAATAGTTGTTCGCTATATAAAACCTGCTCTGGGGCTGGGACCTTTAATTTCTTAGTTAGTTATTCTTAGTTAGGCTTAGTTAAAGATATTTTCCGCAGCCCTTTACTGGAGACTTTCGACGAAACTCTGGTGCGAAGCTCATGTGGCTGGTTTCGCTGTAGGCTTCGCCTGATTTGAAAAAGTCATTGTCTAAAGAGTTTTTCGTTAGCCGCTCGTTGGAGAGTTACAACGAATCTATAGTTGGCAGCTTGATTGGTGTGATGCGTTCCTAGCTTTCGCTTACTTATAGCATGATCGCAGAAGGCCTCATCTGCTAAACGCTTTGAAGGTTGGCTGCGCGACTACTTTGTAAATTTCTTATAGTCACATCTTGTGGTCCAACTCTGTAGTTCTTCTCAAAATGTTGATGTCCTTTTCTTAAACACTACTCAGTTATTTGACTGCAATCATTCTTTAAGGTTTTTTCGTTTTTTTCGACTTGCTCTTCGCCAACAATTTAACACTCAAGCAAAGAAATGTTGTGTTAGAAGCGAAAAGCTGTATAAAGCAGCTCTGCTCGAAACTTAAACGTTCGTTTGAGCAGGCGCCCCCTTTACAGGGTAACAGCTGACGCTGCACATGTCTCACATTACAGAAGTCACTTAATTCTGGTCATTTTGCTGTGATTTCTTGTAAAGGCTCTCTTTTTTCACTTTTATTATTATTTTTATTATTATTATAATTTTTTTTTTTTTTATTTATTTGCGTTTTTTTTATCCTCTGCTTAGTTTGTTGTTGTTGCGCTTTCGCCCGTAAAACTTTTAACTTTATGTGGGCAATTAAAAATGTAGCACTGTTCGCTGGCCGTCCACGTTGTGTTGTGTTATGTTGTGTTGTTGCAAGCACAGACATACATACACATGCGCATAGACAACTAATACCCATAAAAACACGCTGGCAAAGAGATATATATGCATATACATACATTTTGTCTGGCTGGAAGGCAGGCTCGCATACACTTACGCTCACATACATAACTGATAAAGAGTTAAAATGTTGCCTGCCTTAAATGCCTCGCTATCAATGTTTATGACACATTTTTAATGGTCTTCTCTCAGCTTAAACGTCATTAAACTCTTCACGTGTGCATGTGCGCATGTGTGCGCATGTGTGCTTGGGTGCATGTGTCCCCATAGAGGCTTTCACGGCGACACCGCATGCATTGCTTTATAGGCTTTGCAATGAAAAGAAAAGCAGAAAAATTTGGCTGTGGCTGACAGTTAAACACTCATATAATTGGATTTGAGTTCTGTGAAAATCGATCAAAATATCAAATTATTAGAATATAGATAATGTAGCACATGTCCAATTCACGTTGGTGTTGCTTGTTACACAAACGAGGAGTGGTAATAGCATATTCAGCATTCGGCGACCCAGTGACATGAGATTTCAATACTGAAACTCTAACTTTTTTCATCTATCTCCACGACTATATCTGCCGTATTGTATTAGTTAGGTGTACAACTAACTAGCCTTACATCGCACAGCATCATTCGGTAACTTTATTGATGTTCAGGTCAAGTCATCGTTTCCCTGTGAAAATTTAACGATGACAGGGGGGGCTTTGTGCCAATATTATTATCCATAAATATATAGAGCTTGGACACACATGTCAATGAACTTCAAAATATATATATTTATTTAAAAAAATATCGTTTGTGCGAAATGGCAAATCTGTGAAAGTTCTTTAACGAAACCTTTGACATTTTGAAATAACATAAACCTAGTTTCGCCGCATGTTTGTATATATAGAAAATATATTTTAAACAAATAAATAAATGAATGAATTAATTAATAATGCATTTTTAATGAGGTACTCAGCTTTTTACTTTTACATGAATATTTTTCAACACTAGCTTGCGTAAGAAACTCAACGGTAGTTCTTGCTTAGGAAATCAGCGAGTTGAAAAAATTTTACTTAAAATTTCAAGACGTTTTTTCAAATGATGCTGAATCACTTCTATAAGGCTTGCGTTATACAATATTACAAGAAAACAAGTTTTATTAAAATTTTTGTGTATTCAATATTTTTCAATATTTTTATTTTTTATTTTTTATTTTTTGGTTAGCGTTGTCTTCTGAGTTGTGGTGTGGCTGTTCATTTATATTTAAACAGCCTGAGCCACAGCAACGCTTAGCCGGGTACCGCTAGTATATATTAATATATTTACAGCATAGTTTCCACTGCTAAAAAAAAACATGATATGGTGACAGTTGGAACACCAGTCTTAACTAATCAGTTGAATACGCGATACCAGCTTATGCCCCTTAACACTTAACTCATAAGGAACGCAGAGCTCTCTGACCAATTGAAGTGTCTAATTACAAGAAGAGTGCATGGTGATCGGAAGAGATATGTTGAATATATATAGTCTTAGCATGCCATGAGTGGCAGCTATTTGAAGAGAAGTAATACTGATGAGATTTGGCACAGCTGATCATGGCCTGAACCATTTTAAGATGTTATCCAGAAGAGTCGCTGACTAATATGCATATAATATTATTGAATATATTATTGTTTGATGCTGAGCGGTTTATTACCCAAGCTAATAATTTGTGCTATGCGTACTCATCGTAATTAGTGCGCCCTAATTCAATGAGCAAGCTGTTCATATTATTTTAACGCAGACTGCATTTATGCAAGTGTCGTGCAACGCCTATCATCATCATCATCATCATCATCATCATCATCATCATCATTAACAGCAGTCACAGCAACCACAGCAGCCATATGATGATCAACAATACGACGGTCGTCAGCCTAGCCAAGCAGCTATTTTTAAAATTGTATTGAATTTCAATTAAACAGCCGATCGACGTCGATTAAAGCATTAAGTGTGATTATGCTGATGATGTTGATGTTGTTGTTGATGATGATGACGATAA
Source organism: Cacoxenus indagator (assembly GCA_035041755.1). NCBI lineage: Eukaryota > Metazoa > Arthropoda > Insecta > Diptera > Drosophilidae > Cacoxenus > Cacoxenus indagator. The sequence continues at coordinate 1,337,810 of JAWNKX010000197.1, read as the reverse complement.
TTATGTGATTGTGTGATGATGGCGATAATGGTGACGAAGTCAATTCCTCCAATAAAGAAAATAAACCGCAATGCGTGGCGTTGTCGGCAGCTGCCAGCTACGGTGTCACATTCACACGTTTGCCCACAAAAAACTTGTCGTCATCGTCGTCGTCTCCGTCGTCGTCGTCATTGCTCTGCGTTCGACTTCGTTGCTATTCGTTCGTCAATCATCGTCTTCGTTGACTTTTTTGGCTGTTCTGTTGTGTTCTGCATGGTTTTTTTTTTCTTTTCCTTCCATACGTTTTGTTTTTGTCTTTATTCTCTGTGAGTGCAGTTCGTCAGTCCGTGCATTGCAGTTGTCAGCGTCATCATCAACGCGCTAGCTGCTGCTTCTCGGCCCCTCCACCCGCACACGAAATTAAACCTTTTGCCGCTTGAACACCGCCCCACCTCTTCATTGTACACTTTTTATTCCTCAATACCGTTTTTAAGGAAATAATTTATGATAGCTTCGCTTTCGAAGCGTTTCTCTTAACGTGCCTTAGCAGCACTGGCGGCTTCTCTTTGTGCCTGCCAGCCAGCCAGCCAGCTAGCCAGCCAGTCCGCCCAGCCAGGTTGCTCAATTTTTTTCCACTGTCGTATCTTCCTTCGTTTTGTTACTGCGACTTTTTTTAAAATATTATTTTTACTATTTTGTTGTTGTTTGTTTTTTCTGTTTTCTGTTTGCTGTTTTTGGTTTTGGTTTTTAGTTCGTTGTCGTCATGCACTTTTGGTTGTGACACCTTCTCCGTTAAAGCTGCAATAGCAGTCTCAGCGCCGATAACGCTTGGTCGCGTCGACGATTGTAAACGACAATTGAAGCCGCGCAATGGTTGCAATGCTATTGAAGTTTTTTTGAATTGCTTTCGGAATTTTTGATTATTTTTTTGTTTGTGTAAATGTGTGTGTGATTGTTTGTGTGTGCGCGCCTATCATAAAAAATTCATTGCCTTACAAATATTGAATGAAAACGCTATTTTCAATTAATTGAAATCAGCTGAAGTGGCTAGAGGTACGAGTGTGTCAAGCAGTGGCCGGTGGTTGTTGTAGCCCTGAAGTAACAGCAAGCAAAAAGCTAATTATATGTACAACGTTGAAGTGCTATATGGCAGCATTTTTTTGATGGCCAATGTAGCACGAATTTAGTCTGACTGGAAGAAGCGCATGTAAATGCAACCCTCAGGAGACAATAATTTTTAGGACGAGCCCTGGCGGCACAGCTAATGCATATAAGGCTAGAAAAAATAAATAAATAAATAAAAAGATTTAAAAAAAAAAAACGGCAATATCGGTGAAATTTGTTTATTTTTCATAGAAAGAGACTACATAGAAAAGTTCGACCTCATAAAATCGATAACAAATGCACCCCCTCTGGCGGTCAACTTGACTGACTTCATTTCCAGCAGCAACTCAACGCTGCAATGTTGTTGATCAAATTTATGTGGCATTCGGTGTTTAGACGAACTAAGCCACAAAAGCAAATGCCAATGGTGCGCGCATAATTAATCGAATCAATTAGGTTGGTTGCAGTGATACTGCAGCAATTACAACAAGACAACTACTGACGTTACTATAAGATCAATGCCACTTTAACGCATCCAAAGGGCATGATGTGCCAGCCTCGCGACTATTCATCTGTTAGTGGCTACAAACCATCTTCAATGGTTTGTAATGCGGAATTTATAGCAACAGTGCTCGCTTAAATTGTATTAAATCTGGTGACAATGACTGCTGCATGTGCGATTCCCACTTTCACGAGCTGCGTCGTTTGCTTGCACCTGACTACAGTTTGTTAACATGGTTCATAAGAGTACGAGTACACTGGCCGCACACATCGACAGCTATACGTAGCTGCGCATTAAACCGCTCTGTGATCATAAAGCGACGTCCTCAATGTATTTCTCAACATGCAGTCCTTTCAAGCGGAATTTCATATTTGATTTTGCCAGGTTTACCTTTTTATGCGTATTCGAATTGGACTTCGGGGTGGATATTTCAACCATGTAGCACCGGTCGCACAGCACATACATGCATTGGTATCTTCATGTGTGCGCTGGTGTGTGTTTGTGTGTGTGTGTGTGTGTGTGAGCCTTTGTACGCGTATGTGTTAAGTGCAATTCGAGATGACCGCTTTAAAATTTTATGATGCAGCAATGCTTGCTCAACTGCTGATCCCGCTCCAACGCACTATTGGGCGCACGTTGTTAAATGTGGGACAAGACCAAGAACAGATGTAGTTCACTAGCTTAGCACCTTCACTGATGGTAAACACAACTCTGGTTGTGTTCGACTTCAGATTTTAAAACTATGAAATTTTTTTTTTAGGCTCTTCAATGTTTCCAAAAAATTCCAAAAAACATTTATTTGGAAAACTTTATTAAACGTTTTTTTTTTTTTGCCTCATAAGCCTTTAGCTTAATCGAATGGTTTTCCTGATAGGGTGGCTGAAGCGCCTGTTGCCGCCAAGGAACAGTTATGGCTGTGTAAACTGTAAAATGTATATATTCTCTATTGAAATGCTATGCCGACTCGCTTAAACATAGTACTAGAAAACAGCCAAGGCTTCAATATTTTATATTATTTTCATTCACTACTCTTGGAAGCATATTGCCTTTACAAGGCGTTCCCATCTTAATCTGTTCTGTGCTGTTGTTTTTGCATAATCCCATAAGCAGTTGGCCGCTGTTAGCCTGCCTAGTCGATCTTCGTCAGGTTTTCTTAGATCGATTGTGTCTTCTACTGCCTTGCGTATTCCAATCAAGCGCCATTCTCGTGTTGGAATAGAGTGTGACCTAACCATCGCCATTTTCCGAGTTTGATTTTCATCTGTATTGGTTCCTCGTTTGTTATTCCACAGAGCCTGGTGTTGGTGATAGTGTTTGGACAGAACATTTTGCGGATGTTCATCAAGCATTTGTTGATAAAGATCTGTAGCCTCTGGGTAATGGAATTGGAAATGTTTCACTACCATACAAAATGGCTTCAATATGAGCTGTACTACATTTTCACATAATTGGCTGAACTCTAATACCATAAAGACAACTTATTTTTTTGTAACAAGCAGGCACCCGACGCGTTGCTGTCTTTGAATTCGTTACGCTCTTCGGCTGTTTCAGTAGCTCTGCGCTCTGTCTACTGCTGCGATTTTCTCGTTGATCTTCCAGTGTTTAACTTTCTGGTTGGCACTTCATACTCTTCACTTTTTAAATTTTTTTTCTTGCGAATATTTGAACATTTCTACTTTGTACAGTTTGCGCAGCACTGTCGGCAAACTCAATTCTTTGTTTTGTGTTTTATTTGTATCTGTACAGTTTGAGAAGCATCTGAAAATTGAGTTTGTCTTAATATTTAGCGCATTTGACAATTTTTTCACACCACAATTTACAGTAACCATCTAAAGGCTATTATAGAGCTTCTCTGAAAATTTCAACAAAATCAGTGCAGCGGTTTCGGCGTCCATAACGGACAAACAAACAAAAAAACAAACATACTTCACATTTTATGTATATAGACATATATGTCATCTACGCTATTTTCTGTTTCAATTAACCATTTAAATTGTTTGTGTCTTTTTGCTTCGTACTCCTGCCAACATCAACTGCACATTAACCAGCTGCTGCCTCAAATGCCCTGTACTTCGGTGAAGGAGAAACATGCAAAAAGAAGAAGTACGTGTAAGTGAAAAGAGGACAGTACGCCAACTGAAATCAAACGCAATGCAATAAAATGAAATGGGCGACACAGATTTCAGTTGAGAGTGGCAGAATAAAGCGAGCAGCGACAATTGCGCGAGAGTTGCTGGAGCAGTGCGATTGATAGCGACTTAAGGATTTCTTGGTAATCTTTAAATGTGGTATTGGCTATCGTTGAATTGTGCACAGCCCACAGCCCGTGAACCAAAGTGGCGTTGGTTCATTTGAACAGCGACTTCTTGTTTATTTGGCGTTTATGACGCTGTTTATGTACAATGCTAACATCAGCTTTCATTGCAAATTAATGTCTCAAATTAAAGAAGAAGAAGCAGAAGAAGTGAAATTATGCCTTGCAAGCAATTCGAGCGAGCGCTGAGTAATTTCATGTAGCCGCTCAGCTCAACGTGCCCAAAATCACAACGAGTCCGTCGAATTTGTTTTGGCATTTGGCGCCTACAGCCAAATTTATACAAATATTTATTGAATTGATTCATTTCAATGAAATGAAATGAAAATAAAGCGAATCGAAGCGTTAAAGCAAAAACAAAACAAAAAACAAAACAAAAAAAAGAAGAAGAAGAAAAACTGCTTGCAACGACAACATTTGCTTTAATACCAAGTGCGTCTCTCTAACAAAACGTATCGAAAATTGACGAACGCACCTCGCCGCACGGCACTGCTGTAGGGCATACATTTTGTCGCTGCGACCTGCTGCGCTCAATTTGGAGTTTGTGTTTGCTTTTGTTCTGCTCCAAATGTTAACGTCACTGTGTTGTGGCCTGCGTAAAGCCTGCTCGCTGTTGGTGTATAATTTCTTTCAAACTGTTGATTTTCGAACGATTCCAGGCGGTAATTTTTATGAGGCAGCATAGCATTTCAAACGAAAACAAAACCGCAAATTAATGGTAAGAAAAATAAAAAAAAAGAAAAAGAATGGCTTAGAAAAAAGAACAGAAAAAAATAAATATATATATATATGTATGCGTAGATAAATGTTGACCAAACGTGGCGTTAAGCAAAATCCAACAATGATAGGTGATCCAAAAATTCGCAAATTTACGCAATAGCGCTGCAAAACAACAACAACAACAATAACAGTAACACAGCAACCATCAAGAACATACATCGCCTCAACAGCATTTTGTTCTTCCTTTTATGTGTCCATCAGTCCATTAAAAAAAGCAAAAAAGCAAAGCAAAGCAAAGCAAAAAAAAAATCAAACACCCAAATCATCCTGCTGCTGTTGTGTGCGTCTTGCGCCTAACAACTCGCAAGACCCACTCACACTCGTGTGTGTGTGCCACTGTCCAACCAAGCTGTTCCAAATGCTACGTTTTGCATTTAATTTTGTTGGCTCCTTACTGTACCGCTTGCTCGTGTATTGTCGTGTGTGTCGTCTGTGCTGGGCTCGGGCTCGGCTGGCAGGTGCTACCATTAGGCATCATTAACGTTTTATCGCTGACACTTTGTTGGGTTAAGTTCTGAAATTTTTTCGACGCCTTCGCTCGCGCCGACTGCGACTTCGACTGCGACTTGGCCTCACACACTTTGACTCCCATTCCGAAGCTGGCCTGGCTGTGACTTTGGCTTTGGCTTTATAATCGCACGTCAGCTTGCGTTGGGTCGTGTGGTTTCCTTTTTTTCTTTTTCTTTTTCTTATTCTTATTCTGTTGTTATTTTATTGTTGTTGTTGTTCTGTTATGAAGTGTTGCTGCCGCAAGTGTATATAAAGCATTCAAGTACTCACAAAGCACTCAAGTATAATAAATTCATTCGAATTCTCGTGCGCGCACATACAAGTACGAGTACATTCGGATTTCATTGTAAATTGACGAAATGCCTCACAGTATTGCTAATGAACTCGATTATTACGCGTGTAATCGATGGTGTAATTTTTATACTAAGTGGTGTGGCAGACGCTAAAAAAGTGCATTTAAGGGTCGATCAATTCACATTGTTAATATACAATGATAATATACAATAACCGATCTCGTAGTAAGTGAGATTGGGAGTCAGTCAAACTAATGGGTTTTTAAAGGAAGCAAGGCGAAGATGGTGTAACTGGTGTACAAGTTTATAACCAGGTTTTTTGTTGTTGTCATTCACGCGGAATCATCTACAGCGATTACTTACAAGAAGTATCCTAAACAATAGCTGGAGGGTATTTTGGCACTGAACTATCATGACAAAACATTCTCATTTGAAAATTAAAAAAACTATTCTATCATCAAGACAATGGATGCAGTTACTTACGCATGGTCAAAATAATGGAATTAAAATTTGAGTTAATAGAAAATTAGCAGTGTTTATCAGTTATAGCCCCTAGTGGCTATAACCCTAGTGGCAAGACCAATAACAGCCATTGACGTAACGTGTGCCTATGTTGAGGAACGGCTTAAGAAATATTGGCAAAACGCTTGGAAAAGTGTATAGAACCAAAAAATGAGACGTTATTAAAAATAATAAGAAAAATACCCCAAATATGTATTTTCTAGCTTTTTTACTCTAAGAGTGTCGTTCATAACACAAAACTCATATCAGATAATACGAACTGCTACCCAGATTTCCAAATCATTTCAATCAAAAAGTGCTACTCGGTAAGAAATTACGCGAAGAGTGTTACCCTTCGATATGAGAGCGTGTGCTACCGGGTTTTCCAGCAAATAATAACTAATTCTAAAGGAAACTATTTGCTTGAAGTAGTAGTTCTTCTATAATCTATACAAAAATTCACTGATTCTTATATAACATAAATAACTGGTCAGCACAACCCGGAACACCATTCAGGTTACAAATACCTGGGTGTGTATTTTTGGATAGGCGGCTAACTTTTAAGACGCATATTTCAAGTATCACGAAATCCTTAAGTCAGAGGTTTGGTAAATTGCATTGGCTTTTAACTAGCAGGAATAAATTGTCCTTGGGAAATAAGGTGAACATTTACAAAACCATAATTACTTCTGCTTGGCGATACGGTTTGCAGGTGTATGGCATAGCAGCGAGGTCAAACCTCACGAAGGTGAGAGGCCACTGCAGGCCAAGACATTGCGAATGCTTACTGGTGCCCCTTGGTTCATGCGAACGGCGGACCTTGAAAACGATTTGAATATACCGAAAATTGGCGATGTGATAAATCGTCAGGCCAAAAAATATATAGAGAGGTTAAAAAATCATCCAAATAAACTAGCAAGGCGCCTTCTAAAACAACGCAGAATGGGAGGAGTTAGGGTGGCGAGACGGCTGAGAAGATCGCACCCTGTCGATCTCCCCATTAGATCCTTATAATATTATTATTAAATCATTTCCCCACTTGTTTTGTTAATTTTTGTATATACAATTTAATTTAAGTTGTTCTAATAATAACAGAAAAATTAAATATAAAGGAAAAAAAAAGCACAACCCGATTAACGTGTTTCCACCTCACGTAAAATATCTCAACACGCATTGCTTCTCCTGTTCTAAATTCTCAAGTGCGACAGTACCTGCGCCACTTGGTCCTTCCACCGAAGTCGCGGTCTTCCTTGCTCATTCTGAAGTATTCGAATATTAGTCATTCGCTACAAGTAATATTTCTAAGCATATTTCCCTTTTATCTCTCTCTCTCTCTCTCTCTGTTAGACGAAGACTGATTTCTGTTTATTTGTTGCACACGCTACTGTTCTGTTAACTGCTCTCATACTTACTTGCTATACTATTGTTATGTTGCATATTATTGTGATACTACTACTAACTAGTGCTACTACAGTTTTAAGAAAAATCCTTAATCTAATACGTACACGTACATACGAGTTTTTGTCTTGCTGAGGACAAAATTTTTTTTCTCTCTTTTCGCCTTGTTGTACTGTAATGTAGTCTTCCGTTTATTGTATGCGAACATTATTTATTGTCAATGTGGTGGCTAATTTATGTAAGCAAAGTGTTTCTTCTTGTTTTTTTTTGTTGTCTTTTTATTTTCTATGATAATTTGTTTTACTGTTTGTCAATGTCAATCACTAGATGCTTGCCTATCTTTATGTGCGCTCATACTCGTATGCATATGTGTGTGTGTGTGTGTGGTCAAAGCATGTGAACAAAAGCGGCTATTTTCGCTGCTTCTCAAAAGGCCAGTACATCATTATGCCGCCTGTGTTTTGGAACTCATGCATATTAAGAATGTTTGTGTTCGTTGAGGCACTAAACAAACGCCAAGACAAGCCGCCAGCCACTCTTCTGTCTTTGCCGTCAAGAACGCGGTGTGGCGTGTTTTACTTGCTTGCCACTTAACTGATAAGATGTTTCTTACAGCGCCGACTTTCAATCGAGACGCTGCCATGTACACATCGCTAGCGGCGACCAACACATACAACGGCGTCATCATCAACACCATTGCTGCACCGATGCCATCACCATCAACAAACAGCGCCATGGTTGTCGCAGTCGCTATCGCCATCGCCATGTCCGAGTACAGCTTTCGAAAGTAAAAGAAAGGAACAATAACCAGTAAAAAAAAACAATAACCCAAAAAGAGAGCGAAAAAAAATTAGCCTTTGACGTGTGTCAACTTTGTCAACGCATCGTAGTCCAACGCCACTTTGACTCTTACGCCGTTGGCGACGTAGTCTCGGGCGACCGTTTGCGCTCTCGCTTCTCACTCTCACTACTATTGCGCTTATACAGCACACCCACTTTAACGGTTCAATGCTCTCGCACAGCGTCTTTTACCTTATGTCACGTGCACCTTGCCCGTACAAAAGCCAAGAAGCCTTCCTTTAGCGCTGCTGCTCAACGTTTTGGTTCATTTCTTTGCTGGTTGGGTTAACTTGTTGTCTTCGTTCTTTTTTTATAATTTTTATTTATTTATTTTATTTTTATTTTTTTATTTTGTTGTTGTTGAATGCCTCGAAAAATTGATTTCATCATAATTGATTTTCGTTGCACGCTTTTTAACACAATCTCGTTAGTTGAATTGATGAGCGAACGTGTTGCGTGAATGAGCGTTGGTTGCTTTGTTTGTTTGTACTCGCGCTGCCAACGCTATATGTTTGCCTGTTTGTTTGGCTCTATTGTCTGTCTCGTCTCTATTGCACACAAACACTGCACTTGCTGCCTGCAGTCCAACACCGCGGTCCATTTCATACAGCGTGCTCTCCTCATGATCGATCATCGGAAATGTGTTAATTGAAAATAGTCGTGTATGCGACCGGGTCGAAAAGTGTTGGAAAATATGTGGAAAATCATATTGAAATTTCTTATTTAAGCTTTATTAATGCCACTCCATTTGAGCTGTCTGAGCCACGCTACAGAAAACGTGACATGCTATTTGTCGCATTTCAAAGGCTCATTCTTCTTGCCTTCACTTCTTCTCACTCTGACACACGATAATTATTTGACTCCCGCATAGTCTAGACTGTACACGTTTCTGACGTTTCTGTTAATGATAACATTTGCCAAAACAGTTGTTGTTGTTGTTGTTGTTGTGGTTATTATTATTATTGTATGTCACTTAGTCGAATGTCACGAAAATTAATAAGGCGTATTGCTCATCTCGAAACTGTCAAAATCATTTGGTAATAAAATGTATGCTGGTAAATGTTGTAGGCATTTTTACATTTAGCATTTAACTAACTAATAATAATTATAATTATTCATGATGTATCACTTAGCATGATGAATCACGCCTTGAAAATCGAAAATACATTTCTTTTCATTTTTAATAAAAGTTGACCTCATTAATTCTGTGCAGCATTTGTGGCATGAAAATAAATGTTATTTGCGGTCTATATAACATAATTATTAAACATGAATTTTCGATTTGGAGCAGACGAAACATGATTTGGTAGAGTAAAAGTCAAAATTAATTTGGGTTTCGCTTAAAATAAATTAAAAGCGCATTCGAATTTTTATCTAATATGCTAAAGCATAACAGAGAAAGCTCTGCTTTAAATTCAGAACAAAAGATCTAACATATGATCCTGTAAAAAACATATTTTTATTTAAGCCTGATTATGTTGGTTGGGTTATAAGGACAAAGTTGTCAAATTATTGTAAATTATTGTATTTCGTTTGCGCAGTAAAACTGTGAATGTATGTCATTGAGTTCAGTTAGTACTACATTGTCGTCGCCTAGTAAAGCATTAACTTTAGCCCACGGTAGGACTTACGGTTAGTAACAGGTAGTGTTTTACATCAAAAAATAAATATAATTTTTAGTTCTCCGATAAGAAGAAATTTCAACAAACGAAGATTATAAAAATGAAGTCTCTTCACTTAATTTAACGAATCTGCAAATGTCGTCAATCAATTCCAGAGCTAATCGCAACGAATTCCATATAAACAAATGAAATACACGTAAATAAAATTTATTGCCATAAATAACGACAAACAGAATCGACGAAGCATTCTGACAGATTTAGTGGGGAATTCGAATTCGAATTCGAGTAATAAAAATATGATTTGATGCCTTTCGCTGGTGTTACTCGAAACGAGTCTGTCAAAAAGTTTCCAAGCCATTTTCGGTGGGCTTTATGCGGTTATTGTTGGTATTGGTGTTGTTGTTGTTAATTTTTTTTTATTTTATAAAATTTTTTTATTGGTGTTGTTTGCGTGCCTGTCTCATTTCTTGGGTATATAATTTAATTTATGGCAAATAAATGCGTTGACCAAAAACGTAGCCGAAGCGCACCAACGTCGAGAGGCGTACAAAGAGTGAATATTAATTTGTTCGGCTGTTGTTTGTTCGTTTGTTGTTGGCCATTTAAAAGGGAGTGGAGAAGCAGCCACTTGAAATGAAAATGCTGTAACCGCATTTTGAATATTATTTAAAAACTCATAAATTGAGATCAGCATAAACAACATTTTAGAAGTCTGTGGGGGCTACTTTCGAGTAAACAAAAACACAAGCACAAGCACAAGCACAAGCAGAAGCACAAGCACAACAAGCACCATCAGCTCAGTCGAAATGAGTGTCTGTCAAAAGTGAACAAGTCTCGAATGCATACCAAAAATAACAAAGCACAAAATATCAGCGACCCGAGTAAATGAGTGGGTCTTAAAAAATGTGGTAGTAAAGCGGTATTAGCCATGTTAACAGACAAAAGCCAACGTCTTAAGCGATTCACACGCGTAGTGATGATGCAAATGCTTGGCCAACGCCGCGCATACGCCGTCGGCTAACTTCGCACGGCGTACAGAAACTAACACCATTGAATACAACACAACCAAGCAACAACAACAAAAATGAAATAGACAAAACAAAAAGTTAATATTGTTGTTTTTACGCATTAAAATCATAAATCAATAGACGAACAACATAAATTGTACAAAGCGCTATCGGTTGCTGTCTCGAGATTTGCTCTGAAATGTGCTCTCAACTGGCATCGAGCCCGAATCGAAGTCGAGCTCGTCTATGACATAATGCAAACGACGCGTAACTCTACAAATCGGTGTATGTTAAGTTAAGCTCTACTCGTTCGTATACACGTATATCAAGCAACGCCGAATTATGAAGCATCGAATGGCTACGACCTTTTTTTTTTTTTATAGACAAACAGTTGGCTTGAGTTGCACGCAAGCTGATTGAAGCTAAACAACATTGAGCGTTGCAAATAGTCATGTCAAATAGTTTAGTGTATTCGTTTTAGCAGCTAAACATTTAACTAGGTAAACAGATTCAATGGGTCAGAGCAGAGGCGTTGTGTTACACGCTTCTAGTTTGCATAGTCTGACTTGCTGTTACTTAAACTGACTAAAAGATTGGGCGTCTTGTTGCCTTGGTATACTATAAGGACATATGAGTAGACATGGTAAGATCATCATTGCATCAAACACCAATAAGAGTGCGCAGCTTAAAGCAAAGCATTCGGATATTTTCAATTTCCAATTTGAAACCAGAAGTCAATGATACATGCTTTGCTGAAGACTGTTAGAAACACATGCTGATACAAGCTGCCGCATATATTTCCGGTCACTCGGCCCGTGCGCAAATGAAACTTCATTCCACTCATAATATATGAAACATTAGCTCTAAAAAATAGCAAATTATAAGCGCTTGTCCGCTGAGCTATGTGTCATTTCTCTGTTGTTAAAAAATAAAATAAAAATAAAAAATAAAAAATATTAAAATCGGTTCCGTATGGCAGCTCAATGTGTAACTTGATAACAGCGCCGCCTACCGATTTCATAGTTAGCCTATCCTTCAAGCTGAAGCCAGGCATACACTATACCAAAATTCCATTGCATTCGGTTGTGTGGTTTCGGAAATTAGTGTGAACGAACACACTGACAATTGACTTTTAAACATTAAAATTCAAATTAAATTTTATTGCACAAAGTGTTATTCATTGTTAACGACTACTAACAACTAATTTAATTTCTATTGCATCAAGATGTGTGTGCTTGATCAATTTTTTTCTAATTTTTTGCAATAGCTTTGCTGCAACAACATTAGATTGTAGACATTCGAAAGAGTGTTTGATCATGGGTTGATATTATTCTAAGCACACACAACATAAGCTGCCTTAGAGTTGCTATTGTTTGTGTAGTTACATTTCGCTTCATTACACATTTTTCAATATACAAACCAAACCAAAGCACTGCAAAAATGGTGCGGTTTTGTTTCGTTTAAACTGAGTAACGCATATGGCAGAAGTTCCAGCTGCTTCAATTAATTTGAACCTATCAGCTACAGGAGCTTATGTGTTTGGCTGATAGCACGGTGTAACTAGGATCTAGCATGATGAGCTGCAGGGCAACTTTGGATTCAAGAAATTTGCTTGCTGTTTGGTTTGAGACTTTGGTGTCTCTCACGTGTTACAATGTAAGCGCTCGCTCGTATTTAACGGAATAATGGCCGAATTATGCTCAGTGCAGCACAAATAGCTGCTTAACGTCATAAACTATCATTTGGGCTTTGTGTGCTCGTGAATAAAACTCATAAAAATAGCATACAAGAGCGGATGAATGTGTTACATAGAAAGGCGGCCGTGATATGCAACTGGCGGTCGGGTGTGTTGTGGGCGGTTTACGAGTGCTGCGCGTTTGAAATGGTGTGAGTGTGATATGAAGCAGTGGTTTAGTGTCTTTTTTGTGGCACTTTGGCTATTCACGAATTCACTTTGCTACAACGACATGTGTGGCGGAAGCCGAAAGTGCATTAAATTGCAACAACGAGCAGTGAGCAGTGAGCAGTGAGCAGTGAGCAACGAGCTTCGCAAGATGCAACAAACAAAACACAAGGCGAAAGGAAATGGCGGCAACAATGGCAACAAATAGTAATCCTTGGTCATTGCATACGCACTTGAGTGGCCAAGATAGCTGCTTGCTGCTTAGCTGGAAAAAATGGCGAGAGCTTGGTGTTCGTTGAGTTGGTCGGGCAGCATGTAGGTAGCCAACTTGAAATGAGGGCCGATGCCCAACAAGGCTTGGTTGGTTACATGTGCCAGAACTTGACTTAATGTAGCATTGGATGTGCTTATGTTGTGTGCGCGTGTGTGTGTGTGTGTGTGTGTGCATTTTTATTTTCGTATTTTACACTTGCATTTACAAACGATTCAAAGCTCGCTGCCGCTGCCGCTGCGAGTGACCGAACATCAACGATCGTAAAACACAGCAATGTAAAGCAATATAAGTGAAGACATAGGAGAAAACCACACAAAACACGTGGCATGAGGTAGGCAAGAAATGAGTGTGAACGTTGGCGACAGAGAGAGAGAGAGAGAGAGAGAGTGCAAAAACTCCATTTAACCATTTGTCCACATGCGCTTAGTGTCGTTTATTTTTTGTGGTGTTCTTTGTATTTTTTTGCTATAAAATTTTTGTGGCCTTTTTCATTGTTGTTGTTGCTTGGCATAAACCGTGGCGCTGGTTTGGCCAGCGCTTTTTGACGCATTACACAAAGTTGCGCGCTAATGGCGCGAGCACGCCTTCTCTTTAATATTTCGTGGATTTGCAATTATTTGACAGACACAAGTACACCCACACATACAAATTGACTTTTGACGACTAGTTGAGTGACGACGCCCACGTGACGCGACGTTGTTCCATCAAACTGGCTAACGAAAATGACTAAAACTATGCGACTCGACTGCAAGGCGCGCGTAGCTTTTTTCTACCTTTTTTTTGTTTGTTTGTTGTTGTTGTTGTCAAGTTATGTGTTGTGTAACACTACTTGCGCTCACCTACACCCTCAATAGCAGCAGCAGCAGCAGCAGCAGCAGCGCCACGCACAGAGCGCCAATTGAAAAACGCTCTGCCAATTAAGTCGAATATGGCCGCGTGCACGGTTCATAAATCTCACAAACTGTCAATTTTTGACACTTTGTAGCGTTTAATGGTGTTTTAATTATATGGAAAATTTACAACGTTGCCACCGTCGGCGACGTCAAGCCAATACGCCAATACGCCAATACGCCAATACAACGATCGACTGCCGCCGTCTGACAGTTTGACATGCTTTGTCTGCTCCAAGTAAAATATGTAAACATTTGAAGTGCTTTCAAGTGTGTCGTGTCCGTGCCTTATTGTTTTATTGAGTCTAAATTTAAAGATATGCTAATGTAATGTATATAACGATATTTGTGCGCCGTGATCAATGGGTAATGCCGCTGCAACTTAGTCTTGCGCAGCTTACTCTTCGTTCGCGCCGTTTACCGTTGCTGCTGACATGTGCAGGTACACCAACTGATGCAGAATGCCGGCCAAACGATTTGCCTGGCGTAAAATATTGCCAGCCATTTCTCCCTCGACGTCGACCACTATACGCTCGCAGAAGAACTGCGCCTCTAATAGAGCCGTACGAAATATATCCATTTCTTTTTGCATGTTCTCAAGTTTGTTGTTCAAAAAATCGATACGTTGACGTGCTCGGTTGAATGCTAACTTGTAGATCATAATATCGTCGCCTAAATCCAGGCCTAAGCCGTTGTCGCCGTTGTCGCCGTTGTCGTCTTTGGAATTTAGTGTTGTTTTTGGTGTGAATTCTGCTTGCATCGAATTGAAATTATTTGTCTCCCAGATTTCGTTTGCCACTATTTCAGGCTCACTAGAAGTCGGCAGCTGTTTGAACAAGGCATCGGTTCCGGCGCCGATGTCTACTGTAAAATTTTTCATATTTGTTGTGTCTTTGGATTTGCAAAATTTCTTTAATATACGATGTCCAAATCTTTTCAAACAACCCATTATGGCGTTATGTTGTCAACAAGAATCGGTAAATTTAATTCTTTTTCTCTTTTAAACGCTATTACGTTATTCTATTCTTATCGCACAAAATATATGACTATTGCTTTCTAACGTCGTCCTATAAAATTTGAGAATAAATAGTTGACGTTACTACTACAAGTAAAGTTATGACAATGACAATGTTGTCGTGGCTTGTTACTGTGTTATAAATTTTTATTTTTTCATATTAGCTCAGCTTTCTTGAACCCAATGTGTTGCTATGATGTGTCGTCTGTCAAATATAAGGTTGAGTAAAAAGAAATCCATTTTGTTTTAGTCAGACCCAAATTGGGCAAAGGAATCCTTATTCAATAAAATTTGAAAATACGTTAAAAATAATGGATTTCTTTTTACTCAACGTAATATCTGTGACAGGTTTATTAGAATGTGTGTGGTACGACCTTTATCTTTAGATGATTTTTTGACTGTCTATATCCATCTATCTATATATATAAAATTGAAAGTCTATTTATTTATTTGTTTGTCCGTTATGGACGCCGAAACCGCTGGACCGATTGTGATGAAATTTGCAGCGAACCTGCAGTATAGCCTTTGGATGGTTACTGTAAAGTTTGGTTGGAAAACATCGTCGAATGCGATAAATATTAAGTGCAACTAAATTTTCAGATGCTTCTCAAACTGTGCAGATACAAATAAAAGACAAAACCAAAACAGTAGCTGAGAATTGAGTTTGGCGGCAGTGCTGCTAAAACTGCACAAAGTCGTAATGTTCAAATATTCGAATGAAAAATAGGAAATCAGAAATTAAAAAAAAAAATCAAAACACTGGAAGATCAACGAGAAAATCGCAGCAGTAGACAAAGCGTGGAGCTGCTGAAATATCCGAAGAGCGAGACGCACGCGAAGGCAGCAACGCGCCGCGTCCCTGCTAGTATATATATATAAATATATATAAAAGAAAAACAAAAAAAACTTTCTTTGTTGTTATGCTTGAGTATCACGCTAGACTGTGTCAACCGATCGCTATGAAATTTGGCATGCGTATTCGTCCAAGACTGCCGAAGGTTTTGTGTAAGTTTCATTGAAATGCGTTAACTAGAAGTCAAGAAATTGTGCACAATTCAAAGTTGACGTAGTACTCATTCTCATAGCTTCAATAAAGCAAAAATAATAATAATTCAAATAGTTGATTTTGGTATAACACACAATTAGAAGAGCATGCCAAGAGGCAGCAAAGCGCTGGGTCAAAAGGTACAAAAGGTGTAGACTGGATTTAGTTCATTGGCTAAAATGAAAACACGTGTTTCTGCTAATCATTGTCTTAACATGGACGCATTAGTGTTTAATAATAATTTAGAGTAGAAATAAATAAAAGAAAACATGTCGCATTCGACATACTTTGATTTGTTCCATTATTATAAATCAAAACCGCATGAGTCTCGAACTGTGGCAGCATTTCTGATTGAAATGGAATTTGTGGCTGCCTCAAAGGCTGCTCAGCGTAGTGCGCCGCATGCAGCTAATTCAATTTATTAAAGCCGCCTCATTTACTTACACGAACTGCAATCAAAGCGAAGGAATTCCAAACAACGACGAGTGAGCTTTACGTGAATGGGCAGTGGGCAGTGGGCAATGGATGTGAATCTATGCTTGGGCTACTTGCCAACCTTGAACTTAGATTAGGGACAAAGCCAAGTACAAAGGCAACCGACTGCGTATAGTTGTTGTTCTTATTGTTGTTGGTCTAATAAGAAAAAAGTAAATGTGCTAAATTCGTTTCTCAATTTACTGTTGAGTGTATGCAAGCAGCAAACAGCAAGCAGCAAGACGAGTAATATGCAAATGTTTCGACCAATGTTTTTGTCTGTCCCTATGTCTGTCTGTCTGTCTGTCTGTCTGTCTATCTGTCTATCTGTAAAATGTTCGTTGTTGGAAATAGTTTCCCATTCACATGAAATGCACGCTATACACGTAATAACAACAACAGCAACAGCAACAGCAACACATAATAACGGCCATCGAGTATCCCGCGTTGCTTAGTTGAACAAAGCGTATCGGCGCATTGGGGAGCGGAGCTTTGTTGAATTGTATTGCGGCAAGGTGAGGTGAGTTGTGCCTGCGTTTGAGCTTAGTTGTGATGAGAGCACCAATGGTCAATGTTGCGTTGATGGAATCATGCTGTTCACAGCAGCCGTTCCAATGTGCCCACCAATTTCCCCACTCACCACTGTACGACAGTACAGCAACAACAATAACAACGACATTGCATTGTTTGTGTTTGTGTGTGTGTGTGTGTGTACGTTAATTTTTTTTCACTATTTCTTTATGACAACAAAGACGGCGACTTGGACCAGCATAGAAATCCGTTTGAAACTGCAGCCACCACTTCTGAATGTGCCACAATTTATTTATTATAATTTTTAATATTATTATTATTATTATTATTTGTGTTTGAGTGGTTCTATCAATTCATGGAGCGATCAATCGAACAAGGGAATGAACGAAAGATTTCACAAAATTACATTAAAATGTCCGCAAGCTGGTATCTCTCTTAAGCCTCAAATATGACGATTTGCTGAGAGTACTTCGCGAACGAAATATTACTACTACTCCCACTACTACTCCGACTACTACTCCCTCTACTACCAATACTACTATTACTACTACTCCCACTACTACTCCGACTACTACTCCCTCTACTACCAATACTACTACTACTACTACTTCCACTACTACTAGTCCTACTACTACTACTACTACTACTACTACTACTACTACTACTACTACTACTTCCACTACTACTACTCCTACTACTACTACTACTTCCACTACTACTACTCCTACTACTACTACTACTACTACTACTACTACTACTACTTCCACTACTACTACTACTACTCCTACTACTACTACTACTACTACTACTACTACTACTACTACTACTACTACTACTACTCCTACTACTACTACTACTACTACTACTACTACTACTACTACTACTACCACCACTTTTATTCTTTCGTACTAGAGATTTGTTTTTGTCCAAGTGCTGTAAACACGTTCACTTTTTCATAAGCTGCATAATAATATATCATAGATCATCATATAGACGTCACTGTATCTTTACAATCTACCAGAACAATCACCTGACACAATAGACAATGAATTGAAAATTACATTTCTAATTAACATTGAGACAAGCTAAATTCTACTATCTAAACTCATGGCAATATAAACTAGCAACAACTAGCATTGTAGCAACAACAGTAACAACAACGCCGCAAGTGCCGTTTGAAGTGTTGGATTTGGCAGCTAAAGCAATAACTACACCAAAGTGTACAGGCCAGGCAGGCAGACAAAAATACCAACAGGGCAGCCATGACGAGTATATGCAAAGTTTGAGCTGAGCCATTATCAAAAATGCATTGAAAGTGCAGAAATGAGTCAAATCAAATCGTCTGTCATCTAGTCAATCTGTCATTGAGTCACTAAGCCAGTCGCATAGTAAACGTCGATGCAAAGATACCTAGAAAGATAGCTAGATATATAATATACTTGTATCATGCAGATGGCAGACGGCAGATGGCTAAGGTAAGATGGCTGAGGTAAGCCACATCGAAGCGAACAGACTTGAGTCGAGTTGAGCTCACTGATTTGCCTTGGGTAATGGCCATGTAAGACTTTAACTACAACATTGTGAACCGCAATGGACAGGGGGAAACGTGCTGTTTCGCCAAAACTCAATCGAAATTGTATTTTCATAAAGTCTGCCGTCTGCCGTCTGCCGTGTGCCGTTTGCTGTTCGCTGTTTGCAAGAAGAACAAAACAACAAAAACAGTTTCCATTCCAGGCGCTACGAAAGCGAATATGAATTTTATACGAATCGATACGCTGCAATGCGATGCGATTTGATACGAGTACGATTCGACTTCATTTGGCTTTTGGTGGTTTTAGATGTTTACGGGCTTTGCTTAGGCGTTTTTTTGTTGATTTTTTGTTGTTGTTGTTGGTTTTTTTGTTGTTGCAATTTTCCAATGCCATCGAGATTTGCAAATGTGTCTAGGCGCTTGCAGAACCGACTTCAATTTCAACTTCAACTGAGACTACGAATTCAATTGATTTTGTTTGATTTGAGTTAAGTTGAGTTGAGTTAAGTTGAGTTGAGTTGGGTTCAGTTGCCAAATTGCCAAACCAAAAGACACACAGCTGTAGAATGTAGTCAGTCGGTGAGTCTGTAAGGCAAATAGCAATTTTGCTGACTACAACATTTGTTCAGTTCCTAAGGTTGTGGCACTTAAGCACTGTCCAGCTGCGTTCAGCTCAACTTCGACACTATGAGCCAACATCAACATCAACAGCAACACCAACTCCAACGTCAACTCATAATCGTATTGTAGAGCAAGTCAAGAGTTATGAATCAAATACAATTCGCGTACAAATGCATTTGTTTTACTTTGTTGTTGTAGACGCTGCTGCGGCCATTTGCCATTTGCCATGCAACAGTTGCAATTGTCAACAATATGAGCCACTCACTTGCCCAGCAGCGTGGCAAGTGCTGAGTGGCAAGTGGTGAGTGGTGAGTGGTGAGTGGTGAGTATCACGCAGGCAGTGGGTACCATTAAACGACATACGACACGCAGTCTCGTCGTTTAGTGTTTCTTGTTGTTGTTATTGCTGTTGTGTCGTACTATTTCTCTGGTAATGGCCAACCGGAAATATCAATGGCAGTAACGTCAACAACGCCAACAACGCCAGTCAGCCATTACCAACTAACAACAACAATAACAACAACAACAACAACAAAATGGCATCACAAGTTTCACTCGCTTTGCATTGCATTCGAACGCCTCGCAACGCCTCACAACGCCTCACAACGCCTCACAACGCCTCACAACGCATGGAGTCGCATTGAATCGCCTTCAGCCTCTAATAAACATTTCTTTTTATGATTTCAGTTTGTGCCTCTTTCAAGTATTTATGTTTTGGTCTACATGCAATTACGACAACAACAAGCGCATTCAATACTTTGGCAACAAGTTGTTCTAAGCTTTTCACATTTTTTTCCTGCACTGCGGGTAGCAATTCTGTGTTTACAAAAGAGCAAGAAAAGCGCTGCTCGTAAGTCTTTAGTAAGTCTAAGCCTCTAACTAGTTAGATAGATGTATGCTTGACAGAGGTTCAGTACTTTCATAAATGTAACTATTAATTGGCCTATTGTGACACTACGAAGGAGCTAAATAAACTGCAACTCTTCGGAAAGGCTTCGTTCTGTGCTTGTGCTAGGCACTCTTAAGAGTGCGTCAGTCATATTGCAAATAATCGATGGATCTGTGAACATTTTTGCATGATTCTATATACCTGAAGCAGCAAATTGTCTAAGCGTCAATTCTACTGTCGCATATGCTGGTTTAGTAACAGAGAAAATTATAAGACTTGAGTGTTAAGCTGCGTTGTACTCGTAATACTTGTATTAATGTGTGTTGCGTGGAGTGTTCTTCACTTAACACATTTGCAATTAGAAGTCTGTGATGCAGCTTAACCAGAACAGTACACACTTTATAATGTCACTATATAATGTTAAGTCATTACTTAAAATAGAAGAAACTAAAGCTTTCTGTTAAGTAACATAGAAAAGGCTTATGTTAACTAGAGATAACAGCCATGCAAAGAAATGTCTAGCCATGCTGTTGTCTAGCTGTTAAACTGCTGCACAAATGCGTCGCCCGAAAAGGCTACAACGCCTCGAGGCAAACTAATTTTCTTTTAATCTTAAACATGTTCAAATTCGCTGTATAACATCTGACGATAGTAGCAAATAAAGACTGCAGCGTAAATAAAAAAATATATATCAGGCACTCATCTCGCTTACAAAAATCTGTTTTGGCTACATGATTCATTATAAAAACAAACACAAGAGTGCTGTTATTATAAATTGCTTTTTTTTTAATATTATTTTTTTGATTGTTAAACGTTTCAGATTTCGCTGATATTTGCACTGTTCTCTGTCAGTTGTTTTTCACTTAGAAATTGACGTGGCACACATGTGTTTAGCTGCTTATTGTTTTCTTTTGTCATATGAATACGTTCAACAGACAGACAAATGTGTGCAGCATTGCAACGTACAGCGCACACTAAAATAATATTGTATTATAGATGGTTTTTATTGTCGATCTGCATTGTAGTGAATTAAAGAAAAATCACTTAAAATTACGCTGTTTGCGACCAACGAAAAACAACTTCAAATGAAGTTGTTCTCTATGCTCTATTGAGGTGTCATTCAATAGACCACAAATCTGGACACACAAATCACAACATTTGGTTTATACATTTTCTGACTGAGTAGCTAAAGTTCCATGTTTGTCTGGCCACATCAGATGTACACAACGATTCGTAGAGCAACGGGTTAGTGTATATAAAATCTACTATGATGAGTAAGTTGGCTTCTTCGCTCTTCGCTTCGTATGTTGAGCTTCTGCGCTTTATTATATATTACATTATATTATATAAGCTGCAACTGTGTGCTTGTAATTTGTAATCAAATCTTTGACTGCGATTTTCAACCGCTTCGAAACATCGGTTTCAACTGAAACTTTGCACGCCTATCAAGGCAAGGCTCGATGACAATACAATACTTTAACAAATACAACGCTTATACTAGCCTAGGAGTTAGTATGACAAGAAATAACATAGACAAGCTTATTAATACATTGCGTGTTATATAAGAGTATTGCGTTTATTATATTTACTGATTGATAGCTCAATTTCAACTGTGACTTCCGGTTAATCAAGCGATAGAGCATACAAATGTCAAAGGTTTTGGCAATGCGAATTTTGCATGTAAGTTTGCTGTGCTAAGTGCAGCTTAAGATATATATAAATGAATAAGAAGATATATAGTTAAATGAATATTCTTTCTTCTACCCTTTGCCGAAAATAGCAGAGGCAGTTTAAATTTTCATTGTTTTGTTATATATTTCAAGTTAGAAGCTTGAACGTTGGTTGAATTGAGTATTATTTAGATCAGAGACGTTGTCAGCAGTGCCATAAAGAGCCGTAACAGCAGCAAAGACGGTTACAGTTATTCAGTAAAGGCAATTCATGAATATATAAATTATATAAAATATAATTTATAATTTCATTTATAATAAATTATTGTTTCTTTTCTAATAGACAAATACAACAACAACAAAATAATATAAAATAAAATTTGAAAAGAATTTACAAAAAAAATTAGAAAATTAGACGTCCTTGTGAGCAAGGATCATTAGCGTTAAGCCTACTACTCGAAAATTTGAGTTAGGTTTTTAATTCGAAATCCTGTTTTAATTGTACTTTTTCTTGGCGTAATTGTCTTGATTAATCGTAAGCAGACTCAGCTACAAATCAAAAATATTTAGAACACGTTATTCTTTCTTTTTTTTTTTTTAATATTTAATTTAACATTTAAAACGCCTGCTAATTAATAAATTTACTAAGGTCTTCTTCGTTTTGGGTTCAAACTATTACACCGTTTTTTATTCATCTTTGACAGAGTTTCGATTTCGAATTTGATAGACTTTTCGTAGGCAAGCTGATGAAACACTATTGATTTCATACAAATATTTCAATTTATTTATTTTTTATTTCTACTTTCTTTTCTCTTGCGTTTTATACTAATGCACAGAATTACGCGACAGGCTATTCTAGAGTTTGCCTTAGAATTTCATCAAAATCGTTGCAGCAGTTTCGGCATCTATAGCGGACACACATACAGACATACATCGAATTTTATATATATAGTATTCTTTATAATCTTAATGTACAGGGTTCATACATGGAGCACATATTGAAGATGTTATTCATATTGAATTTGATGCAGCATAAAAAGCATGTTATGTACTTGATATCTCTAACGATCTTCCCGTAGACGGTTTCTAAAATAAGATGTTTTTAGCTTTTATTTTTTGTAGCTTACAATGCTGAAAACTATTTAAGTGTTCCGCATTGCTGAGGCTAACCATTTGCATTTAAGCAGACTGAGCCGGACTTGGCTAGTATTTATATATATTTTAATGCACTTAAAATCGGAAATATAAACTAATCGCCCCTCCCCCCCACAGACCATTTGTATTTCTTTTTATAAACTTCGGCAAAGCAATAAAATCTTAATAGACGTTGATTTCTTAGTGTTGAGCTGAGTGTAGCGCAGTTGTTTACAGTGGCGTGTAGTGTGTGAGTCATGAGGTGCTGGCACAACTTAGCAACGACGACAGGCTCGCCTTGCAATCAGGTGCCTGCCGCAGCGGCGAAATCATTTCGTCACTTTTGCACAATTGAGTCGTGCAAAATTCTGTTTAGCATTTTTATGAGTCGTGAACAGAAAATGTACAAAGTTTTTAGTCTACTGCGTCTTCTTCGCCTTTTTATTTAAATTTTGTTTGTTTTTTTTTTTTTTTTGTATTTGCTGTTTTCATTTATTGCGGTGGTTGCGGTTGGTTGCGATTGCGCAAAGTGTCAGCAATCGTAGTCGTGGTAGCGAGCGAGAAGGCGAGCAAAATGGAACGTCGCATCATAAAATATAAATCTACATAAATAACGTGATTATGATTTTAAATGATGTTGTTGCTGTTGAATAAAGTGGCAGACACAGACGCGCAGGCAGTTCTAGGCGAAACTTACTTAAGTCAATTCAATTCGGTCTTGAGTCTTTGTTGATTTTTTTTTAAATATTTTTTTTTTCTATTTCTTCAACATTCAAAATCATAAACATAAACACGTTCATCAGCTTATGTTTATATGAGCACAAAGTGCGGTAGTAATAACGTCACTAACTGCAATTGCCTTGTCTATTTAACGACTTGACTCATTAAAATCGCCTAACTTTAGGCATTTGTCCTATGTCCCTATAATTAGCTCATAATATGCTACAAACTAATGCTCACACACACACAGTCATCTACATTGTCATCACAAGCAATGCACAGCTAACTCTTTCGCCGTTAGCAAAGCACGTTGACAACAACACAGCGAAGCGCAGCCAGTCCACGCCGTTCAATACGCAGCGAATTCATTTTTATTGGTCTGCTGCTCTGATTCACTGCCGACGTCGACGGCGACGGCGATGGCGATAGCGATGGCGTGAGCGAACGCAGCGCAGCCGAAACTCGTTTGTTGGAATCGGAATGCGTCGACTTTGCACGTTTTTATCATCAGTTCGTATATAATTTGTTTTTTTTCTTTTCTGTTGTTCTTCTTCTTCTTATTGTGAATGTTGTTGTTGTTGTTGTTGTTGTTGTTGTTGTTAAGTTTTAAAATTTTAGTTTATTTGAGCGCATTTTTTGTTGCAACAAAGCCGAAGAAGTTGCAGCAAACCATAGCGTGACAACATCAACAAAGCAGACGTTTAACATAAACGCGCCCAAATCGAGCGGTTCTTCGTTGTGTGTTGTGCCGTTGGGCCATTGGGCTGAGCTCGTTGAACGTTTAAGTGTTTCGCTGCATTTCAATGCATGCGGCAAATGCGTGCGTATCCGCACACCGCAAAGCTGCGTGACAAGTGTGGCAAAAAAAGTGCATTTTTTTCTTTGCTTCTTTTTATTTTTTTAATATATATATATATATGTTTTTTTTTTGTTTATTGAAACGCATGGAATGAATTGAAATTGAAACGAAGTGCTGTCATTGCTGCTTTGCGCTTTGAATAGCATCACGTGCGGCTGGCAAGCCATTGCGCACCGCCAGACAATGCTGCTGTCATTTTTAAACGCTTTTAAATGTTTTCTGTGTTTAAAAGTAATTTTTCTATTTTATTATTTGTATTAATTTTTATTTTATTTTATTATTTTTTATTATTAATTTTGCTTAGCTTTGTTGTAAATTTTTATTGCTCTTCATATTTTGTTTGCATTTGCATTAATTCGCTTAATGTGCTCGTTCAAGGCGCGCATGCTTCCAGCTGCAATGCTGCTTGATTCATCGCACTGCTTACCACACCCACATGCGACAACACAACATTTGCTTGCCGCTCGGGGCGCACTGAGTTTTGCCAAATGTAAATGATTTGGCTTGCTGTAGCTTTAATTTTTTTTTTTTTGCAAATTTAGCATTTTCGCTTGCTCTGCACAATTTGTGTTTTGTTTTTTTTTTTTTGGGGTCAGCATGCCTTCATAATTTTCTTGCGCTGTAATTGTTAGTTGGTATTGTTGTTGTTGGCACTTTTTGTCTTAGTTTTCGCTTTGAAATTTGTATGCGCTTTTGTTGTTGCTGGTGTCAGCAAACAATGCGAAGGTCAATTTGCATGTTTTATATTTAAAAAAATTTTTATTTAAAATGATTTTTTTTTAATTTTGGTTTTTCTATAATTTCGACAATCTTTTTGTCAATTCCGCAATTTTTGATTAAGCAATTTTTTGTATTATAATTTTTTTGCATTATAATTACTTTTTGTTGTTGTTATTATTCTCGTTGCAATTTATTGGTTTATGACTTTTGACTTTTTACGAATTTTATTGTTTAACCAAAACATCAACGGTTTCATGGCTCAAGAGCAGTTGCCCTTGCTCGCTAGCAATTAAATTGAAATAAAAAAATAGTTGCGCGTGCGTGCGTTTTCAACTGCGGAAAATGCACGACAAATCGTGGGTTTTGCGGTACTCGTCTTAATGTATGTATGTATATATTTAGTTTAAAAAATTTTTGCTTGCTCTTGCTTGTGACCAAAATATACGAAACCAACTATCTTTCATCTTTGCCATTTGCCTACTTGTTGTTGTTGTTGTTGTTGTTGTCTTTTACCTTTGTAATTATTTTTAGTAGCGAATTTTTTCCCACTTAAATGTCAATTTTTGTTTCTGTTTATTTATTTATTTATTTTTTGCTCATTCTTCGTAATTGTGCAGCAGCAAAGTCCGCATTTGAGAACAATTAATGGCCAGAATGGCAACCACAACAATAAACTTGAACGGCAGCTCAAAAGGTGGTAAAAACATTTGTTTTATTGCTGTGTTTTAATGTTCTTATTTTTGTTGTTGTTCTTGTTGTTGTTGTCTCGCTTTTTTGGACTCTTGTTGGGTTGGGCGCCTTTTGGCGTTTGTTGACATGTTTTAACATTTCACAAGCGCTACTGCAATACGAACAACAACAACAAAATAATTTTTTCTTTAATTCCGTTTAATTTATTCACAGACCACGTGAGCAAAGCCGCAAGGAATGTAGCATAAAGAAAGGTAGCCATGAGCTGAAACCGCGTCCAACACAAATTGATTAAAACGTGTTGTGCAACAAGTTCGGCGCTTCAGTCTTTTGTTCTGCTCGACTCGCGACTGTTTCATTTTCGTTTTGTTTCAATTTCTTCTCTTTTTATTCGCAAGCATTTTTATTTATTTATAATATTTTTTTTTTTTTTCATAAATTGTCGCGGAAATACTCTCAATGTAGCAAGCAAGTGCGTCTCACATACTCTTTCTATTACCTGCTCTTTCGCACTTCTTATCCACTGCCTACACAAACATTGAGAAAACAGTGTCAATCTCCAGATTGAGGAAGAAATTGCTTCGACTGCACCCTAGCCGCGTAAGCTAGGTAAGCTTATGATGTATTTCTTTGGTTCTCTCACTGCTCAATAATGCTTGTGCAGTTTTTCTATCTTACTTGCTTACCTAATGGATGTTGTATAATAGTTGGTGGTTATTACTTGCATTTTTTATATCTAATTACCGTGATATGAGGGCCTGAATGCTATCTATTTATTTAAGTATCTATCCATCTATCTATCTTTCTATCTATCTATCTATATATCTATGTATCTATCTATCTATCTATAAATGTATTCGTCTACCTATCTATCTTTCTATCTCACTATCTATCTACTTCTCCATCTATGTATCTATTGATCTATCTACTTATATATATTTATCTATCTATCTATCTTTCTATTTCACTATCTATCTATATATTTATCTATTTATCTTTCTATCTATTGTCTATCTATCTATTTTTCTATTTATCCATCTATCTATCTGCCCATTTACCTATGTATCTATCTATCTATCTATCTCCATATCTAACTATCTATCTTTCCACTATCTATCTATCTATCTTTTTATCCATCTATCTATCTTCCTATTTACCTATGTATATATCTATCTATCTACCTATCTAACTATCTATCTTTCCACTATCTATCTATCAATTTATCTATCTGTATATCTTTCTATCTTACTATATATCTATTGATCTATTTATCTATTTAGCTATCATTAATGTATTCGCCTTCTAATGCTATCTCTTTCTATATCTCTCACTAAGCCGAAAATCATTAGCACTGATGAAGTCGCTGTTGCTGCAAGTACAGCGAGTGCTAACTAAACAGTAAGGGCAACAACAATAAATCAACAAACCAAAACAATAATAGAAACAACAACAACATTGAAAACTCCGAAAGAGCTAAACTTCTTTTGATTGGTGTGTCTTCCTGCCACTTCCTGCCACTTCATTCCGCATTTTGTTCATTTACGTTTGTTGTTGTTGTTGTTGTTGTTGTTGGTGTCCCCTTTTGTTATTGTTTTATTACTATTATTATTATTTTCTTATATTTTTTATTGGCCAGCAGCATTCCTTTGACACCCTACAAACTGGTTTTTCTGGCACTTTTAAGTTGTCGCAGCAGTTGTTGCCATTTCAGCTAATTCCTTCTCTCTCTCTTCCATTCTCTCACACGAAGGCATAAGTCTCTCTCCGCCACACTTTGATCATTTTCTATATATTTGTGCACTTCACCGCCAACCCTTCTGTATGTTCAGCATTCGCTCCTGCAATTTTCGTGAGCTACATTTTTATTGTTGTTGTTGTTGTTGTTGTTGTTGTTGTTTTGGTTTATGCTTTCGTTTCTTTCCAGTGGATCCAGTCCACGACAAACTGAAAATTGTTGTCGGGTTACTCCACACCGAACCACTTCAAAATCACTTTAAATACGATGCGCGGCATCAAAATCAAATATTTTTCTTGTATGCGGCAACAACAACAAAACTGTAAAAACGAGTAAAAGCAAAGAGGAAAAAAAATTGGTCCAAGAAGAAGCATTGCAAAGGTGTGCGGCTAAAACAAGGAAGCGAGCGATTCGAGTTAATAAAAATTTGTTGTTGTAATTACCTGCCTGCTCGCCTTGTTGTTATTGTTGTCGGCATTATTATTATTGCAGTGGCGCACTGCGACCCCTTCATGCAACTAATACATTCATGCAAACACACAAACACGACTGGAGCGCGAATGCGCACACAGACACAACAAACCAATTTAGTGTCTCGTCCCCAAATCCTGTTTGTTGAACCGGTTACTGGAACCGACACCCGAAACTCCTGCGCGATTTTATACGCAAAAAAAAAAACAGAAAAAGAAAAAAGCCGATAAAGAGCCAAAAGAAAAGAAATATGTTCTTTCCTTTTTCGTCTTACAACAGAAACCCAAAACGAATGACCAAATTAATTTTTTAGTGCAATCGCTAAATTTACACACGCAACTGTACGGGCGCTTAGAGCAATTAAGCGCTGAAATGAAATCGCACAAAGCGTTTGGCATATTACAAACGTTTAAGTTCAGTGTTCTTTTTATAGCAACTTATGGTAATTCAATGTGTGAATGCAGCTCACACATGTTCAATGCGAACATTTAAGCACAGCATGTTTGCAGTATGTTTGTTCGTTTGCATGCCCATTGCATTTCACACAAGCTGCTTCCAACATATATGGTTGTGCTTCCAATACACGCTGTTGACTGGTTAGAACATGTTTCAAGTCATTATCGAACCAGGACATGTTCAACGAACCGAATAACGTTAGCCAACATCAAACATGCTTGGACGCGCACTCACAACCTTTTCGTACAAAGATATGTTCGACGATTGCACGATCATTTGATAGTTGTTTGCTCCGAAGACAATACTTTAGACAAGCAATGCAAAAAGCAACGACGTAAGTCATGTACTATAACTTGTAATTTACGTCTATTCAACAGATATTTGGTACGCCGCTAAATGAAAAAGTTGCGGCGTCGAACATGTTGCATGCACAACGCGCGTACAAATCGATGTCTGTCACATGTTTCGTACTTCGACGTTCAAACATAAAGCAAATGAATCGATTTTGTACAGCAAACCGTACAAGTGAATGCAGAAATTTGCTGTCTTGTTCACTTGGTACGTTTTATTCGCTGTCGACCTTTCGTGCGGTTCGGACATTTGTCGCGGACGCTTTGACGCAGAGTGAGCGAAGAAATTCGTATCGCAGAAATTGTACGCCATAGCAGCGGTCAGTTTATCGTTGTTGTTGCGCGTTTGGATTTTGTGCGCAAAACTGTTGATTGGTAGTTGACATTTAAAATAAAAAATAATAATAACAATAATAATACATAAATAAAATAATAATAATAATTAAAGAAAAACTAAATTTTTTGTGATTCGCACGATTTGGTGCATTTTCCAAGCGATTTGCATATGTGCAAGTGAAACCGGTTTTGCCGCTTGCATTTCCACGAAAACACGAAAACTCAAACTTCGAAAGGCAACGCCAAAGCCAAAGCCAAAGCTAAAATACAAAATACAAAAGCGAAGGCGAACTGAACTGAACTGAACTGAACTGAACAGTAAGAAAATCGAGAAAAGCAAGTTTCATTTGAAATCAAACGACAAAATTCAGCAACGCAAAGCGCAGCACAGCCAGACAATTTCGAAATTCGATGCACAAAACAAAGCCCCAAAGAAGTGCAGATTTGCAAATCGCATAGCAAAGCAAAGCAAAGCAAATCAAGGCAAAGCAGCCACGAAACAGCAGTCACCAAAAGCAATTGGAATGTTAAGAGCGCAGCATTTGCGAAATCATTGAAAAATCCTCAAAAATTTTCGTGTGTTTTTTTTTTTTATGCTTGCGGTCGCGTTACGGCTTCTCTATTGTGGCTAATCCGAAAAGAGCCGAAAATCCCAAATAGAAATCGGCTCCGTCCGATAGAAATTTTTTTCCAGTTATTTGAATACGTGTTGCTTTTTTTTGTTTATTGTTTTTTTTTTGTTGTTTTGTCGCAATACAATTGGCAAAATGCAAGTAATTCAAAGAATCGATAATGCATAAGGAGAATTGAAATTAAAGCAAAGCGCATAAAAGAAAAGTGTAACAAAGTGCAAAGAATATAAAAGAAAAAATTGGTGCAGCAGCAAAGAGAATCCAGAGAAATAAACCTGAATATTTTTGTGGAATTGTTGCATTTTAACTGCAACAACGACAACGACAACAACAACAATAATAGTAAAAACAACGACAAAAACAAAAGGACGACAACGAGTCGTCACACCGAAGCGCATAGCGCCTGCAGCGTTTTTGTTCGTCTACCTGCGCAAACAGCAAATTTACAGTTGCACGATCAAACCACTGCCAACGTCGCAGTCGCGCACAGCCACTGAGACGAGATTTGTTGCTGTTTACGTTTACCTTAGTGAATTGATTGCGTTTGCTGCTGCTAAGGCAACTGCGACGCGCTGCGCTTGTAACTAAACGGAGAAGCAGTAGAAATTAAACAAAAACAACAGTAGCTCGTTTCTTCAAGCAAATTCACGGTCGCCACTCATTTCAATTGGTTTGAATGCAAGCCGTCTTTCAATCGAACGCTAATTGAAAGCACGTGAAAGGACACGACACGCAAAGTAACAACAAAACTTGTGTGCAGACGAGAATTGTAGCTGTAATAGATCGTTGCATAGAAGAGAACAGAAGAGCAGCTTAGCGAAGAGTTGTTTAGAGCACAGCATAGCTTAGAAACGAAGCGAAACAAATCGAATCAAGTCAAAACAAAACAAAACAAAACAAAACAAAAAGAAAATAAACGAAACGAATAACAAGCGTGATTAAAACAAATTCGCATATGACTTCAACTTAACGCAATTCAATTCGGCACGATTGAATGCCCATTGGATTCAAATTCAAATTCAATTCACTTTGCATTGTTCATTGAAATAAAAAGGTAAGTTGAGTGCATGTGTATTATACTATACATACATACATACATACATATATTTTCCATGAACTGTTGTCAATCAAGCAATTGTATGCTTTTGTGTTTGTTTTTTTCTTTCTTTCTGTTTTGCTTGCTGTGGTCTACTTCCAATTCAACTTTAACTTTCAATTGAAGTTTTTGAAAGTGTTTTCTTGTTTGTTTTAATATTTGTATTGCTTATTGCTTGGCTTGCCTTGAGGGCAAGTGAAATATATTGAATTATTCGTATTGTTTGTATACAATTTGAATAACACTTGACGGCAATTTTTCCTTTTTTGTATAGAATTATAGAATTGTATAGAATGTGCGTGGTACACCTGCTAAGGCATTTGAAAAAAGCAAGACAGCTTTAACAGCTCTTCTGCGCTGCTCTGTTGCACTTCAGTACAGTTCAGCGTGAGCTATCGCCATCGCCACGCTTTGAATTGGCTTTAAATTGTATGCAAGCAACTACATACATACACATGTGTGTGTGCTTACATATATTTTTGGTTTTTTTTTTTTGTCTTTTCCTCTCTTTTTTCTTTCATTGCGCCGATTTGTTAAGAAAATGTTAAAAATCGAAGCAACCAAATTAACGCCAACAGAAAATAGCAGCAAAAATTTACACTTCTTACAATAATTTAAATTGCTGCCTTACAAAAAGGCAGCACCAATCAAAGCGTGCGCCGTGCATTTGGGCAAGCGGCTTGGCGCAAGTGCCTAGGTAAGTGGTAGGTAAGTGGCGACAACTTAAAGTTCAGAGGCGGCCTACAAAGTCATGACATTTAATTCGTTAACAAGTGCGGCGTGTCGTGCAAGTTTTTCTTTGTCTCTCTGTCTGTCTGTCTGTTTGTCTGTTTGTCTGTCTGTGTTTGTTTGTTGTTGTTGCTGTTGCAGCTGCCAACGCTCAAATGAAGTTAATACGAAAATGTAGTTTATTTTTTTTTTTTAAGAAATATAGACTAAAAACAGAAAAATTGGTAAAGAACGCATAGCCGAAATAGCCAATGTCGGAGCAGTGATGACAGCTGCTGCTCTAACGGCAAATAAAACGGTGACAGTTTACACCAAAAAAAAAATTATAAATAAAAAAAATATTTAAAAAAAAATGCAACGCACTTGTAGTAAAAAAAGCGCGCACACACACATACACACAGCGAAATAATTACAATAATTACAACAAAAATGTGCTTGTAATCAACGCCAACGAAATGAGCGCCGCGCAGCGTCTGTGGCGCGAAGCAAGCAGGCTCGCGCTTGTCGACGTGTGCCTGCTCGACTTAAAAAAAAAAAAGAAAAAAGAAAAAAAGAACAACAGCAACAACAGCAACAACAGCAACAAACAACAACAACAACAAGATTCAACAAATTACAGTAGAATTTTGTGTTTTATTATTCCTTTTATTTGTTTTTGATTTTTTATTTTATTTTAACGAGAATTTTATTATCAGCACATTACGATCAGCTGAACGATCACGGGCGAGCGTCGTCTTGAGAGAATTTTGGTTTTAAACATTTGCTGTTGCTGCTGCTGTTGTTGTTGTTGTTGTTGTAAATTTGAAATGTTGCTTGTCGCACTAGAAACGGTACAATAAGAACAAAGCAGAATAACAAAAATAATTTTAAAGCTGTGGTCGACGCTGTTTGCATTAAGCATTCTTTAGCGCACTTGGTGCTTGTGAGCATGGTTAGGTAAAGAAAAGGTGTATCTACAAGAAGAGTTTAATTAATTTTTAGTGCAGTAAAACTATAAAACGAATGCACAATGCAGTGAGTGAGCGAGAGAGGGGGGGAGAGAGAGAGAAAAAAATAAAAAATTAAATAATAAACCAAATGCTGTCACAGAAAAGCGCGTATTAACCAGATTTTATCGCTAAATGCAGCACACTTAAAAAACATTTATATAAAAAAAAGCTAAAGAAAGAATTTTTTTTTTTTTTTTTACTTTCGCACACCAAAAAATGGCTAGATAATTGGGAGGAACGTATGCATATGAGACCCATTTTTTCTGAAACAGAAAACAACGCGTATGTAGCTATAATATCCAGAGTTCATATGTATGTACCTCAAAACACATTAGTCCAAATTTCAGATCGCTTAGATTCATAAACCAAAATTGGTTTTTTCTAATAACTTCGATTTGCAGCAGTGGTACGTATGACAGCTACGTACTTCCATGGTCGCATTTTGTCTTTAACTCTCTAGCTCAAAAGCTAAGGAACTAGATTGCATACATACAGATACAGTATATATATACTTTGTGGAAAATATGAGGTACATTGAAAGTAAAATATATAATAAAAATCAACAAAGTGCACAAGAAGCGGAGAAACCAGATCGTATGCAGCGCCATTCGAAACGCATTAGAATTCTTTGTCTTGGTTTACATATATTCACATTGCATCTGAGGTAAACTAAACTTAGCTGATCACATCTAAAGCTGAATACGAAGGTAAATGTTGTTTTGAAGATCATGAAGAGCAAGCAATAACATGCTCTTTAACATGATTTTACGCCTAAACTATGCAGCCGATTTTGACAAAAAATATTCCATTCGACAGGTTTTCATTTGCCGATGTGCACAATATACTTTTTTAATAAAATTAGTTAGTTATTGTGGGCGTAAAAGTAATTGAAAGTTGTCACACGCATGTGACTACTAAGTGACATAGTACCATTTAATAATATTACGCTTGTGGTGGCATTTTAAACGCTGTGCACACACTCGTTTGATGTAATGCTTCATCTTTTCTTTTTTGTTCGTTTTTTTTTTTTGCTTTCACTATTCCTCGAATTTGAAATGACTTCAACTATTCGTTGCCTGCGGGCAAGTAAATCCAGCTTGATTAAATTCGAAAAAAAATGTTCTTTATTAGTTGGCAACTTTGATTTTCCCATTTTGTAAAATGCAATTTTGTCGTAGATGAAGCGAGTCAAGCGTAGCTCATAAACGTACGAAACATTTGAGTGATGAAAATGTGAGTTTTGTTGATTTTCTTTGGAACACTAATACTCTGAACTTCGGTTGGGTTAAGTTTCAATGTAAACCAAATTTGTAGGATGAGAAAAATTCTTTGCAATTTGTCGCTTTCATAAAACTCATCTACTTCTTTGTAGTCAAGCTGCTAGAGTTAATTGTACCAAGTTACTCGTATCTACATCTAACGAGTGCAGCGTGTGTGAACTGAAAGAGGAACCAACAAAAATTTAATTTACTAGTATTAGCAGGTCTTCCTTCAAAGGCTCTCAAACGCTACGTCGACGTCTCATTTCGCTAACAGAAATCGAATATCAGCTTTACGGCATATGCAATAGAACGTAGCGTTGTCACGTCGTTTCGTCTATCTATAATAAGATATCATCTACAAATGAGAGAAAGAAAAAAGACAACAAAAAAAAGCCTAGGAAAGAAATTAAAAATTTGACATTTCTAATAAAGCTTTTGCGATTTTTCTTGTATTTTACTTTTACAACTAGCGCAGCCCGCCAGCCGTTGTTCTGCCCTCTCCGGTATTAGCAAAGCAAATAAAAATACAATAAGTGTACAAAAATCAAGTACTTCAATGTTGTGCTAGCAAGAAGTTTGCATTCTCCTTTGAGTATTGTCGCATGACCAACATTGATCATCAGTTTTCTTATCACCAAATCTGTTCCGTTGCATAGAAGAAAAAAAGTGTTGTTTGAGTTAAACTTTTATTATTTTTTTTTTATATTATTTTTCTTTGAAAGATTTTCGATTTCGAGTTTGATATACTTTTTAACGGTGAATTGATGAAGCAATATTGACGCTATTCTAGAGTTTCTCTGAAAATTTCATGCAAATCGATCCAGCGGTTTCGGCTTCTATAGCGGACATACAGACAGATATACATTTAATTATATATATATATATATATATAGATAGATAATACATTCACACGCATTTTTTTTAAATTATTTAATTTGCTTTTTTTAACTTCTTATAACGCAAAAACAAATTATATATATATATATATATATATATAGAAAGAGTGAGCTGCCCTTTCATAGTCTGCTGTAAAGGCAGACTATGAAATTATATAGACTGAATAAATCGCTCACAAAGAAATTTGTTGTTGTGTAACCAGAGCTTTGCAAAAAGTAGAAGAGCTATCCCTTTTGTGAGTGCTTTGTCTAAACCATATAATTTCATAGCCTTTGAGACAAAAAGAATAAATACAAATAATAGCCAATAAGATGATAGTAGTGTAATTAATTTAAAACTTCTTTCGCTTCTTTTTCATTTCGCGAACGCACAGTCATTTGAGCCTCGACAAAAGCTTGACAACTAAGAAAAAAATCTGCGATGCTCTATTGAAGAGATTGTTGAGCACAAGTTTTCATTAAATTAAATGAAAAATAATAATAATAATAATTAATAATAATAATAATAATTAATAATAATAATAATAATTAATAATAATAATAATAATTAATAATAATAATAATAATTAATAATAATAATAATAATTAATAATAATAATAATAATTAATAATAATAATAATAATTAATAATAATAATAATAATTAATAATAATAATAATAATTAATAATAATAATAATAAAAATAAAAATAAAAATAATAATAATAATAATAATAATAATAATAATAATAATAATAATAATAATAATAATAATAATTAATAATAATAATAATAATAATAATAATAATAATAATAATAATAATAATAATAATAATAATAATAATAATAATACTAATTAATAATAATAATTAATAATAATAATAATAATAAAGAGTTTAAAGATGATAAAATTAAATGGTTGGGAAATAAAAATGTTTGTGGTTTCAGCGGTGGCTAAATCCACACCAAAATCAAATCGAAACTGGAGACTAAAAGAATAACTAAAAATTAAATAAATAAATGAAAAAATAATCGAGAAATGCTAAAAATCCAATCAAAATCCATATTCGAATGTCTCTACTATAAACGAGACTCACGCATGTCACGCACGATGCACAACGTCAGCTCATGACAAACAACAAAAAAGTAGAAAACAGAAAACAACAACAACAACAAAAACAACAGCATCAATCGCTCAATCGAAGTTATTTGATATCATTTCAAACGATAAAAAATATTTTTTTTTTTCTGCGGCAGCGAACACGTTGTGTTAGACAAGTTGAACGCAACAGGCAATTAAAAATGATTCATTCTTGTGCTTGTTGTTCTTATTGTTGTTGTTTGGCTTGAACGTCATGTTCATATTTCACGACACCAACACACCGTCACATTGTCTCACCGCCGCTCGTTGTGCAGCCGCTCGTTGTGCAGCCGCGGCTTAATTTGATTTGCTTGAAACTTTCCTCACGAAAACTTCGTTGAAGTTTTTGACAAGTTGGGCATCATCGTTGTTCATTAATTTTTTTTTTTTGTTAATTTCATTTTTCATCTCTCCCTATCTGTCTCTTACCACCACTCTCTCTCGCACTCTCCCACTCTAGCGTTCAAATGTTCGCCTTTGACTTGGGCCAAGAAGCAGTGAGTGGTGAGCAGCACGTGATAAGCGTGCGTCCTCCTCACAATCAACGTTGTTGTCGTTGTGTTTTAAAATCAATCAAAATTAATTATGAACATTTGGCGTGCCATAGTGTACGCGGTTGTGTGTGTATGTTGGCGACAGCTAAAGTCTGTGCCTTTGTATGTGAATAATTTGACGTGTGCGGCACTAAAATTTTTTGTGCCGGCGGCAGTTTGCTCACGGGAACGCAGAGTTTTTCATGGCAAAACAAATTTCCAACACAGAATTATTCCGGTGTCTTCTGCTTTTGTTGCGGCTTTGCCAATTTTCACGCCAACACTTTTTGTTTTCAACTTTTCACTTGATATATTTACATATATATATATATATATATATATATATATATATATATATATATATATATATATATGCGATATAAAAATTATGCGCATTTTTTCCTTTTTTTGGTCTTTTTTTATTTTTATTTTATTTGCATTTTTCTGTTGTTGTTATTTTTGTCATATATATATATATATATATATATATAATAACATACAATTGCGAGATTTGTTGTTGTTGTTGCATTGGTGCACTTAGCCAAAACAAACAAAATTTAAATTAATTAGTTTAACATTGTTGTTGTTGCTGTTGCTGCTATTGTTTTTTATCCTATGCCACTACCCAATGGCGCTCATCTGTCCATCCGTTCATCTGGCCTGCTCGCCTGTCAACTTGTTTATTTAGTGTTGTAAATGACGTGTTTGTCTTTGACATTTTCCCGTAAAAGAAAATGTGTTGTACTGTGTGTGTATATGTGTATGTGTGTCTGTCGTGCCTTTCCAACTTTGATGCTGAAAACATTTAGTTAAAGGAAGCAGCAGTTTCGCTTGCAAAACGCCAAGCTCAGCGAAAAGTTTAAATTTTATTATAAAAAAAAATAAATAAAATAAAAATTAAAATAAAATAAAATAAAAAAACAAAAAAACAAGAAAAGAAAATGTTTTCTGAGCAAAAAGTTGCAAATATGTAAATATAATTCGAAATTCAATTAAAACTGCGAGCCAACCATTAAGGAAAAATAGAGAAAAGTAAAAATAAAAAATTTTGCTTACAAAAATTACACGCGCATGACATGATATCGCACGAGAGTAAATTTTAATCGTAAATCTGAAATGCCATAATACTGTCCATTAAAAAACACTGTAAATAAATGGCATGACTTAGTATACTCGTACTAAAGCACCTATTATCGGCGCTTTAAGCCATTTACTTTGTACGAAATTCGAGCACACAGAGCGTTAATTGTCGAACTTATTGTTGAGCTTATTTAGTTAATAAGATTTCTTACTTAAAACACACTAGAATCGTCATCAGCATATTGCCGAAAAGTAAGCAGTAGTAACAGAAAAGATTTTTTCACCTAGAACTGTTATATTGCGAGCGCGAGCTTTGTAGATCTCTTTTGCGCTCGCTCTCCTTTACTCGCCCTCTTAATCATACTAACTCTTCTTTGCTCGCACTCTCCATCACGCATACACTACATAACACTCACTCTCATTCACTCACATTGTTATATGGCCAGCGCATGTATGCTATTTTGTTGTTGCAATTTCGCTGCTTTTTCAAAGTCTTTTTAATGTGCTTAGACATAACTTTTGAACTATTAAACTATTTTGTGCACATCTACACAACTATAGCTTGCCATTGATGTATGCTTCATATTATTATGTTGCGTTAGCTTGATTTCAAGAAAATGTGTTGACGTATTTATATATAGATGTCACATCCTATCGTTTAATTGGCTTGATTGATTTTAGTTTAGATACAAAAAAAAAATGATTTCTCTACTATAGTCTTTATTTGCTTTGGATGACTTGATCAACTCATGCGTGCTGCAACGTGAGAGATCTAGTGTTCAGCAGGTTGACTGGTAGATGATTAACATGGTACTCAAATCTGAGGTAGTGTCTGTTGTTGCGCTTGAGCAATGATCTGTTTTTGATTAAAATTGTTTTAATAATAAATAACGGAACTCGTTACGACTTGGAATTGCATTTTCTTAAACTGCTTAAACCAGCTCATCATACATCGATGCGACTTATATAGGATTTATGCATTATTGTATATTGGAAACACAATTTTAGCTTATATTAGAGATTTGTTTTCCCACACATTCATTTTTATACAGACCAAGACATTTTCATTTTGATTTACGTTTATTTTGATTCGTTCGCCTTTAGCTGTTTTACTTTGTTGGTCGCGTCGCGTTCAACGTTTTGCAGTAATTTTCCTTAAATAATTCAAAGCGATGCTTTTAAAGTGTTTTGAGTTGATATTTTGCCATTTTTGTTGTTGTTGTTGTTGTTATGTTTTTTCTTTGGGGATTTAGCTGCCACACTACAGAAAAGACAACAACAGGAAAGCCACAAAAAAGTATCTTTGTGCTAAATCTCGGAAAAAAAACGCCGCAAGCACAAAAAGACAAGCAGAACGAAATAAAATTAAAAAATAAAAATAAAATAAATAAATAAATGAATAAATAAATACCAGTAAAATAAGAAAAATAAGACGGTAAAAGAAGTAAAAAAAAAGGAAACAAAAAAATATCTTAACTGAAGTTAATGTCACCCATGTGAAATGTTGTTGTGCGCTTTTTTTACAACAGAAAAAAACACGAAAAGAAGTTAAAAAAGAAAAAAAAAAAACGCCAAATTAAACAAAAAATTCAACAAAAAAGGCAACGAAACCAAAGCGGCAGACTCAGCCGAAACATGAGAAATCTCAGCGCTTAATCATTTAATGGCATCTTCGCAGGGAAAATCGCCTAAAAACACACTCGCCAAAAAGGAGAAGCAGCAGTCGTCAGCGTCAGCGTCAGAGCAACGAGCAGCACCAACGACGAGTTTGGTGCGACAGGCGGACTAAAGACATATATAAATAAATATAAAGCAGTCATATTAAAAAGCGGACAGGAAAACGAGGAACTTCGTCGCTGACGTTGACTATGCTCTGCCCAAGAAGACAGTGGCGGCGCGGCATGAGATAGAGAATGTGGATGTGGATGTGGATGTGGATGTGTATGGGATTGAGATTGAGAATGAGAATGAGAATAAGCTGTAGTATGAGAATGACAGAAGTAGTTTCGCCATTCAGTAGTAGTTACGAGCGAGAAACAACTGAGGCGTACGTACGTCAGGCGGCAGTTCGTCTTCGTATTTTAATATGCGCCGCTAACTCTGCGTATCTTTTTCTTATAAAGTTGATCTGACTTTAGTTCAGTTCAGATGAGTTGAGTTGAGTTGAGTTGAGTTGAGTTGAGAAAAAAACTGAGTAACAAGAGACATCAGCAAAAACTTCAAAAGCCATTAGCCAAAATTGAGGTCAAAAGCGAGCATTAAATGTGCGCACACCTTTTCGCATTTGTGCAGCAACAGCGAGAATGTATCTCAAAATGTAACAGAACACAAAGCGAAAGCAAAATTGTTGTTGTTGTTCTTGTTGTTTTGTTAACCCTTTCATTTTGTTGTTGTTGTTGCTATTATATTTTTTTTTTGTTTCAGCTGTACGTCTAGCTCATTTGGTCAGCGACAAACTCTTACTGCTTTATTGCATGCGAAGTGTTACAATAACTTTGGTTGTTTGGTTGTGTGGCGTATTTATTTAATTATTTTGTTGTTGTTGTTGTGTTTTATGTCTCTGTATTGACATCAGTTAGTTAACAGTCACCCTTTGGCCAGGCAATGCTAGCAGTTACTATTTTATAATGATTACTAAATAACACGCATTTATTATCACGCTGCAACTACTCTAACTACTATAATCTAATTACTATAATCACGTAAGCGTAAAATGAACACTACGACCATTTCGTTCAAGCAACCATGTAAAAGCTTAAAATTGCAAAAATGGGTGCTTCCCTGCTTTCACACTACAATTCAAACTCTACATTCTCCTGTGCATTCCTAGTCTAAAGTCGTTACTAATGGCAACACGTGTTATAATTGATAACTAATATACCCTCCTTTGGCATTATGGATTCTTACTGTAGCTTACTTGCAATTACCCCTTTTTTCGTCTACTCAAATATTTGGCATCATTATTAGAATATAATTTCGACTTCAAGCTGAGCTCGACAGTCTTAACTTCACAAAGCAGATATTTGCTGCGCAAACTTTTACAGCTCTATTCTAAACAGACAATCAAATTAATAGCTCATTAATACAGTTGACAGCTGCACTGTTAAAGATAGCAGCTTATTACAACAGTCTGTAAACTTAATGTTGTCAAACTGTTAAAAGTTCTGTATGCAATTTTTAAATGCTGAAGTATGCTAAAATGTAGCGCTATGAGCACGCAATGACTTCAACATATTTATTTACTTCAAATTTTTATTTTCGTTTCAATTTCGGCAAACTACTATATTCTTCATTTTGCAGTTTGATAACAGTCTGTCTTCTTAGTTTGAGCTGATCTAATGAGCAGACATTAAAAACATATTAAACTAAGACCAACAGCAACTCTATACAAAATGCCATTCACAGCGACTGTTAGAGTTTGCAGAGTCTCTAGGGGCAGTTAGCCAGGTAGAAACGACTTTTGTAGTGTTAAACGACGGTGTATAGTACTGAAAACAACAACAAAGCTCTCCAAAAAATTTTGGTATGTCAAATCAATTTTTTATATCCGTTAAGTCGGACTTTAAGTTAGGTTGGCTTTGAAGTCGTCGATGGCCAACCATAGTACCATTGCTATTGCCATATAAAGCCCGTGAGCATTTCCTCCAATTATCAGCAAGAAAGTGCAAGGTACTCTCTCTTTTTATTGAGCTTCTCTAGTTAATGAACGCTAATCGGTTGTAGCAGAAGTAGTCAAAATCTATTAAGCGGCTACCCATAGAAGGCTATAAAATGCAGTTACTGATTGCTACATTTTATGGAAAGTGCGATTCTGTTTCACACAAAAATATATACAAAATGTGTTACAGATACAAAATTTGTAACTCTGTGACGACACAATTAATAATAATATACTGCGTGGTTCAAGCAATTGAGCTTGTGGCAACATCAGGGAAAACTTTGCATATATAAGCAACAAAATAACATTTGCGATCTTTTCACGGAGATTTTTCATGGGTACATCTATTTTTCTTTGGTTAATGTTAACTGTAATAATCTCATTATGCGTCAGATGTTATCGAGTTGAACGAAAGCATTTAGTTTTTAGATGTTCTGGGTCTTGCCAACAGCAGGTTGTAATCTGTAATCCATGTTCCATGTGTCACTTGATTGCTATGATTAAAATATCGTAAAAACTCAGCGTAAATTTTATGTTCGACCCCAACCAACAAATCACAACAGACAGCAGTTTCAATGAGGTGTGCGGAGAATACGATGTTGCTGTTTTACGAGCGTCAATTCGACACGCACTAAATTTGGCTTCTTTTGGCTTCTTTTGGATAGATTCGATTTGCATCTTAATTAAACAATTATTGTGAACGCGCCCAAGCAAATTTGCATAGACAAATTTCGAACAAAAATAGCATTGCAACAAATCGTAACGGATGGCAGGAAAACGTACAAGGAGCACGCGACGCGATGCGACGTGACGCGAAGCTATTCACAACTTGTGGCACGAAACTTCAAATTGTAAGGAGCAAACGCATTTCCAACTTCTCGTTGTTGGGTTGTTGGCTATACAACTGACGCCAATTGAAGTCGTCGTCGAGTAAAGTTGTATCGTGGCAGAGACAGAGACCGACACACAGAGACCGAAACAGAGACAGAGACACAACAAGTCAACTCAACTCAACTCAACTCAACTCAACTCAACTCAAGTCAAGTCAAGTCAAGTGAACTGTGTAAACGCTGTGCAAGTATCTACTTATAGATACACATAAAACATTATTTTTATGTCGCAACGGATTATCTTTGCACAGCAAAAAACAAAACAACAACAACAACAAAATTATGCGCTCGCTAACTGATGATGCTACCATGGCGTTTTTGTTTTTTTTTTCTGCTTCTTCTTTAAGTCGCCGCTGCTGTTAAATAAATGTAAAGAAGCTGCTCGCTGTGGCAGCCAAAATAAAGTAAAACAACAACAAGTATAAGAACAACAAAGGGGGAACAAATGAAAAAAAAGGATGAAAGGCAAACCAAGCAAAACAAAAGTCGAGCAATAAAAGTACACAAGCGGATTAAGCGTGAACACCAACTAACCAACCAAGCAACAAACCGAGCAACCAAGCAACCAGTCGACAAACGAAACAACAACAACAACAACAAAAACTGTGCGCTAAGATACAATTGTATATTTTAGCATTTAGCAAAAGCAGCACATCGTTTTACATAGCAGCAGCAGCAGCAGCAGCAGCGATGCGTCTGCAACTCACCTTGACTTCATTCTAAGCAAAAACACGAACGGTTTCAGTTTCAGGCCATTGACAATTCAATACCCTACACTCTACTCTAGTGCATGCTACACTAGCATAGTAGCTCAACTTAGAGCTCTTTGCTTTGCTTTTGTGTGACTTATGTTTGTTGTTTGACGCTCAAAATTGTAACGCCATGAAATACGAAATGTATCTAAAACTAACTGGGCTGTTTCTGCACTATTGGCTGCATTCAAATTCGCTTAGTTGTGAGTAGGATAAAGCGAAAAGTTTTCAATGCAACTTTCTTTTGTCTCGTTGCAAATCGTTTGTGCTTCTTAATAATTTATAATTTTTTTAAATTTGTTGAAAATTTTTTTTATTTTATTATTTTTTGGTTGCTTGTTGCTTTCGTCACTTTTTAGTTATTTTGTAGCACCTTTGTTCGCAAGAGTAGTGAAAAACAACAACAACCACAATGCAGATGCAGATGTTGATAACTAAGAGCTACACTCGTTGCTACCGCGTAGAAAAGTAAGTAACTCAACAAACAATAAACAAAATCTATCTCGTCTAATGGAAAAGTACGCGAAGACACGCAAAAGTAAGCGTAAACTTGCTGCTTAAATACTTACGGCTTTCTACTGCATCATCATCATCATTATCATTATCATTATCATCATCATCATTAGCTACTTCAGTTCAGCATCGTGTGTTGTGCAACAGCCACAGCCACAGCCACAGCTACAGCTACATTGTTTGCTGCAAGTTTTCTACGTGCCGCTGTTCTTTCGTTATTTCCTTCGTCGTTTGTTCGTGTGCGGCGAGCATCTTGTGTTGTATGCAGGCTGACTGACGGACTGACTTGACTGACTGGCTTGCAGCATTGGCTCGAATGCAGCTTTTGGCACCTTTCTGTGCTGCAAGAAATTTTTACTTACTGCAAACTTGTTGTTGCCGCTGCTGTGTTATTTGTTGCAACTTGAAGTTACTCATTGCGTAGCAATTTTTTTCCCCGCAAGCACTTCTTTTGGAGTTTTTCGCAATTTCCTTTTGGGCAAATTTCATTTTGCGTAAATTTTCCACCTTCGCACTCTACTCTCGCAGCCGCCATCGCCCACGACAACGATATTTCCAGCATTGCACTCTCAATGCTTTTATTTCATTTGCTGTAACAATTTTTCTTTTCGTCTTTTCTGCTTCTGCTTCTTCTTCTGCTTCGTCTTCTTCTGCTTCTGCTTCTTTTTCTTCTTCTTGTTCTTCTTGTGCTACTATGGTCGCTCTTGTCTGCACGCCATCGCTCCGCTTCGTCCTCCACTGTCGTACTATTTTAGTGTGAAGCGCCCGCGCGGAAAATTCTATTGCAATTTTCTTTTGTTTGTTTGTTTGTTTGTTGTCGTTGCCGACGCTGTGGCCGTTGCTGTTTCAGTGTCCACGTCCTCAACCACATAGTCCTCGTCAACTTCGCAGCTCTGTCGCTCATCGACTGTTAGTTTGTTGTTGTTCTTTTAGGTTGCGCTTTTGTTTAACATTTTCTTTAATTATCCATTTATTTGGTCAACTTTTTTTTTGCTATTATTATTTTATTTTGTTGTTGTGCATTATCCGGTTATTTTATTGCGAATTCGCTTTTGTTAGAAGTTTGTCGAACTGTTAAGAAAAATGTATCTTTGAGATACTTTTTATTGTTGTAGTTAATTAGGCGTATTAAATAACGCGCAGTTTGAACGCGACTGCAATTCACAAGAAAACATTGAAACAGTATTTCAAGTTGTAAAAGTTTTTGGCTCTCAGACAATGTATCTC
Source organism: Cacoxenus indagator (assembly GCA_035041755.1). Classification (NCBI taxonomy): domain Eukaryota; kingdom Metazoa; phylum Arthropoda; class Insecta; order Diptera; family Drosophilidae; genus Cacoxenus; species Cacoxenus indagator. Next base: position 1,293,270 of record JAWNKX010000197.1, on the reverse strand, counting down.
ATTTGGCGAGCGTTAAGTTGAAAGCTATAGACTTGGCTTAGATACACTTAACTAACCGCGGCATTTTAAAGAAAACTTGGAGATACACTTTAAAAATGGCATCAATCATCACGGCTAAAACCAATTTATGAATTTAGCTGGATTTGTAGACTGTAGAAGATTATCCAGTGACCTGAGAATATCATTCATGATGTCATCGCTAATAGAAATCTAGATCTATATACATTTGTATAAGTCAAGCGCCTTTTAATTGTGCCTAACGTTTGCTAATTTCTATATAACCATGATGCCATAATGAAGATTTCTCGCCTTAATGAAAAGTTGAAGACCGACTTGTTTCTACTATAAAGAATTAGTAGAATATACCATAGAGTTACGAGGTCAACCCTTTGCTTGAGTGAATGCTATACAAATTCAGCTTATGGAATGCTGATGTTAAGAAGTAACAGGAATATTACAAAGCCGTCACGAAATGTTCTATGACAGAGATAAAAGATAAAAGATTATGTAAAATAAACCGAGAACAAATACACCGCATACCAGCGAAGCGAAATTTTATTCCGTGTACAGTGAAGATCGAAGAAAAGGAAGCTAGAAACATAGATAAGTTTGCTGTGATCGCAATTGTACGCAGTTGTGGGCAGGAGAGGCATGCGGCAAACGTAAAATTACAGAAAAATAAAATGCGCCAAAACAAAAGAAAACAAAAATAAAAAAAAAAAACAAAAAAAAAACACCGTGTATAGCGAAACAGAACACAAAAACAGCAACAACAAACAACAAATGTTCCTTGTGCAACACGTGTTGATAGTTATTGACAAGATGTATGTTAGCTACATTTGCAAACCACATGCATTAAGCAAATTCTGACAATGTTTGCTAGGGAACATTTGAAAAGGCCGCTCTTTTGTACTACCATTCGAATTATTTACCTTTCTTGCATCCTCAGTGTTATGTTCAGGGAATCGTTGTTCGTTCGGGCTGACCTCGATAGCTTCCCTGAAAATATTTGCGCAACTACCCGACGTTCCAGAATTTGGTAGACGTCTTCGTAAGGACTTTGCCACTTTTATTTCACTTCTACCATACGATTGGGCAGAGTTGCCATATAGAGTTTTGCGCACGGCGCGTGAAACAAAGAGAAAAAGCGTTAAATGTTCGCACTTGTTTTCTACTGCAGTAACAGCAGTTAACGGCAATAAAATTACATAAGGAACATCTAGAGAACAATACGCTCCCCACCATATAATTTTCATTAACATACATTGATGTTAAGTAAGGTAAAAAGTGTTGCGACACATTATGTCTCCGTATTAGGGCATCGCTTATTTATTATATTTTCGATTAATCGTGCGATCACGACTTGTGAGGTCACTGCCGCTGGTTTTACTGAAGCACACCGAACACCTGAAACGTTAACGATAGCAACGTGTGATATAGAGTTCTGCCTTTATCGATGTGCAATAAATAATATGGCAAGGCCATAAAAGAAATTTTCGATTGACCCGATTAGCATGCCGAAAAGACGCCGTAGACGTAGTCGCTGCTCGGAAGTGATACATACCGTCTTTCCGGAAACAAGAGCGAATTGTAATCATTGTAAAAGAAAATTGGCCAAACCTAAGCGTAAGCGATTGTCTAAACCGACTCGAGGATATGGCTATACCTGAGAAAGAATTGTTCAGGCAGCCAGAGGCGTTGTTCGCTGAGGCCTCGCGAGGAACAATTGGAACAGAAAGTGCTGCGTGGTGCGAGGCGGCAGCATCTCAAGGAACAGGTAACAGGAAATGACACACACACTTCAAGGAAGTAGCTACTACTACGGACAGCACCCACTTAATGGATGTGGAGTAGAATGAGCGTGATGAATAGTGAAACTTCGCCGATTATCTTGGCCATGTAATAACTTGGAAAATTGTCGATAGAAATTATCGTACAGAATTATGAATGATATTAAGCGATAAGCGTTGCGTTCTGTAGTAGAGGGTTTCTTAGCACTAACCAGTGCTAACCAATGCGTGCTTACGCAATGATCCTGCATGATCATGCAAGCAATGCGGAATCAGGTGTCATATCCGTCTGTTCGTCCTGGATCTAACAACGCACTTAGTACAACTGATGAAATTATAAAAAAAAAAACACCAAAAATACCAACAATAAAACTGAGCATCTTCGTGCGGTTTAAACACACACACACACACACACACACACACACACACACACACACGCACAGGCAACAAAGCCAACAAAAATTTTTGTAACTGTGCCTCGAGCAGACGAAGAAGAAGCAGCAGCAAAAGTGAAAATCAAAGAGTGAGAAAGATTAGCCACAAAACTTGAGGAACGAAAAGAAAAACCTGTTCCTCCAAATCAAACAACAATTTATTTACTATTTATTTAGATCTATTGTTATTGTTATTGTTGTTGTTGTTGTTGTTGTTGTTTCCACTGAGCAGCGAACGTGCTTCAGAAAATTTAGCGCAGCTTCCCTGCGCGGCGTTGCGTTGACTGGGTCGACTGTGCCGCGTTTCGTTTCGTTTCGTTTCGTTTCGTTAGTTTGCGTTGAGTCGCAAACGGCGTGTGTGGCTGCTAATCAGAATCAAATTGATTTAAATTTGAATGGTCGCTAAACCGACGACGATGTCAACAAAAGGTAAAATATGTGAACACGAATTATCTTCTGGTCTTTGTGTTGTTCTTTTTTCTCGTTTTCGTTTTTCGAGTTTCGAGTAGCATCGTTGTTGTTGTTATTGTCTGTTCTTGAGTGCCTTCCAAATATTGGCATCAAAACGAAATCAACGTAAATTTTATTGCTGCTGTCATACTTCGATGCTTTTGTTGAGCGTTGTCTATGGTGATGTACTCGTATTAAAAAAAAATAATTGAAGAAAAAAAAAACAACAATAAAAAAATAAATAATTAATGGTTGTCAGGAATCGACATCATTCCGTTATTGCGGCCTTCACCGAAATCGAACTCGTCCAATATTAAAAAAAATGGGAATATTAGTGAATCCTTGGATTCGGAGTCCAAGCGGCGGTTCTTAGCAGTGTTTGTGGCAATCAAATACAAATTGTGAAACCGAAGCCTACAAATACCACGAATCCGAAACTCGCTACAAATCCAAAAACGCATACGAATTCAAGTACAAAAACGAATCTTAAGCAATAATTGCCGAATCTAATTAATATACAAAAAAAAAAAATATATTTTACATATATGCTATCTATTAAATATATAAATACATATAAAATTGGAAGTATGTTGTTTGTTTGTTTGTATGTTCGTTATGGACGCCGAAACCGCTGTATCGATTTTGTTGAAATTTTCAGTGCATCTCTAACAAAAGCCTTTAAATGATTGCTGTGCATTTTGATGCGAAAAAATCGTCGCACTCGCTAGTTATTAAGACCTAAACTAAATGTTCAGTTGCTTCTCAAACTGTGCAGATACAAATAAAACACAAAAACAAAGCAGCAGCTGAGAATTGGTTTTGCCGGCAGCGCTGCTCAAACTGTGCCAAGTCGAAATGTTCAAATATTCGAATGAGAAAACAAATTTTAAAAAAAAACAAAGACAGAAATGCCAAAACCAATGGTACCAATGCGATTATGTGTGTATTCGTGCAGCACAAGGACTTAACAGTCGTGTTCAGCTTTATTATAGTACGACTATATGTTCTAAGCTGTTAGCAGAACTAACGTTCATATCTCTATGTACTATGTACTGCCCGTTTCAGTGCTTCTTTCAAGGTTAACTATATCGGCTTACCTTACGACCTTCTTCATTTTCATCAAGTCATTGAGTTGCGCGTTTCATCTCAGTTAAATTGGCAACACATCAGCTACCGTCGTTGTGGCTTCGACGACCTTCCTCTTTTACTTAGCCAGCATATTTTTCTGCTCACTTCCTGCTCATTTTCATTTAAATTCAAGACGCTCTAAAGTCAAGTCGCGGTTTCGTTGCTGTCGTGTATGTCGTTGCCGCTACCCACTTAATGCTTGCGCAACTTTGGCACACTTGGCAACACTTTGTTTGTTGTTGTTGCTTTTTTTATATATATTTTTTTTTTCAATTTTGTTTGTCGTTGTCGTGGTGTTTGAAATTAGTTTGAGCACAAAACTTATCGAAGTGAGCTGTGACGCAATGCAACCTTTTTCTTTTGATTTCCTGGTTCGCGTTGCCAGCCAATTCAAAGTTTCGTGTGCAAGTTTTGTGTTACTTCAAGAAATGCAAGAAGCGAATCAGAAAGCATAAGAAGAAAACTGCAGCAGAGACGAGCAAAAACGTCACGGAGACTAGCAAGTTCTGCCTCATCTTTTTTTTTGTTTTTGTTTTTTTGTTTGTTTGTTTTGAATGCCCATTTGAGTGTTTTTGTTTTTGTTTTTGTTTTTGTTATATGTATGTCGTAAAGCTTTTCCAAAAGGGTCCTTGCCGCATGCCATTTCATTGCTATCGTTTGGATTTGAGGCTGGCTTTGCCGCTTGGCCGCTTGACCGCTTGTTCTGCCCACTGTCCGTTTCAACAATCTGTGCCTCTACTGCAGCGCATTTTTGACGATGTCTTGCCAACAACTCAACTTTTGAGTTCACTTGCACGCTTGTCTTGATCGCTATAGTTTTTTTTTTTTGTTTTTTTTTTTTTTGTGAGTGTATCGCCTAGTGTGACTGGAAGGCTGTTGGTTTCCAAGTGCATTTTCGCGTTTGACAGCTTTACACGTCGACAGTTGTCGTTCTGCACCGCTTCGCTGGCTTCGAATGCAAGTCTTACGCCCACTCAGTGCGATATTGTGTGTATGTGGAGGCGAGGCAAGGATTTGAGGCGCATCCTACTCACAGTTCGATTGCCAAATATTTGAAACCGTAAAAGGTCTTAAACTGTGAACACTTTTGGTAGCCGCAACACTGTTCTTGCTGAGTTGTCATGACGTCGCTATTGTTGTTGTTGTTGTTGTTGTTATTGTTATTGTTGTTGTTGATGTTCTTGGTCTATTTTGGTGTGGTAGGCGTTTATCTTCTGCGTTTGCCTACATTCTACTTTCTGCTTTCTTATTTCTTCCTCTTTATGTGCATTTGAAATGTGCATTTTTGTGCTTAGAGACCGAAAACTGGGCTCAGACCCTGTCAACGACCGTCTGGCAAACCCATAAAAAGCTCTTTATTTTTTTCTCTCTCTCTCCCTCTCTCTTGCTCTGCCAATATTATCCATCTCCTTACTATTGTTGACGTTGTTGATGCCGTTGGACAGCCAGTTTAGCACTGCTTCTTCTCGGGGCAGTTCTCTGTACATTGTGGCGCTTTCATTTTACCCATCTCGACATTCGGGGGCGTGGTGCAAGCTGTCACGAAGATTTGTTGAGAACTTGGCATAGGGTGAAGGAAAAAGTTTTAAGTTATCGACTTACATCTATAACGTAATATGTATATATTTCCTTGATTTTTAAATAGGCTTTGGAGAAAAAAGTCTTGAAAAGTGCCTTATTTATAATAATAATGCGTAGTATAGGGTAGGTGCTTTATAACTTCGTATGCTACTGTGCGTTAAAGTCGTGCTATGAATATTTTGCACATCCATAATACGCTATAGTATGTACTCTTAATTGTTTTTCTTTGACAGACTTTAGATTTCGAATTTGACATACTTTCAACGGCGAACTGATAAAGCAATATTGATTTCATACAAATAATTCAATTTATTTAATTTTTTTCCCGGCTTTCTCGTTATACTAACACACCAAATTTCACAGTATTACTCGGCAGTCTATTCTAGAGTTTCACTGAAAATTTCATCAAAATCGGTCCGGCGGTTTCGGCGTCCATAGCGGACATACATACAAACATACAGACAAACAGACAGACGAACATACTTCCAATTTTGTATATATAGATATAGATAGATTTCTCTAGCCTCAAGAAATGCTGCTTTAGAAAAAGCAGTTAGGCTGCAACATTTAGGATTTCGATGAGCAACACGCTAAATGTTATTCTTGGTTCAAAAGTATATTTTATTGTTAAATAATCCAACCTCGGAAGACCCATGCAATAAGACTCATATCTTATTTGATCGTTCGCTTCACAGTGCCTAACCAAAATTGTTTGCCTAAGCAAATATTTCAAGCGTCGCCTTCTTGAGTAGCACATTTGAGAGTAGTACGAAAGTAGTGCCGAGACGATGCGATGCGACGCAAATCGTTCTGATTCAATGTGACTCGATATAATTCGATAGTTAGTCTTGTATTTATTTATTGAAATGAGGCTGTCAATGGCGCTTATTCTCACATGATTTATAACGACGCCTACACAAAAGTCTGTACGAGTCGACCCAACTCGACTCGAGACGAGTCGAGTCGAGTCGAAGCGAAGCGAATTTGTATCTGGCATCTGGATGCGAAAGTAGCTCAGCGTGTGTTCGAGTGTGTGTTTGTGTATGTGTGTGGCAATTTATAAACTACAAATTTGCAATTAAATGTCGTCGCCAGACCGAGGCAATAAATTAAATGGCGTCTCTCCTGTGAGTTGCACGAAATGAGAGCGACAAAATGCCTCAAACTCAAATGAAGAAAACGGCCGGCCTACCCATATAACAAGAGAAAAATTGAAGTTGACGCAGCAGACGAGAGGGAGAATAACAAGTGGATATACAAGTAAGTAGGAGAAGACTACAGCAACTGTTTAAGCGACGCAGGCAACAAATCTCAGATGTGTGCATGTGTGTGTGTGCGTTGTGCATGTTTGCACTCGTAATTCCTTGAAATTTTTCTTCCTTTTTTTTTTGTTTTGGTTTTTGTTGTTTTTTTTTTTCTTCGAATGTTTTCTCCGTTGTTTCATGTTCCTTGGTTCTCGAACACATGCGAAATAAATTAAACGCATAATAACACAAAGCCCAGTGAAGCAGAGAAAAAAGAAAGGGAGAAGAAATTGGCCCCAAAATGTAATCGCAATTGGCAACATTAAATTGGCAAAGCCCTCAGACAACCGAAACTGTAACGGAGGTCGAATTGGGCTGCATTTATAATTTATGACCAGCAGATATTAATCTGCACCAACGGGCGACAGAGCGGCACAGAGAACCACTAAAGAAAAATGCCCAAAATTCCTTGACTTCTTGCTCTACTCGTATATTTTGGTGCTCAACGAGTGCTTTGGAACTGTGAGCTAGTGAGTGAGTGAGATAGCCAGCGGCACACATAAATTCTAAGTATGGAAATGTGAAATGTGATCGAAGCATCACAGTGTGGTTGCATGTGTGCGTTGGTAGCTTAATTTTATGTTAATATTTTTGTGCTCCTTTATGTATTTATATTTGACTATGAAGGTTGCGCTTGTCGTTGCTGTTATTGTTGACTATTTTTTATTGACTTTAATTAATTAAAAGTGTAGGAGGGTTGACCCCCTCAGCGGCAATATTTTATCGAATTTTGATTTGCATAATTTTGTGCTAAAAGTTAAGCATGAAGCGCCTAACATGTGAAAAATATAGATAGAATCGTTGTTGCCGAGGAGCAGTATGCTGATGATAGTGTAGACGAAGACGACAACTATATACATATGTATGTGACTGTCGTGTGCACGAGCACAACGACAAACGCCAACGCAACACAAAACCAGGTAACAAGGTATGAGCGAACGAGTAAATGCACGAATACTAATCAGAGTGCACTGAGTGAGCGCACAGACTAGAGAGCGGCGAGCGCTGTGTGCGCTGTGTGTAGAGAGCAATGCAAAGTAAAACAAAACAATCACCGAAGACAATCAAAACGTTTGCTCAAAGGAGAAGAGAAATTTGTGTCCACTGTTGCTGCGTTGCTGAACCGCTGATCCGCAAGACATGAGCTGCGTACGAAATGAGTGCAAAAGAGAGCTCAATGAGAGGGCAACGGACGAATGGTTGCTTGATCGATTGTCGTTGACGGAGTGGTGTGAAAGGAAACAATGCTCAATAGTCGTCGTCGTCGTCGTCGTCGTCGTCGTCGGTGTTTTCACTGAAAATGCATGCGGCGCATGTTCGCCGCATCCGCATTAATTGTCAACGGGTGGTTGTGGTTGTAGCTGCTTTGGTATGCCAGCCGCCAATACGTCCAAACTCGTAACTCTGTAGGATTTGATGTGAAGCGACTCGACTCGACTTGACTTGACTTGACTTTGGTTTGGTTTGGTTTAGTTTTTGGGCTGTTGATTCTTTTCTTTCTTCATGTTTTTAAGCACATTTTTGTTGAACATAAATTAATGCTGATTTGTTACAACAACAACAACAACAAAATTTCAACAAAAAAAAAACAACAAAAAATTCAAAACCAAAAAAATCAAAATCAAAATAAATAAAGACAAAGACAGATAAAAAAAAGACAAACAACAAATCAGACGTTTATGCATGCACATTCGATTAAATCAGTCTTTCCTTGTTTCTGACTGTCTGACTGTCCTCTTCGTCTACGTTGCTGGCTGGGCGTGTGCGCACGCGTAGGCGCATATTTGATCATAATGTTGTCTAAATGCCAATTAAACGGTTTCAAAACGCTCATCAAAATGTCGATTCGAGCGATTGGCGTTGCCTTCATTTGGGTCTGCTTCTGCTGCTGCTGCTGCTGCTGCTGCTGCTGCATCGAAACGCCCGCTTGGCATTCATGCAACGTTTTTGTCAGTGGGTGCATGCGTGCGTGTTCTTTATGATGGGCTGTCAAAAATCGAAGCGGATGCTCCGCACCGATAACTGCACTTTTTGCATTTGCATATGACATGGGTTGGGTAGCGTGCGGTAGGTAGATAGATAGATATGTAGTTAAATAAATATATAGATATATTGTTATAGAGATACGTAGTTATATAGATCTATAAATAGATACATAGATAGATACATAGGTAAATAGATAGATACATAGATAGATAGATAGATATATACATACATAGATAGATAGATAGATAGATAGACAGACATCTTCAGAAATCATGTGATCTGCACGTAAGTAGAGCAATGGCTGATACAATGGCTACCACTTGAGGGTAGCTCGTCACTGTCGCAACATTCCTTTACCTCCACATAATTTGTATGCAATGGTAGTTGGAGTTAATTACTCTAATAGCAGATACATTTGAAAGAGTGAGATAGATATTCAATAAGTAGCTAAACCAAAAATCATACAAGAGAGTAGTTCACTCATCCGGTTGTTGACAAGAAAGCTCCCAATTCCACTGTACACTACTGTGAATAATTGTGCAGTGATTTAAAGCTAAGCCGTACGCCTTAAGAAACAGTACGTGTCAAATTGTTGAAATACTTTAGTCATTTGAATATGAAAATTTGCACTACAAGTTACGAGCTGCTGTAAAATACCAACGAATGCAATTGATGATTTGTGCAATCGTGCCAAAGGACATAACAAAAGGATTTTCTAGCACAACAATACTTTACGCGTATTGCCTCGACGGCCAAGGAGCGTTGAGTGCAGTGACCGAGATTATAAGCTTGCTTCATCTAACGTTGGCACTGGTTTTGTTAGCTACAGAAGACTAGTTAAATTAGTTTTGACAATGGATAGCTAGCGACGTTTTATTTGAAGGATTTGGTGTGCACTTAGAATCTGGAAACTTTTTGTTTAATAAAGCGAGATGATGCCGTTTTTCGTTATGACACACGACTCTGTTATGAATTATTGTTGCGTGGTGGTCTGTTAACATAGAAGAAAGAAACAGAATTTTGCTGTTCAAGCAGCTTCAAGTGACTGTCAGCTTAACATTGGCAATGTTAAGATGTCCGCACTACATGATTAACTGTTAAGTGTATCTCAGCGTATTTGGAAATAAAATTAATTTTTGATACAATGTGCGTTGACTAGCTCAACCCAGTCCATCGTGCTCCAATTACTCTTCATTGTCATGCCATGCGACAAGTTTTCGCAATCATTGAAATTGTTATTTTTGGTTTCTAATTAAATATTTATTCTTTCCCACTCTATGTTTCCAGCCTTTCACACGTACAAGACGACTTGATTCTGCGGTGACTTTGAATAGCATTACAAGTGTGGTTAACTGTGATTTAACTCACAGACAACACAAAAATTGTACTTTTGATAGACAGCTTAACTTTGAAATGCAACACTGGGCTGCATTTGTCTGAGTGCTTGTCTACTTGTACAACAGCTTTGTAGGCAAGTACACTATTGTGTCGCATGTCAAATTGTCGCAAACGAATTGACGCGTTGTTCAATGATGAGTCTTCCAAGTTGAAAGTTTCTATGGGATTTTGTCTGTGGTTTCCTTGCCCATTTCTCTGAACAAAGACTCGAGCGGGTGGGCAAATCAAAATGATTTCAAGACTAAAAATGCACGAAAAAAGTTTAACTTCTATTACTGTTAGGAGTTCTTCTTGCGCAACTCAGCGCAACTCAGCGCAACTTAACTTATACACCTGTGTTGTCTGTGCGTGGTATAGGCTGAGAGCGAGCGTGCGAGGTCCACACATATTGCAGAAAATGCTTACAAAAAAAAGGTAGCCAATTTTCAGTCAATAAAACTTATAACGAAACGTGGCCAAAGAACTTTTCACCTTCCTTTGGCGCTCTTTGCTCGTCTTTGAGTCTTTCGTACCTTATCCACTCGCCTACCACTTTTCGTAGCCGTTAACCCAACGCAAAACACGCAAGTCGAGCTCAAACATTTTCATGCGTGTGTGCGTTCGGAAAAGTCAAAAGCGAATTAAGCCAGCGGAAAGTGAAAGAAACGTTATATAAACAGTAAAGGAAGTGGCAGCGTAGAGTAAGAGCAAAAGGAAAAAGGTAGAAGTAAAACTTTTTGAGAACAAATCGAATCAGCAAAGAAAACTTTCAAGTTGAGCCGAGCCGCTCGTTAAGCGTCAATCGAATGAACACACACGTACACACCGCACACGCTTTTGGCTGCTTTCCTTTCTCTCTCTTTCTATTCACTCGCTCACTCGTTTTGTTGTAGCAGTGGTTCAAAGCCTTTTAAACAAATTAATTTTTAATGCGCTTTTCAATGGTGCTGGTGTGTTACAATAACACTGAGGGGGTGGAACCGCAGCAAAATATGAACAGAAAAAAAGAAAAAACCGAAGTGAATTCATGTTCACGCATTTTTTGAAGTAGGCTGGCTGCCTTTGAAGTGTAGAACTAATTAAAATCTTATTAGGTTCACACTTGGTTGCACAACTCTGTTAACGGTATGGTGGGGGTGGGTATGGTGGTATCATGTTATTTGAAAGACTTAAACAAAGTGCAAAAACACAACACAACATGAAATTAGAATAAAAACATAATAATAATGCAAAGAAAATTATATAAAAGTAGAAAACAATAAATAAATATAATTTCAAAAAACGATTCCAAGAAAGCCTCCACAAGATTATGGGTTTGTCTTTTACCTGGCTCAGCTACTTAATTAAAGGCAAATTTTTGAATTGCAATTTTTATATATTTTTTTTTGTGCTTCTTGTTGTCGACTTGTGCACCCTACAATCGTTAAAACGCATATTAAATTATACAAAATCTATCACTTTTATTTAATGGTTAGATTTATCAATTATAATCAAAGAAAATTGGTCTTAATAAATAAATCGCTAGCATAAGGGCATAGAAAACGTTCTGTTCGTGTAAAAAAATTCAACAGAAAAACGCCATAAAAGCGATCAGTTTGAGAGCATAAGAATAGAATATAAGAAGCAGAAGAGAGAGACATAACCTATTTTATGTAGATACGTCAACATAAATTTGTAGTTAATAGGTTCAAGTTTTCTGAGGAGTTGCACACACAAAGGTTATACAAAATCGAGTAATTGCATACATATGTCGAGGCTTGCGTTTAGCGAGTTCCTACTGTAATTTGCGTTAGTCATAAGCCTTTCATTGCGACTCCGTTGTTCGTTTTTGGTGGCGCATCGAAGATGCAACAGGCAAAGCGGACGCTTTTTTATTTTTACTTTTATTTATTTATTTATTTTTTTTTTAGGTATGACTTATTGTAGAGTTATTGCTACAACATAATATACTATACCATGCAAGTCAACCATATATCTAAACCAAGCAGTTGAGTAGATTTTGCATAATTGCCGACCACAGCCGAAAAACCATTTTTCATTTGGTGTTTTTGGCGTTGGTGTGCGCACAACCACAATATAACAGACAGCTAATTGTATTATATAATTGCTGTCACAGTGGTTTTCGGTGCTGTCCCACGTAGCCGCCACATAAGCGCGCAAAAATTGCATGTGAGCTGCTTTGTCAATGTTGCAAAGTGTGTAGATGAGGTTCGACATAAGCGCTCATATGTCACGGTGAGGCGCATTGTTAACTGTTTTATAGGCAACGCTAATATCTTAGGCCAAATATTTGCGTTTAGTCAAATTGGAATTTCATCAATTGCCGCATTTTCGCTTACGGAGAAGCAGCAAAAAAGCGTGCCGCGCTTTAGCTGGGTTCAGTGTTGTAAATCATTTTAGTGCCTGCTATTTTATTACTGTTATGTAATTTATTATTATTGCAATACATTTGGCATTCGGAAATTCATCTTTAAAAAGCGTAAAAGATCCTGATTGCTGGTGTTTGATGTAAATGGGATGCAGAAGGTGGTGCTGGTGGTGGTGATGTTGCACTTCATTTTGTCGAAGCAATTATTGATTTTGGCTTTGAAAGCATTAGCAAAAAATAATCATTTTTCACACGAACAGACAGACAGATAGACAGATAGACAGACGAGACAAGAAGATAGACGAAAAGCGATTTAGTGTGTTAAAGAGAGGAAGAGAGAGAGAGAGAGAGAGAGAGATATATATAGAGAACGACTACAACGGCTACAATAAACAGACATGAAAAGTATTTTCAACTTTTCACCACATGTTTCATTTATCACAAATTCATTTATCATTTGTCGTCGCCATAAAACTTCATTTATTACGGCCAACGGCAGCGGCAACAGCAACAGCAGCAACAGCAGCAGCAGCAGCAGCAGCAGCAGCAGCAGCAGCAGCAGCAGTGTTAGCAAATGGCAACTGTGGCAATAATACCATATAGAAACTGGTTCAACAACATAGCGAAACGAAAGGAACTGAGCTGCTTGGTGGGGAGAAGCAGCAGCAGCAGCAGCAGCAGCAGCAGCAGCAGCAGCAGCAGCAGTAGCGATGAGTTGTGGGGCAGGAGGCAAAAGACGATAAAAGCAAAGCAAAACGGAAAGTGCCAGCAATGGCAGGAAAAGCAGCGGAAGGTGCTAGCTAAGCAAGCGGATGTCGCTTGAATTTTGGTTGGGTTGCGAACGACGGCGCTGCGGAGTAGGGCAAATCACAGGACAAAGATTATTCCGTGTACGAGTGGCGGCCAGTCGAGGCAGCAAGCATTCGGGCAATACTTTGGCCATCATTTACAATACGCTTCTTGCTGCAACATTTAATAGCCAAGTTGCCAGAGCAGAAGGAAATGACAGTGTGGCGTGAATCGTTTTTCGAGCGCACTGGGAGCTGGGAGCTGGGAGCTGCCAGCAAAATGACATTGGTGGCTATAACAACAACAGTTTAGCAACAACAGTTTAGCTAAAAGTTACATTTAATCTCAGCACTACTCACTCACTCACTCACTCCCTCACACACTCACTCGCTCAGCTGCTTGTCCGAGAAAGGCAATGGGAATACACGTAAGCCGTGGTGTGGCACCTAAGAGGAATGTCGAAAAAAAAAAAACAAACAACAACAACAACAGCAGAAAAATTCAACGAAATGCGAGATTTTTCTATTTAATACGAAACCCGAAAAGGAGAGAGACGTGACGAGGCGCAATGAGTTGGTAAAATTTCAGCTAATGACAACAATTTCCGGTTTCATAGGCAAGTTCAGCGTTTGCCGAGGAAGACGCCGAGGAAGTGAAAGTCAGTTAGCTGATGGTGGATGATGGGTGCTGTTGTTGTGGGAAGAGACAACAGAACGAGGTGTTGCAAGATGTTTGATGGAGGTGTAGCCATTGATGTGCAGGGGTTGAAGGAAAAACAGATGTGAAATGAAGAAAGACGGTTGTGGTGGAAGTGGGCTAAACTTGGCGGGGAGGGAAAACGTTTAATTTGGAACAGCTTAATTTCAATTGTGGCAATTGGCAACTGCCTAACAAAGAAATAAATACAAAAAAAAAAAAAAAAAGAAAAGGCAAAGGTAAAGGCAAAGGGAATGGAAAAGAAAGAAATTTATTGCAATGAATTTTATTGCGAAGTGAAGCGCGAAGATGCAAAAGTAATTGAAATTTGCATGAAGAGTGAGCCAACGCTCAGAGCAATCAACATCAACAACAACATCATCATCATTATTATTAACAATTCCAACGTCGTCATCAACATGGTCAACAACAACAACAACAACAACAACAACAACAACAACAGCCAATCTAAATGCATATCAGAAAGGAGCATGGCACGCATGAAGCAAGCAGCATCAGCAGCAGCAGCAGCAGCAGCAGCAGCAGGACTAACAGTGAAAGCAGTGAAAGCAGCAAAGAAAGTAGAAGTTGCAGTAGAATGCAAAAGCAAAATATTTGTTCGACATTTGCACTCGCCAGCATGTTGAGTGGAGTTGCGAGGAGTAAAGAACAAAGCACACAAACTAAAGGCAGCAGGCAACAACAGGAAACTGGCGACAGCAGCAGCAAAGCCGACATTTTATATTTACTTTCAATTTGTTGCAGAATTCAACTCAATAAAAATGTATCTGTAGCCAGAAAAATATTGTTGTTGAGCTTTGTGTGCTTCTTTGGGCTGGCTTCTTGGTGTTGGCGCCACGATTTGGCATGGCTTGGCTACAGCCAACTATGGTACTTGCTATTTGCTACCAGCTACTTTTCATCGCCCGCTTTGTTTTTGCACCATTTGTTTTGTATCAATAGCAATTTACATAACTACAAACAACAATGTGAAGAAAAAGAGATCATAACAGCAGCATCGAAGTGCGCCAAAAGTTGGCTGTGCCAAAGCTCGTTGGTTGTCTCTCATCGCTTGCTGCTGCTTGCTTGGCTTTAGCTTTAGCTTTAGCTTTAGCTTCAGCTTTCAGCTTCTTCATTCACTTGTTCTTATGGCATAGCTGCTATTGGCGTGTCCTATAGCCGTGTCTACGTTATGTGTGTGTGTGTGTGTGTGTGTGTGTTTATGTTGTTTGCCTTTGATTTGAAATGGAAATTTATGTCACTGGGATATTTCATAAAATTGTCAGTCGAACTGTACTGCCATCGTCATCGTCATCGTCATCGTCATCGTCATCGTCACTATCTGTCCTTAGCGTAGTCGTAGTCGTCGTCGTCGCGCCTGTACTATATACATATATTATTTATAGATCTGACAGCTTGTCTTTGGCCTGCTTGTTCTGCTGCTTACTTTCTCTCTATCTCTCTCTCCCTCTCTCTCCCTCTCCCTCTCACAAAGACAGTCTTTGTCTTCGTTTCTGCCGTTGCTACCGCTTTCCAATATTTTTCCCTGCCAATTCAATTTCAATTTGCATGATTACTGCCACATTTCTTTTCTGCTCTTCCTGTTTTCAATTTCTACAAAAGTTAAAAGCTACCATTCGACTTCTTATTCTAATACTACTACTACTACTACTACTTCTTCTTCTTGCGCTGCCTCTACCCCTTCCTGGACATGTCTTAGAGCGTCTTGCAACACGCGCCTAAAGGGCACCATCATCAGTGCTCTTTCTCTGCAGCGCCTAACGCCAGCCGGGCATTGCATTGCCATCCATCCTCGTATATTTCATTTCGTGGTCTTATTGCATTTTTATGCGCAACTTGTTTTCATTCGTTTGTGGCAACATTCTTTTGGTCATGCTTGAGCAAGTTTTGGTCCACAGTTGCTTCTTGCAATATTCTTTTCCTACTCCGCCTCTTTCACTTCACTTTAGCTGTTTTCCTTTGGCTTTTTTTGAGGACTTAACGCGGTTGTTTTTATGGCCTTTTTTTGGTTGGTTTTTTTCGATTTTTTGTTTTGTTGTTGTTGTTGTTGTTGTCGCCTTGACTGTTGCAAATATTTATTTGACAATTTTCATTGCATTGTCAAAGTTTGTGTTGCCTTGGTCCTTCAAGTTTTCTTCAACTACTCCTGCACTCGTCTTGTTTGTGCTCTTATTCTTTTATTTGTTTCTGTGTTTGTTCTCCTCCGGGCTCCGCCGTAAACGTTCTTGTTTGCGTTGCATTCATGCAAACAATTTTAACACTTCTTGTATAAATTTTCATGCATATTTCCTATACCCTACGTACACTATACTGTGGCATACGAGTACTTAATTTAGTCAAGAGAGTTCCGCCTGAGCCAACACATAACAAGTGTTACTTTTTCTCAGTGATTCTTCGGCAGTGTATTTACGCTACTATTAAGTGCCAAAATATGGAACCAATTTTTCTAGGAAGCCTATGTGACATCGATTACTGGCCTTTGGCATAGCCTCCATGCAAACCAACTGAACCAAGTTCAACTAAGCTCATCTCTTCAGTTGTCTTGGGCTGCTTGATCGTAGACCCCGAACGAACTCGTGTTGTAGCAGCTTCTTCAGATTCGATTTTTTTCTTTATTTTATTTATTTATTTATTTTATTTTATTTTATTTACTTTTTTAACTATTCACCGTGCCAGTTTTTCGGTTTGGCCGAAGTTACGCTTTCTTTCTTTTTGTATTTTTTTGTTGTTGTTTATTTTTCTCCTCGCGGGTATTTCGGGGCTTCCCATTCATATTCATGATTACTTTTCTTTACGCAGTTCGCTAAATTAACATTTTTTTTACTGATTGTGACCACAATTAAACTTTTCTATAGCACTGACTTCTCCTCTTACTTTCTTTCTCTGCTTGTTGTTCTGATTCTGATTCTGGTTCTGATTCTGATTCTGACTCTGATTCTCTTTCATTTGCATTCCGTTTGCATTTCGGGTTCAGTTTTTGTACTCTTATTGTACATGAAAATATTTACACGTCTGAGTGTTTTTAAATGTTCTCTTATTTGGTTTTTTGATGTTTAACTTTTTCGACATTTTCATGGCAGTTGAAAAGTTCTTCCGTTTGCGCAAGGATATCTGAAGCGGTTGGTCCGAGAAATGTTCTTCTGTGCGTCTGTTTCATTTCTATTTTTTAACTTTCCAAAAAAAAAGTGAACTCAAATAGTTTTTTAATAGTGGCAAAGTTTTAATAGCCGGTACTTCATATAGTCAAATAAGCTATGAGAAAATTGGCTTTTATGAAGACCATATTTTATGGGGTCTTTCAAACTTTATCACACTCAAAAGATAAAGATGTAACTGTTGATAGTCTCATAGACTCTTGCCCAATGACTTCAGTGGAATATAAAATTTTCAAGTTAGACAATGTTGCTTTAGCAACATAGATCTCTTTGGGTGAATCACTACTATCACTTTCAGACTGCCATCTTTCACATGTCTTTATTTAAAGATTTCATTTGTTTTAATATCTGGTATATGAGAGATTCACTTGAAGCTGTAGAGTTTACAAGTCAGCTCTAATTTGTTTTACAGATCTTTTGGTTCATCAAAACTTTGCACCTATCACAGCCTCTTGGTCTAAACTTCACTCAGGGCATATGCATGTCGGCCTTTATCTGTGCTCTTGTTAACGGCTTACTCGGTAGCCTAGTGCTCGTATACTAAGGCTGCCGCCACAGAGATCGAGGCAGCGTCAATATCAACAGCCACTGGTAAGTGAAGTTTTCTCTGGGCGACACTGAATGGCACAACCATCGCCAAGGGCTTATGTTCAACCGTAACCTAAGCCACTATCAATGATAATGTTGGTTCCAAAGTAGTAGCACTAAT
This sequence comes from Cacoxenus indagator, assembly GCA_035041755.1. NCBI lineage: Eukaryota > Metazoa > Arthropoda > Insecta > Diptera > Drosophilidae > Cacoxenus > Cacoxenus indagator. Next base: position 1,275,482 of record JAWNKX010000197.1, on the reverse strand, counting down.
TAAAGGCAACGATGTTATTACTCTCAGGGACTAGTTTGGGGTATTATCTCTCGATTATTATTTTCTGTCGCATAGGCCAACTGCTTTCTTTTGGTAATTTTAAAGAATAGTTCTGATTAGATAGCAGTGATTGAACTGTTAAATAACAGCAACTGTTAAATAACAGCAACAGTTCGTTAGTTACTTTTGTAGTTCTTCTGTTATGTTTTCCCTTTATTTTTAAGTACATATGTTAAAGGGTTGGTATTTTTTACTTACGAATTTCTTTATAAAGAAGTCAGCTTTACATTGGCTGAGCCATAGATGTAATCTGAGCAATACCATAGACAATTGAACCGAAGGCTGAGAGTATTCATTACAGCGACTCGATACAATCGAGTGGTGTACTAAATTTTAAATTCCATTGGCGTAGCTGTATGTTTCCAGTTATGACATTCAAACGGAAACTGTGTTATGTTATATAACGCGTGTGACTATAAAATCACTAAAAAAATAATGATTTTAATTTAAAGATCACGCTGCTATTAATAATTATGTGGTGCTTTTAGTTGTGCCAATTTTCTTGAATCATCTTTGGCAGCCAAAGCCGCTTTATCTAAAAAGTCAAACGCCGTTTGTAATCGAATTCTCTGTTTCTGCTCTATTTTTGCAGGTACGTCTTAGCCCAGCTAATCAACCGAAATGAACACTAACTGAAGTCAACTGCTCATTGTATACGCGTAAGTTTTGCTGATGTCTGCTCACATTTCCTTTACTGTTGCAAAAAGGTATTATGTTTCAAAAGACAGCTGGCAACGGTTTTGCCCGTTCTCACGAAATTTGAAGTATTATAAATAAAAATAGCTCAAAAAAAAATAAAAACCATGAAAAAAAAACTATAACAACAACCACAAAGCCTGTCGAAACTTGACGCGCGGCCCTGTTGAAACTCGCTTCAATTGAACAGCCACAGCACTTTGGGCGGGGAAGATGAAGAGCCAAAAAAAAAATAAATTACAAAAAATATTATAAAAGGACAAAACTAACAGGAGCAGAGAAAGAAGAGTGTGTATAGAAGAAATAAACTGAAAATCTCACAGGCTTGGCATACTTTAAGTGGCTGACGCTGACATACGATGCCGGCGACTTTGTTGGGTTTCTTATTTGGCGAACCACCGGTTCAGTGAAGAGGGTGGTACACAAAAAAAAAACATTGCTCTGTTATACCTTTTGATATGCCTTTCAAAAACTAAAAAAAAAAATAAAAAAAATTATCACAGTAGTACAACAACAACAACAACAACCAAAATCGCTTTATACGCAAAAAAAATCCGTGGGCGTTCATGGCGCCGCCTTGCATGCGGAACTGGTAACTAGAACTGTACGAAATATGCCAAAAATTCTCGACTGACATTTGACACTGTCGAGGCAAACGATGTGAACATTGACAGTGGCATGTCACCGACAAACCGAGTACAAGAACGGTAAGCAGGTACACACCACACCGCACAACACCACACAACACCACACAACACCACAAGCAGGCCAGACACATTGCGAACGCTCTACAAGAGTACGAGTATCTAAAGTGCTAAATGGTTTATGGTTGCGCATTAGGAGTATGACGAGCACACAACAAGCAATGACGAGACGACGAGATGGTGGCATAACAACGCCGCGGCAACGGGATGCTCGAACATCGATTATGGCATTTAACATGTGTGCTGCCGCACTGAAGCACGCACGCACTCAGATAAACAGATAAACAGATACACAGCAGATACACATCGAAGCGTACATTCGCATTCGTTGCGCTTTGTTGTTGTGTGTATGTGTGTGTGTGTGTGTGTGTGTGTGTGTGTGTGTGTGTGTGTTGGTAGCACGGCAGGAAGAACGGCAAATAGCGAGGAAACAACAAATAAATGAAGCATTACGACTTGAAGTGCTGCGTTGCATGTCAAGTCTTGGTGGGCTGGCTTTTACAGTTAGTGTGGCTGTCGCATTGTGGCATATAACATACGAGTATACCATGAGCATTGTGTGCCGAAGGATGTCGCGCATTGTTTGAGCTGTAGCGGAAATTACTTAGCGCAATCCATAATCTGATGTGCGGTTCTGCTGTCGTTGCTGTCGTTGCTGTCGTAGGGACAGCGCGTCAAGCGTAACATCGACATCGATGCGAGTTGGAATGTATCGAAATTTTTTTATTGTTGCGAGTATTTGGAAATGATTAAGGAAGGCATTAATTCAAGGTCTAACTTCAGGCTTCAGATTAAGTTTGACTTTATGATATGATAATAAGTAATTATAACTACGCTAATGCAGTGAATTTACTTTAGCATAGCAATGAACTTCCATTGCGTAAGAGGCGGCTGAAGTAGCTTCAAACTATTGTACAACATTCTTGATTTTAGTGAGAAAAAACAATATATAATAGTGTCAGCGTCCCGATCAAATGAAAACACAACGTAACTATATACAAATATTTAGCATCATAACTAGTTGCTTCTACTGCAGGCCGCTGTAAGTTCGACACTTCATTTTGACGACTTTCTATACCCTACTTTATTGGTAGTGGGCTTAAGGTTTCTGTCGTTTAGCTCAGCCTTTATGCCGGCCTTTTGTAACTTCAATGTCATACTACACTTTCATGCGCGCCTTCGAAATGCTGCTCTTATTGCCCACTTCCTGGTTCATCCATTTCTGAGCACCTTGAACCCAACATATGCAGAGAAAACCCTTCTTTGAAGGGAAGCTAATGTCAACTATTGGCTAACGGCAACTTCATAGTAGCTAATGAAACGAATTCGTTATTATTATTTCACATATAATTTTCTACTTAAATAATTCGAATACAAAAAGCTATAACCATTCAAGCACAACGAACAAAGAAACAAAAAACACGCAGCTTAAAAATTGATTATCATATGGCTACATTATCGAATCGGCGCAGGGTTTTCGTTTGCGATTTACTCGATCTACTCAGTATTCAAACGATATGGTTTCTTCTTCAGCGCAGTTTTTCCACGCTTCGATACTTCCACAATCGACTGCAACTCTGCCATTTGCTTCTTGCGCTTCTCCTCGAGCGCACGTGAGATTTTCAGTGTGTTCGGCGTTAATGGGCAAATCACACGATGCACCACCTGACGCTGGGCCTGTTGTTTGTGATAGGCTTTAAAATCTGGCATTGGACGACTGTGTAATTCGCGCATGTTTCTTCTGCTGGTAGATATCGTTGTAGCAGTGGTGCGCCTTTGATGCAGTAAGAGTTGCCTTAATGACACGCAGTTTGTTCACCTGGCTAAATTGTTTAGCAACCTCAGCGTCGGTATGTTCCCTACTCGTTGAGAGGGACTTCAGCAAATTTTTTTTAATATTCTGCTGTTCATCAGCCTTTAACGGATTTTCAGTGTCTATGTGGCTAACCTCAGAATTATCTAAGGGTTTACTTCCTTCTGCCATGTCGAACTTCTATTCTGCTTTGTAGTCGTAGAGTTTTCTTATGAATATTTATTTTGTGGAATACTAAAAAAGCACAAATTAATAGATGCTATATATATTTAAATTTGTTGTCTGTCTGTCTGTGTGTTTGTTCGCTATAGGCGCCGAAACTGCTGAACCGATTTTGATGAAATTTTGAGGAAAACTCCAAAATAGCCTGTCTAGTAATCCAGTAAAGTTTGGTGTCTTAGTATACCGCGAAAGTCGCGGAAAATAAATAAATAACTAAATAAATAACAAACACTACAATGAAATTTTTGTATTCCATAAAATCGTACTGATGGAACTTTTCATAGGAGTATAGCCAAGGGTAATGTAATATAGCGCGAACCATCAGGTGCAACGGAGTATTCTTTCCGGTTTTTTAAGGAAAATAACATAAGAAGAAGAAGAAGAACAAAAGAAAAAAATGAAAAAAAGTTATTTATTCAAACTTTTAATTTTAAAGTAATGGAACTTCGATTCTATACACTGTCTCCATCTTTCTGGTAATTTATGAATGCCATCCCAAAAAAAAAAAAACAAAAGCGTTTGTTCTCTGAGCCAAACCACTCGTCAAGCCATTTTTCGACTTTGTCAAAATTGATGGTGAATGTTGGCAATCGGTCGGGACCAGATGTGGCGAGTAGGGTGGGTGCGATAGTAGGTGCCAACCAAACGTTTTGTTGATGATGGTAGATGATGCCTTTGGTAGGTAAGGTTAATTCCTAATGTTTATTGGGCGCTCGTTATCATGTGCTTTAAATTCGATAATATGAGCCCGATATTACTATACCACAATAATACGCTCATTAGCGTTATCAACGTTATCGTCAGCAACATCCTCATACTCATTTTAGTTAATATGTACGAGTATAGTCAGCTACTCCAGCGTTCAGTGACCTGCAGTCACCGCAGTCGTTGAGCGGGTAAGCCAACCAGTGCGAACCCTTTTCGCGGCCGAACTCAACTCTAGCTGCAGCTCCTTGGTTTGTGTTGTTATTTCATTTTTATTTTTTTTATTCGTTGTGTAGGGGCTGATAAACCCGGAAGTTGCTGCCAAACATAGGGGAAAACTTTGAGCAAATGCTCAGGGTGACATACTGTACTCGCAAAAGGGGGGGGGGGGGCTCTTGGACGACTTGAAGAAAGCAAAATCAGAGCGTATCAAATTCGAATACAAGTTGAGCCATGCGAATGAGTAAACCCCATGGGGATATATATATATATATATATATATATATATTTATTTTTTTCTTCTTCTTTTTTCGCATTGTGTGAAGGGTGTCAGTGATTTTTAGCATTGTCATACGCCATGTATGAGGAAAGTTTTGCTTAAGATAAGAAAGCCATATATGAGGCAATGTATCTGCGATTTCTTTATTTGTGCGTTTATCTACAAGATACGACAACAACAACAACAAAATAATAATAATACAAAAATTATATTATTTGAAAGCAAGCAATGACCTCATCTAGCAGGGCGCGCATTGTTGTTGTTGTTGTTGTTGTTGTTGTCAGTACCCTCTTTTGCATTGCATTTGAGTATGGCAGTGGCAACAGCAACAGCAACAGCAACAACACCAAAACAAAAACGACTTCAGCACCTTTTTGTTGGCCACACCCGATTTTGTTCTTGTTATTGTTATCGTTGTTTTTTTTTTTTTTTTTTTTGATTGTCTCTACTCGTCGTTTACTTGTCACAGTCATGTTTTGCTGCTGTTGTTGTTGTTGCTGTTGTTGCTGTTGTTCTTGTTACTGCCATATTTGCTCTAAACTAACTAAAGTGACTAGTTGAGTCGTTGATGGGCGTGTTTGTGTTACAGCGATAAGCGGGACAATAGGGAAGCGTGTTCGCAACTAACGGGAAGTAAATGCCAGTGAAATTTTAAACAACATTGGCTTTCAGCATAGTCGTTGTTGTTGTTGTTGTTGTTGTTGTTGATGTCATTGCTGAAGAATGAAGCGTCTCCATTGCGAATATTGTTGTAACAGAGCAGTGCAGTGGAAGAGAAGAGTTGCTGAATAAAATAAAAAAAAAAGAGAGAAAAATCCATACAAAAAGATAGAATAAACCTGCATAGAAAATTATTATAATAAATTCAACAATAAAATATGAAATGTTGTCGTGTGGGGAGTGGCGAGGTGGGCTGTTGCAGTGACAGCATGTGGCGACGTTAGCATTGACAAGAAGCAATGCTCAAATGCCATGTTGCCGGCTGCAGTGCGATTTATGTTTAATAGGTGATGGGTGGAGGGCAAACTTGGTGGTAATAAAGAAATGACAAGCAACCAAGCAAACCAACAATGAGAAGAAAACAAAACAAACAAACAAAAAAAAAAAAAAGAAAAGAAATAGTAGAAAAAAAAAAGGACAAAGAGAAGGAGCAAAATAATAATGTGGAGCAAAAGCACTAAAATGAGGAGCGGCTAATGCGCCAGAGACGGGAGCTACTCAGCTAAAAAAAGCAATGTGTGTTCTATTAAAAATGGTATTAAAAAATGCTTTGCCATTGTAGTTGCTGGTGTTATGCTATACGCAAGTGCAAGATGAGGCTAAATGGAATTACATGCTCGTTGTGAGTTATGCTGGAGTTTGGGTGAAAAGAGTTGTGATGTGCCACTACAGCGGAGACTTATGATGACGTTGACATGTGATGTTTTGTTGTTTGTTGTTTTTAATCTTGGTTGCTTGTTGTTGTTGCTCTAGTAGTTATATGAGGGAGAGAGAGAGATAGTTAGCGCTGAAATGTATGCAATGCTTTACTTAATCTCATAACGGTACAAAAACATGCACCCCAAGGGCACAGCGCGCATGCAATGCAAATGAATCAGTCGAAACGCGGTGAAACGAGGCGTAGCAGAGCGAAACGCTGAAATAGCAGTGTTGCAGTCTAAAAAGGACAACTGAGTGGGTGAGCTAAGGCTGTAATTGAGTTTGGCGAGTGAAAGGAGCTGAGCTGGGCTTAGCGAAAGGAGCTTGTGAAAAATTGTTGTGGCACATTTGGCACCGCCACTAACGACGACGACGACGACGACGACGACGACGACGACGACGTATGTGGCAATAACAACAACAAAAACAAGAATACTCACAACACGTCGACTAAAAAGCTGAAGTGGAAAAGTGAAAAAAATAGAAACAAAAAAAAAAAAATAATAATAATAAGCAAAGTGAAGCAGTTTGTGCTATGGCATGGGACAGCGGATTATATTGAGTACGGCTGAAGTTACTGAGGCAGTACAGCATCAGCAGCAGCACGAGCGCAAATAAAGAAACAAAGCCATTAAGAAAGAATGAAATAAGGAAAGAATACTATACAAGCAGGACAAAAGTGGTACCCTGCAGCAGCAGCATTTGTTGACATCGCATAACGATGTGAGCGCGAAGGGCGTGAGGGCAATGGTAATACTCCTTCGTATACTATATAATATGAAGTATGTTTTATGTGTGTTTGGGTTTCGGCAAAAGCATTGTTGGTGCTGCGCGCCAACCTTGCTTGCACGGCTTTACGCTTGTCGCTGCATCGCCTAGTGCTGCGCACAAAAGTATGCAAAACGAAAGTTAAAAGTGAGTTTTCAACAGTGGCAGAGGACGAGTAGAGCACAGCACTCAGCGTACTACAAGCGGCAATGCCGTGTGACACCGGCATGGAAGAGTAGTAGGCGCTGTATGGTAAGAAGAGTAAGCACACGGTTAGGCGAAGGAGTACGCACGTAGGCGGAGTGTAGCGAGTCGAACGATTACGACTGCCACTTTTTTTGTTTGTTTTTGCTTTCTGTATTCTTCTTCTTTTTTATTATATAAATTTTATTTTTTTTATGTTTTTGTCGTTGTTGTCGTTGTTGTTGCTGCCCGCCTGCTAGCGAACAAGTAAAAGTAAATTTGACTAGCGGCTGCATGCAAGGAGTGAACAGCGTTACGTGCAGGGAAGAGTGCATTGACAAAGTTCAACGACTCACTGCAAATAGACGCCAGTCGAAGTAGAAGGTTGAAACAAAAACAAAAAAAAAAATAAAAATGGAAAAAAAAAACTACACAAATAACAATCATTTACCACATACTAAGTACTCTTCGTTTGTGTGTGTGTGTGTGTGTGTACGGTTTTGGTGCTGGAGTGTGCTGCTTTTCGTTACGTTTGTGGTTGCCAACACTAGTTGAAGGATGCCATGGTTCCGGCGCTATGCAACTGTAGTACGCAAAGGCGGCGGTGGCTTGCCAAAGTCAAGCGCAATTTAATGAGCGCATGTGGCGTAGTCAAAAAAAAAAATAAGTAAATAAATAAATAAATAAAACAAAAAACAAGGAAAGCACAACAAAGTGGGGATAAAAATTGAGCGAGAAAAGATCGAATAACGAAGAGGAAGAGCAGAAATGCGCAGCAATAAAGTGAAATGAAGTCGAGTGCCAGTGGAGCAAACAAAAAACGTGTTTGAGAACGTAAAGTGGCAAAAGTGTAGTTTCAGAAAGGGCAGCAGCACACTACAAGCGGCAGACAGGCGGAATGCAGCATAAAACAACAAAAACCACAACATCAACAACAACATCGACAACAAGAACAAGTACAAAAAAGTGATGAACGTTTCGTTGTAATCAAAATAGGAAAGCAGGCACTTTGCACTCATTGTGCGCGAACATTAATAAAAGCGTGCACAATTCATTGAGCAATATCGCTTATTGAGAGTGCACAGCCACGCCCACAGCACGCCGATTTCGTTCGTAGTAAATGCGCGTAAAAAGTGCACAAACAAAAAAGAAAAACAAAACAAAAAAATATCGTAAAGAGACTCGAGCAAAAATTTAAATACAAAATGAAAAACGTTGTAGTTAAAAATGTTGCACTAACACAATCAAGGAAGCAAACCCACACACATGCATGCAATGCAAACCTAAAAAAAATTAAAAAAAATAAAAACAACAAAAAATGCGCCTACAACATTGCCGATGCCATGCCAAGGATGCAAAAGCGATGTCAGCGATGCTGTCGCTGCTGACGCGATTACAGTTGGGGCGACTACAGCTAGGCAAATGTCGACGTCGCAGTCGACGCCGACGTGGACATGAACGAACGCGGACGCTCAATGCGCTTTGATAGTTCGTTGACGTTTGCAGTTGAGTGCACGAATGAATGCGAACGAGCGTAAATGACGGAGTTGAATTGAGTGTGGCTGTGTGTGTTGGCTGTGTTGACTGTGTTTGAATTGAGCTGACTTGACTTCTCAGCTTCATAGCGTTAGGTGAGTAAATGTAAACGCAAACACAAACACAAACGTTAACGTAAACGTAAACGTAAACGTAACTTTGATGAGCGAGCGGCGTGTGCAAATGTACACAAGTGAGCATGCTGTGCGCTTATCATTTACTCATACACGCGCTCTCTTATTCTCTGTATTTTGCGCTATGTACTCGTGCTATGTGTGTTTACCTGTGCATTGCATATGGTATCTTCGGTGCTGTGCTGTTCTATGTTGCGCTGCACTTGACACGCTGTAATGCTGCCAATGGCAACGTCGTCATCGTCGTCGTCGGCGTTTGTGGTAGCGCGTAGCTTGAGGTGCGTGACCTCAGCTAACGCCTCAAGTCTAGGTTGCCAAAATAAAATTAAATGATATTTGTATAAAAAACAATAATAATATTAAATATTATGTAAGAAATGTTTATTGGCAAGGAATCATTTTCACGCAAGATTTTTTATGTTGTCCCCAACATAAAAAAGATGAGGCGTCATTAAATTACAACATTTTTTAATTATGCCTAGTTTATTACGTCCGAACACTTGCGTTGCCAACTGTTTCATTAACTTTTATTTCCAAACTTCAATTCAACTGTTGTTCCACTTGACTGTGGGTTCGTTTTAGTTTATTTTTAGCGAGTAAGTGTCATGAGTAATAAAGAGCGAGAGAGTGTGAGAGGGTTAAAATAAAGTTGCAATTTGAGTGATGAACTTCTTTAAAGCTGCGTGAAGTGCTAGTTCGTATCGTATGCGATCTTTGAAGCTGCTGCTCATAGCTGCTATTTGACAACAGTTTTCGGTAGAATCGAAGCAGTTTCACTTGGCTACCTTAACTGTGAAGTGAATAATGTTCCAGACATCTGAAGTTATTACTCTAATTTAATATTAATAAATTTCGCCTTGCCATTACAATGGACTTGTAGCGGCGCAGCAATCGTACATGCGCCTAATGAAGCACATTATGCATTATCCAGCTGTACCTTATAATTTCCAGTTAGTTGTTAAATTAGCTTCATTGCCAGAATTCAACAGGAAGAAATAACTGACAATATACTCTGGCATGTTACACTAGGCTGCACAGCACATTAGTCTTAATAGCCTGGAATGCCTCTGTTAACTAGGACACAAACCCAAGACTGTTATGAATAGTGTGCTGTACTTAGTACTTGTACTAGTAGCCATAGCCATTTGGTTAGGCTAGAGAAGAGTTGTATGTGTTAAAAATTTATTTGTTTTTCCAGGCCTCGTGTTTCATGTTGTTGTTTCTATTTTATTTTCCTAAACTATTTATTGTATTTTCGAAAATGTTGAAATATCCATTGCCACGTGTTATATTTAACGCCGAATGTTTGTAGTTATAGCTGTTGTTGTTGTTGTTGTTGTTGTTGTTGTTGTTGGCATGGCAAGCGCACCTGACACATGAATGAAACGATCGAGCATGTTTAAAGCTGCGCACTTTGAACATAATTAATGAGTAACATTTCACGCCGAACTCAAGTCAAACCGAGTGGGCCGTTGCTACAACCAACGAACAAACGAACGAACGAACGAACTCAACGGCTGCGTGGGACCTGCCACACCGAACAAGCGACTGAATTTAATTAATTGCTAAACAAATGTCTAATCTTTTGGCCATTACAAAAGTCGGACGGCGGACGGCGGACGGCGAACAGCCAACGGGGCAGCCTATTAGCGGCAACTCTGCCACCCGCGTCACACCCGTGAGACAGCAGCGACAAAGGCGCTTTGACAGAACCAGAACCAGAGCCAGAACCAGACCGAGACCTCGTCGTGATCTATGAGTGTTGCCATGTGTGCTGCACTGCGGCGCAACTCAACGCAAGACGCAAGTCATTTGAAAATGTAATAAATTTGATTTTAAATAGACATTTTCAAAGAAAATAATTTTTTTTTGGATCTAACAGAAGATGCTGTTGATGTTGGGGCAACGGATTGAAGTTATTTTTGATTAAAGCGGAATGCATCAAATCGAGTTCTTTCTTGTACGCAAAACTCATGCATCATCATGACAGCCTACTCAGGGGCATTAGAACCCGAACCCTCTTTGCCGCAGCGAATATGCGCCTGGTATTTGGCGCACATTGGCAGGTTCTGCATATTTTTCCGATTTGAACTTTGAACCGCACGTCCATAGAGACCACCCAAACAACCAAGTAAACAAATAAAACAAATGGTCGATTGGCGTTTGCTTTTTGGGGCACTTGGCGTGTCCAATAAAAGTGACGCCTCACAAAGTGAAAAAAGTCAGTAAAACAAAGGAAAGAGACGCGTGCGCCTAACGAATGAGGTGCGATTAAAAGTGTCATAAAAAGCGCGGCGTGTGTCAGAGAAATTAACGAAAACGACCAACGACAAGCGCCAAGCGCCAAGCGCCAAACGAGAAACGAGAAATGAGAAATGAGAAACGCAAGCGAAAGGAGCATTAAGTGAAATGAAAGCAATTGGAAGGTGACGCCAGATATAGTAAAAAAACGCCACTGATAGCAGCGGTTAATGAGAATTGTAGAAAATGCTGATTACCACATTAGCTGACAACATTTAGCAGCTGGCTGAGTTGCTGTTTAGGGGGAGAGGAAGAGAGAGAGAGAGAGAGAGAGAGAGATAGTGTTTAGAGGTAGTAGAATTAATACAAACTTCAAAGAGACACACCACGAAAAGTTTTTGTGAGGCGCTGGATTTGTACGCGATCAATCGCGGCTCGGGGCGAGTGGGCAGACAAAGGCAGAAGAAAGAAGCAGAAAAAGATTGGCGCGATCAGTGAAATTAGTGCGAAGCGGAATGAGTTATGCTCGAGACCAAGACCAAGGCCAAGCAAGGAAAAGAACTACGCAACATTGGAAGGTTATGTCCGCAGCAAGTCCGTTATATCTATACCTGAAATCCTATATGATAAAGACAAACTGAAACGGAGCTGCGCATCTCAAGCAGACGGCATTGCTGTGCAGAGAAAGCCCATTGGCTTATTGGCGTCCTTTGCTAGATCGGGGAATACACTTTTGATTTTGTTTGTTGTTATTTGGCAGCTGTTGTCTACGCTTATGGCGAATTTGTGACAAAAAACGATAACAACGATAATAACAACAACGATAACAACCACAATAATAACAACAACAATGACATTAACAACAGCAACGCCAAGGTTGTCACTTCCTCTTGTTCATTTGTCTTCGGTGTGTATGTGTGTGTCTGCCTTTGTTACTACTTTGTTATTACAATTGTAGGCTGCAATTTTCATTGTTTTATTGTTTTATTTGCTCACAAAAAAAAAAAATAAATAAAAACACCAAATTTGCCACAAAAAAAAAAACTAAAGGCCAAAGTGAAGCATAAACTAATAGAAAAGGCAGCAGAAGAGTGCCTCGTAAAATTAGTAAAAAGCAAAAGCAAAGCAACAACAAAATACCAAACCCAGGAAACGCCGCCAAAGGAAATCATTTCAAGGTGCCGGACTAGCTTGACGCTTGACGCTTGACGCTTGACGCTTGTGGCGTTTGCAAGGCTGGCCGTGGCTGCGTGTTTACGTTCCGTTCTAGTTTCCACTTTGCCCCGACTCGTTCCGCAACTATTCGTTACTAATTTTGTTGTTGTTGGTGTTGGTCTGACTTTATTGCGGTTTGGGTTGTGCGCGATTTTAATGCATGCGCCACACGCAAGTGTAACATAAAAATTATTTCGTATTTAAGAAGTTGTTGCCCGGAAATGAAGATGATGTAGCACAAAATAGCGCATAAAAATAGCAACAACAACAACAATAATAACACAAAATAAAACGACAATGTTGCGCACAAAAAAAAATGTGCCAATATGCAGAAATGTTGTTGCTTGGATTAGAAGAGGCGCACAACTAGCAAGCACAAGGCAAAGGTGGCATAGCAAAAAAAAAAATAAAAAAAGAAGAAGAAGAAAAAAAAAGTAGACAAAAATTAAAAGAAAAAAATGCCCAGCAATTACAAATGAAATCATTAAGCCAGCGCAAGGATAGGTGGTCGGGTCGGCTGCTTAATGAGCAAAAATGTTATCCGAGCGAACGCGTTTTCATGGCGATACTGCAGCGTTTTTGCAGCGATTTTTTGCTTTCGCTTTTTTTTCTTTTAATATATACATGTATGGTAGGTTTAATACAAATGTTTTATTGTAGTGAATTATCGAATTATATTAAGGGTTATTTCTGTAGGTTTAATACTAATGCGTAGATTTGTGCGACACACTGCTACCCACTGCTGTGCTTAGCGGCGAACAACTCGTCTGTTTTCTTAGCGGCAAACACGGTGTTGAGCAAACATAGCGTTGCTTATTTGTAGCCATCCCTATACCACATATATATGTTAGAGGTCTGCATGAATGCATTCAAAATGCATTCAATTGAATGAGTTTGACATTCATTTCATTTGAATAAATGCGTATGAATGCAAGTGTTGCCGAATTAAATTGATTGAAATACAAACTTTAGTATTAGGCACATACACTTAATACTTAAATTACAGAATTAATAATTAATGCTGATGCTATGTTGGAACATTATTTTGTTTACTTTAACGGGCTTAGTGAAAAGTGTGCAACGCTTTCGGTTATTAAATCCGTATCACTTGAAAATGCTAAATAAATAGACGAAACAACGCAACAACAACAAAAAAACAGAAATTGCAATTTAAATGCAAATCAGCTTATTATTAACTGACACTTTGCTTGAATACACATTTGATTTTTAACATATTTTGCATAATTCGTAAATTTGTTTTTTCTTGCGATTTTACACAAATCAAACACCCAAATGCATGTGATGAGTAACATGAATTAAAATGAATGTTTCGGTAACTGTTTTCGTCTTCTTTACACCTTCAATTCATTCATTTCGTTGTGAGTGTCGATTGTTTATTTTTAATCGAATTCATTAGTTTTGTAACAGACAATCACACAAATAAAATGCATTATTTAATTAAATTAGCTTATTTATTTCAGTTGTCAACATATTGATTTTTATTATTGCATTTGAATTAAAGCACATGAGAAATTATTTGTATCTAACGCAAAATTCGATAGAATCCGGTGGCTCTAGATTAAGTATGGCGAGAGTTGCAGGACAACTTCTATGACTTTGATAATGCATATTCTCTGGTACTGATGTTCTTGATAACATACACGGTCTACGGTCTACATTTGGTATTTTGGTATTGGAGCGTGACAACTTAAGCGCAACTCGCGTTATAGCGTTTTTTTTTTTATATTATAGCTGTTGCCATGTACCTGTTAGCCGCACGTTCGATATATTCGATTTAATTTGATATAATAAGTAAAGGAATGAATTCAGGCAGAGCTCTGGGCATTGAATATTCAAATCAACCAAAATTTTCAATCCAAGCTCCTGAGCAGGCTTGCTTGTAGGGACTGAATGGTATGCCCGTAGCTCAGTCATTCACAATGACCTACAGATTTTGATGGGCACTGCAGCAAAATACAGATCATTCGACTGGAATCTCAAGAAAATTATCTTGCCGCCAATTTACTGGACAATACCCTACACTTGTAAACTTGCAGGCACAACCCTTTGGATTTCCCATTTAGAACACCTGAGAGGACTGAGGACTAAGTGTGCTCTCACACTCATAACTTGAACCACAACTCACATGTCAATTTTACTTCATTTAATTTGTATGATTTCCTTCGGCAGAGTAGCAAATAAAGGATTACAGTTATACAAATTGCAGACTTCTAATATGTGAATTAGCTTTTTAGCTTAGCAAAAAAAATTTTTTTTTGCCAACAATTTGAATAAAATTCAAGCGTACTGCGTTCTCGAGCATGTTGCATTCGCTCGTGTGCGCTGCACTACACTTGCTACTTGCATTAGAAGATTGTTGTTGAAGACTACATTTTCTTGGCATGATGCTCAAAATATATAATTATAATTTGACAAATGACAAACTGAATGGTTTTGGAATTGTCCTTGCCTATCAATTTCGTAGCGTAATCAGCTACAATAAAAAAAATAAAAATAAAACAACTACATTGATCGAAAACTACGGGCAGCAGAGGAAAACAAACGCCTTTTTATACTTTGTTTTATAACATATATATACATATATATAGATATAGATATATGTTTTTTTGTTTTGTTTTTATTATGGCAGCGACAGGCAGCAACTATTTGCGCACCACGACTCTACACCTGCTCTGAGGAAGTATGGTCGAAAAATGCAATCAGCGCACAGTGGCCATGCACGATGAAGTTGGCTAAGAAAATGCGACAAGAAAACCAAGTGGAAAACAAGTGTGCTTGTTTAAGAAATGCTGACGATGCGGACGCGGGAAAGGCGTGTAGCATGAAGTGTCGTTGAAATTTTTTGGGTTGTTGCTGCTGCTGCTGCTGCTGCTGCTGCTGTTGATGTTGATGTTGCTGTTGTTGGTGATGAAAAATGCGCCTTTTTCACTGCTCGACTTGCGTGTGTGTGTGTGTCTGTGTGTGTGGCTGTGTGTGTTGCGTACGCGTTTTCATCGCGCCACAGTGTTTCGCTTGTTTGTTATAATTTCATAATGTTGCAGTTGCCGTGGCTCGCGTAGTTCCCTTCTACAAAGTGAATACTTGAATTCATTTATGATGATTGTCTCAGAGAAGGCGTTGCTGGTGGAGGCAGCGAACATGAGTGACAAGTCAAAGCAAAAGAACAGACAAGCACGGTTGGTTGTAGCGTGGCTGTAGTTGAGGGGTAGATTGCCGGCAATGCTGGCGTACCACATGAAAATCTGAAGAAAAGGGAAAAGGTTGTGGGAAAGCGTCAGTTGGGGAGGTGTTGGATGAATTTTGTGCTTCTTTCGCTGCCCACTTTTCTTTTGGTGTTGTTTACTACTTGTTCAACGCTAGCGTGCGGGGTTTATGGTAGTTTTTTTCTTTTCTTTTTCGGTGATGGCTGCCTGCTGTCATGCAAGCAGCATACCGGCCGGGGGTGGCTTTCACTTGGTGGTTGGCCGACGAAAAGTTTGCATGGATAATGATGAGAATGAGGCTGAGGCTGAGGCTGAGGCTGAGGATGAGGATGACGGTGACGGTGACATGGAAAAGCGCGAATTGAACAACTTAGTCGTTGCCTGAGTCCATGCCAGTGCCACTGAGTTGCGTGAGTGGGCGACAGCCAAGGCGACCTGATAGGCAACGATTGCGTTTGTTTTGTTGAGGGTTACTCGTAGAACGTGAAAATTCATTCAAGTAATTTCCGGTGCAATGTGTGACGTGCGTCGCGATCCAAATACGCTGACGACTGATTTGTTGTCACTCACGGAAAGTCGTTGCAACACGGCGGATATTTACCGCATTGCATGACCACACAAAAAACGTAGGCTTTTCCAAGCGATGCATCAAACTTGAAGTGTGACCGAGAACATAAAAGGATTGAGAGCATTGCGAAGTCCGGAACAAAGAGTGATGGGGAGTGAGACTGGGTGTCCGAGAGAGAGATGGAGATAGACAGATAGATTGAGAGAGAGCGAGAGGGAGAGAGAGAGAGAGAAATGACCACAAAATGTCAACAAAACCGCTGTTCCCCCCCCCCCCCCCTTAATATCGCGTTCTGCCTTTCCAACGACACCCCTCTCCTCGGAGGGGTTGCAACGCACTTATCAAATCAATCATTCACGTTGTTGTTATGAATTTTTCATTAAATATGCGCGAAAAATGCCGTTGAAAGTTTTCGCGTTTCAGCTTTGGTTGCCCCCTTGTTGTTGTTGTTGTTGTTGTTTTATTCAAATTTCGTGTTTTTTTGTTGTTGTTGTTGTTTCGCTCTGTGCCATCATTTCATTTGACAAAAGTTTTTCAATTAATTATCAACTTTTGCTTGCAGCAATATTTACAACAAAACGCACGCCCATTGCCACGCCCCGCAAACACAACGCCGAACGTTACATGCCACAAGCCACGCGCCACGCGCTACACGCTACACGCTACACGCCACACTCAAAGCGAAATGCCTTGGAAGTTGCTACTGCTTCCGTTCACGTTCACGTTCCCGTTCCCGCTTCTGCTATTGTTTCGTTTGTTTGTTGCTTTGTACTTTTTGCTTTGTTGTTTTTGCATTGAGTGTACAACAACAAGGCGAATTTTTGCAAGTTGGGAATTTGGTTTTGAATTTGAATTTGAATTTGAATTTGAATTTGTGGCAGCAAAATGCCGAAGCAAATCAAACTTTCGTGCATAACGCCTACAGAATACCTTTTACAATTGTCACTCTACAGTGTTGGTAAGCGTTGGACTATTTTTGAAGTCCTTGTGTTTAAATCATTAATTGAAGGCTTTATTCACGAGGGTTTCCATGAGTGACTACTTTTCTCCAGTGACTACTAACGATGTGTGTACTCTGGCGTCGTCCTAATGAAACACACCAGTCCTCTCGAAAGCTTGCCTGGCCTCTCTAGCCTTTCGATGTATCAATTATTAATAGCAGTGCAAGTCCGAATTACGAGTTCTACCTTAGCCACTAAATACACAGCAAAAACTTCCTGACCGTCAATGCAATCTTGGCCATATTCGCTTGAAGTTGTCGTTAGTGACCGACTTTTTATTACCAGACAACATACGCTTCAGAAATGGGTCGCGCATTAGGGTTTTTCATCAATCAACAATTTCGCTTTATTCAGCTTATGACTGTTTAAAGCCTATCTCCTACAATGTGGCTATGAAGACACATTGTACTGTACTATCTCACGGCTCTTACTCACATTGACGTAAGCAAATAAGTTTTGTAAGTGCTAGTAAATCTCTGTGATCAAGCTTTGGTAATTTTGAGGCTCCTCGCTTATATTCTAGAACTTAATTTCACTAGCCGTTGCAGTCCAATACCTAAATAATACCCTCATGCGATAGTTGCCTAAGTGTAGTCTCATGAGATTTATATTGTGGTTTCAATGAGTTCTCTCTAATGCAAGCTGCCCATTTTGAGAGAAAAGCATTTGTTGTGTGTTATAAAAATTATTCGCGGTTTCTAGTTGCTTTTGCTTAATTCAGATACTTTACTCATTTTTAAATCAATATAGCTACTTACGCGTGCGACGAATTACAGAACTGTATGCACAAATAAATGTAGCCTGAAATGTGAAAACACGTGACACAATCGAATTAGTGTTCAATGGGAAAAATGCGAATACTTTTTATATATATTGTACTAGCAAACCCACTGCCTTAGTAAATATCTTTAAAATTAGCAATGCATATTTTCATGATTAATTAAGAAAAAAAATCACGAAAACATTATTATTTGTGATTTTTAAAATAAAAATTAAAAATAATTTAAATTTTTTTGATTTTTAAAATAAAAATTGAAAATAATTTTTTTTTAATTTTCAAAATAATTTTTATTTTTTGATTTTTAAAATAAAAATCGAAACAAATTTTTATTTTTTGTTTTTAATATAAATATTGTAAATAATTATTATTTGTGATTTTTAAAATAAAAATTACAAAATAATAAGTAAAAATGATTTTTTGAAATAAAACTCATAACAGTTACGGTCCCTGGTATATTTGCCTTTAAAAACTAAAAAATAAAAGTATGCCCCGACCTGCCTATGGTAATTATCAACATTTTGAAATAAAAAAAAAACTAAATTGGTAAAAAATTACGGGCAGCACAGGCAAACACAGGCTTTTTGGCACTGTGTTATATATATATTTATTATAAAATTGTTTGTTAGAGACGCATGTTCTCCGTAACTGTAAGAGTTATCGAGCTTAGTTTTTTACTTTACATTCGTTTTGAGCTCTTCTATGTTTCTCTTTTTTTTTTTTTAATTTTTATTTGGATCCGCTGAACGGCTCCTTTGTGACTATATTCCTTCTAAGGGGCTGAACAGATTTTGATGAAATTTTTTGTGTGTGTTTGGAGGGGGGGGGGTTCCTGAATGTTTGAATTCATTTTTGTACCCGGTAGGTAGCCGGTTTTTTTCTTCGTTTGGCGTGCAATATACCCAACCGATTTCAATGAAATTTTGCGAATGTTTGTGTCCCAAATCTATAATATGACATAATATGTATATAAATATGTGTTATATCAATGCTTTTAGTAATGTTAATAGCACAGGCTTGGCAAGTGTTTGTAAGGGTTTTGTGGCATGGCAATCTTGGAGTCTGGGTATACTGATACAGCAGCAATGTCAATGACTCTTTTGAAGTATTATATACTCTTTTGTCAGACCCATACTTTGATTTGCAACACTACACACGCACACACTCTTGCATTGATAATGTATTCATTAAGCCGCCAACGTTCTGTTTGTGTGAGGTTTGGAGTGGGGTTCGGCTTTTCATTTTGTTGATTACTTCTTTTCATTCATAGACCTTTCCACTGCTTCAGTTTACTGCTTTTCATTGTCATCATCGGCAAAGGCATAATCAACATGTCGATGGTGATAATGATAATGATAATGATGATGATGATGATGATGATGACATTAATGATGTTGGCGATGTTGGGGGCCCATTGGAAAAATTGTTGCATTTACCGATGCCTCGCCACTTTTAAGGGTTGCGTTTTTTGCGTTCATGTAACCGTGGCATATCGCTGTGCTGCTTTGGATTAGATAGATACAATAGCAATGACAAGAGAAAAATTTTGATGAAGACCATATTAGCGCGACCCTGCAAGTGAGAAGCTTTTTGTGTTTGTTGTGGGTAAACTTTAATTGCGCGCGGCGACTTTACAATGGAACCACTCTTAGGTATGTGTGTGCGTGTGTGTGTGTGTGTGTGTGTGACTCTTAAACAAAACAAAAAAATTTAAAAAAATAATTAAGCAAAGCAAAGCAAAGAAAAGAATTTAAATAATCGTTGATGACCACAATTGACTTCTCGACCTTCTTTTGAGTTGACGCGCTTCTCAGCTAATTTGATGACTCGCTTCGATTCATCAGCAAAACGCAAACAAATCATTCAACAAATGTACACCTACGCGTACACACACGAACGTACACACACAAACAAATACAAACCGATACATGCTGAGTACAATTTTCGGGTTAATTTGTTGGTTTGGGTGCTAACTGTTTTTGTGCTTTGTGCGCCGCTACAAACGCCTGAAAAGACAGAGGGGCGAGATGATTTAAAGACAAAGAAATAATAATAGAAAAATATCTGCCTAATGGATTTTCAAAAATTCTTTTCCCACTAATGTTGGTACGAGTCATTGGGCTCATGATAAATTGACCGACGACTTGTGAAGCAAGCTCAGAGTGGAGGCGGCCTTAAGTGAGGCGCACTACACTTTTCGCATGGCCGTTTGACTTTGACTGACAGCTTTGTACTGGAGGCAGTGAATGAAAAATGTTAAAACGTTTAAATGCACAAGAAGAAGAAGAAGAAGAAGAAGAGCAGTCAAATGACAATAGAGCATAAGCAGAAGTAGACATATAAAAAATAGATTATAAGCGATCTCGCTTTAGGTTCTAGCTATAGCCGACGGCTTCAACGACGACAACGACGTCCATGATGTGCCCTATCAGGCTCTATTAATGTCCAAGTCACAATTCTCCAACACATGCCACTTTGTCATGAAATATATAACATAGTAATGGAGGCAACGCAGAAAACATTAAGTATTAAATATACACTCTTGATCAGCTCGACGAGACATATTGATTTAGTCATGTGTTCCTGACTATATGCATGTCTGACTGTCGAAGCGTCTAACTAGTCATTTACTCTTTGATCTAGTGAACTCAATAAGGCATTAACATTTATTTATTCTATAGACGTATAATATATAGTGGTTATATGTAGATTTTTGCCTCATATACGCATATACATATATAAATGTTTAAAACATCATATAGCTTCCATATTAGCAGCCAGCTAAACACCCATTCCATCAAACAAACTATTTGATTGACCTAACCTATACAAGTCTTGGATGTTCAAAAGATGTTAGAGCTTTGTGAAGGCCCTATGCTCCAAAGAGGAGTTTACATAACATTCATATAAATACTAATTTAAATATCAAGCAACTATGCCAATTTAATATTCGGCTTGAAAACAGCTATCTAGTTCTCTTCACGTATGGGTCATTACTTTATCTTATTTAATAAGTTGCGCTATATCAAGTTACTAATGATTTTTTCTTTTCTGTTCTTACACTTTCTTTGCAGGTGCGTATTGCTGCTCGTTTCTGCTCCAGCATAACTCTGGATCAGCAATTTTAAATAAGGTACAACAAATATCATTATAAGCTATACACTTCAGTATGGGGATCTTTATTATCTACCATATACGAAATACTTGCCTTTTGCGCACGTTTTCAGTATGTTCTTTTAAGTTGTATGTTAGTAGAGAACGTCCTAAGCTCGATTTTTGACGAAACTGTTCAAAATAAATTCTATTCATATGAAGTCTTTATTTTCAGACTTACCATTGTGCGCTTGTAGAAAGAATTAACAAAAATTTTTTTTGTTTTTGTTTCAAAATGTGCCACAATCTTCGAGCATTAAAACAGTCTTAACAGAGCCTTAAAATTAAACTTAACAGAGTCTTAACAGAGCCTTAAAATAGTCTTAACAGAGTCTTGAATTAGTTCGCAAAGATCTTGGACATATGGGATTCGCTATGTATGTATATTGAAGAAGCTACATAGAGTAGATTGAAAATCTCTGGCACTAGTGGAACTTCATATTGTTGTACATAAAACTAGATACGCGTCTATTTCACACAGCCTGTTGAATGGTTAGTGTTTTTTTTATGGTAGCGTTTTATCGCATCTGCTTCAACTTGTACACTCTTCGTTCATGTGTGTTTTTTGTAGCTTAAAACAATTTTCACATCAGATACAACAACGTGGAAACTAACATTAAAGTCACTTTAAGTTGGCAACAGCCGCCGGCTGTGAAACAGTTTGTGGTGTTGATGATTCGAAGCAAGAGAAAAAGGAGCAAGGTATAGCAATGCCAAGGCGCCAGCAAGGACAACAAATTAGAACAAAAACAGTAAAAGCACGCATATACACATTCACACTCCCACACAGTTTCAGCGGCAATGCTAGTTGGCAGTCAGTGGACTATATGCTTTTGTACTTGTACTTGTACTCGTACTTAGTTACTGCCGACCTGTTTGGTGGGTTAAAGTTAAGGAAAAAAAAAAATAAATAAAGAGAAATAAAAATTCCGACCTATCTTCAAGTGCTGTTTCTATTGTTGCTGGTTATTGTTGTTGCTTTAATTCAGTTTCCGTGCAATATTTGTACGCCAGCAATCTGAAAGTGTTGTTGGCTGCTGTTGCTGCTGTTGATGTTGTTGATGTTGTTGACTATGCCACATGTGTGGCTAAAATGTAGTGCGCGCGGAAGCCGACAGTTGTATTGTAGTTGAGTTGATTTGCGTTGTTGTTAGTTGAGGTGAGGTAATTGCGAAGAAGGCAGCATTTAACGCTTTGGGCCATTAAGAATTATTTTAACTCAGCCCACATGCGGTGTTGATTGCCAGTGCTTTTGCTTATGGAGAAGAGAGCCAACAGAGAGTTGAAAGACAATGAGACAATGCAATTAGTGAAAGATTTTATTTTTGTATTACTTTTTTTAGTTTAGTTTAGTTTAATTAAGTTGATGTGCTAAATTGGTTAGATAATTTGAATCAGCACAAGTGGACGTATTGAGTGTTTGCGCTAGCAATTTCATAACATGATAAACTGTACTCGGATGGTGTTATTTGTCCTTTCTACCAAAGTGTTGCACATATGCATATGAGCTGTTGTATCATAGTCACTCTACTAACCGCCCTCTTCTGTGCACTCTATCTATAAAATTCATATCAATTGAATAGTTAGAAGCTTTTGTTATTTTTGTTATTCTGGCGCACAGAAAAGCTTCACTCTTACAAAAAACCTCACTTCGCCTTGTTTCAACGTGCAAATCAGTTCTGAAACAGTCGGAAGACCGACGATTGGCTCATAGCATCCAAATTGTTGTTTCCTACGCACTTTTGGTATGACCCATTTGCGTAGAAATATAAATCCGCCAAGAAACGAAACTCAAATGGAATTTTTGAGTTTCCATTAACCCGCGGCTTCAATTGCTCTATTAATAAGTGGCACAATATTTTTGAGAGTCGATAGTTTCTCTCAAAAACATTGGCCGATATTGAAAAAGGATCACTACTATCACGCAATGATTTTTAAACACTTCTATTGTAAAAATTGTCATCATTTTCCAAAAACTTTGCTAAAAGGCAACAAATAACGTTGTTATTCATGTCGTCAGTGTTTATAGTGTGCGAAATAATTTGACATGACCTGATGAGTAGGTGTCAAAAAAGCGGCATTGGATAGAGCAAATAGCTTTTCTAAATGAGCAAAATCACATAAAAATGTTTTGTCGCTTACTGCCAATCCAAATCAATCAAAATCTTTCAAAATATATCTATTCATTTGATAGAGTGCACAGAATAGGGCGGTAACTCACTTTCAAAGCTGCACTGTTAACAGCAGCTGTTTCTTGCAACAGTCTGCAAAGTTCATGTTGCCAGTCTGTAAACCTAAGTTTGCTATTTGCAAATGCTTCTTCTTTACTGTGGAAAAAAAAATGGAAATGAAAACCACGCTATAACCACGCAATGATTTTAACAGATGTATTTATTTATGCTATTAATTTTTTTTCTACAAATTCGGCTATTAAACAGTCAACAACTAGATTCGCCATTTTGCAGTGCGTTAACAGTGTGCTTTTCGAACAAGATAATTTAATGAGTGGATATTAAAAACGTATAAAATTAAGATTCTACAGAACTTTCTATTAAAAATGTCATTCGCAGACTCTATTAGAGTTTATAGAGCAACTATTAAATTCAGAGAGTTTTGTGAATAGGGCGCTAATGTGTCTATTAAGCATATAGTGACAGCCCACAACCTTGTCAGCATCAACGCTCTTCAATCCGTTTAGGCATCAGCTTCAGGCATATTATAAAGCATACAAGGCTGCTATGCACAGCTGAATAAAAAGACACTGTGCCTTCTGCTGCTGGCTGTCTGCTGGCATCTACTTATTAAATAAATTCAATAATTTCACTGCATTTTTCATGAATTCGTTTCTGTGTCTGCTTCATTCTTTGTTTTGATCTGCCGCCCATATGCCACATGTACTTGTTTGGCCAATGTTTTGCTGTTAATTTCCACGCTTTCAACAAACATATTTCGTCCTTATTTTGTCCTTGTGTGAGGCGTTGTTTGTTTGCTTTTTTCTGCTTCTTCTTTTTGTTATGGTTTCTTTTGGTGTCTTCCGCTTGTCTCGCGCATTCGCCACGTTCATTTTTCGTACGTCTGTTTGTAGCACCTGGCATTACATTTTATGTTGTTGTTGTTGTTGTTGTTGTTGTTGCTTTTATTGTAACATGCATTTTTGCGCCTTCAACTTGGCTTTCTCTTTAGCTGCTGCCTTTTGCTCTGCATTAAAATGCCATAATGTTGTTTGCACTTTGGCTGCCATCAACTCATTTGGCGGCGGCACTCATTCGTTCATTCCTCGACTTTGCAGACATCATTCACCATTCGCCGCCACTTACCTTACGAAATGCCAAAGCAACACGCTTTGCCTTCGTTGCGTTCTCCCCTACTTCAACGACTTCGACCGCTGGTCTTGCTTCTTTGCTTAATGCTGCTACCTGCTCTCTTCCCACTTTTCTCAAGCTTTTTCGTCTGCATCTGCTTCATGTTATTTGACTTTTGGCCTCGACACTGGCGTTTTGCTGTTGTTGCGGTTGACTTTTTGTTTTTATTCTTCTTCTTCTTCTTCTTCGTATTTTACTTTGACATGCTCACTCGCTTACACACGTACGTGTTCATGCCGTCATGACGTCGACATCGCCCCTGACTTGGTAACGCTGAGTTTTGAGTTGGACTTGCAACTGCTGCCTGAGAGAGTATCTTCTCGCATCGTTTGGCATTTTCGCAGACATTCGCGGTTTTAATGCGTTTTTAATGTTATTTCCATGACGTGGCGGCTAGTTACAGTTGAGCCAACATCAGCGCGACTAAATTATCATCATCATCATCATCATCATCATCATCATCATCATGATCATCATGACCATGATCATTACCATTGACATCGTCTTCGTCGTCGTCGTCGTCGTCGTCTGTCTAAGTCTCGACTGTTGCACGTTTATCGCATACCGTACGCGTTTCCGACACGCCACGCTCTCTGCACAGAACACAAAACACAGAACACAGAACACAGAACACCCAGCCACTTTATTGTGGGGTCGCACATTCTGACCCGCGGCTCATTTAAGTTCGCTCCATCATTGCCGCACTCCACTCCATTCAGTTCCAACCCGTTGTGAGCCTTTCACTGACGGCTACTTAAAGCGAAAATAGCGCAAATATTTTACATATTTGCTTTCAAATCTGCTTAGTTAGTAGCGTCAATAACAATAACAACAACAACAACAACAACAACAACAACAACAACAGCAACAACAAAATTAGCTATCGACATTTCGATTGAGTTTCGTTGGTCGCCGTTGCCAAATCCTATAACATTTTGGGTTTGACTTTGGTTTTGACTTTGACTTTATTAAAAGTTGCAACCCTGATTTATGTATTTGTGCGTGCGTGCTTGCTTGTGTGCGTATGTGTTTTAATTTTATCCATTGCTCCCCATTGGCATGTGGCATGTGGCATATGGCATGCGACTGTGACACTCTCCCTACCCCTCTCAACCACTAAACAGTTCTCATTGCAGTGAAGTTCAAACAATTTCGTATCGAACTGGTCGGCACTACGTCAGTCGAAAATCACATGACCCAATTTCGTTAACTCACAAAGAATCGATTGATGCCATTCCAGTAAAGCTTGGCAAAAATCAGCGCTCCTTGTCAGGTGTGAAGTTGTACGTTTGACACTTCAGTGCCTACGTGTAGATGCTCTCTGTTCATATCTGTTCATACTTCTACTTCGCGTTGGTGGTATGCAATTTACTACGGTGCCTGTACGCGTTCACCTTTCCATCTGCAAACGCTGAACTGGCATGGCTTGGCTTGTGGTTTCGTTTATTGGTATTTGTGTGGTGTATGTTTATATTGGGCAATCCATTTGGAGCTGCAGGAAAAATCTCTCGCAGCTGTTAAGAATTGTTTAATTCCATTAATGCCAGAGCCGCGAAACGTTTCCGCTTGCAAATTTTCGCGCATTTTTATCGCGTAGCGGAAGTGAAACAGACGATGACAACAACAACAACAACAATAAGAACAAGAAAAAATAAATGGCACAATGAAAAAGTGCAAGGATAAAGTAAGGATAACAATTTCTGTTGTTGCATGTCCTGTTTGTATTTTGGTAGCAACAAAAAGATACGCGGCGGCGCTTAAACGACGGATATCTTGTTGTTGTTTTGTTGTCGTTGTTTGGTCTGCATATTACATATACGAGTAGCAGACGAAAAACGAAAAGAAACAGACGACTGTGAACTGTGGTATGAAATAAAAGAAGAACCATTAAGTAAAGTCGAGCAAATCGAGCTGGTGATTTATTTGGCAAAATGGTGCGGTGCACCCTTTTCGACGACCGACTCTGACGACCGTGAAGGCAATGTTTCGTTGGCGTTTTGTGGCAGACGATGGCTGTGCTAGCAATAATGAGTACGAGTATTACGAAAATAGCTTATTCTTATTGTTGTTGTTGTTGTTGTTGCTGTTGTTGTTGTTTTTGTTGTTTGGCTGATATGTTAACTGACAGTCGGAAGAGCGTGGTGCGGTTTTCGAATTTCGTATTTCGCATGAGTCAATTAGTCGCAGTTGCAGCACTTTTGACGCTCTAAATCGACTCGTAAAAAGATACGCCAAAGTAATTCGAGTTGCTGCATTCTATTTGCTTTGATTTAAATAAAACCTGTTCGAGTGCAATATTCGAAAAGAAGACAAAGTGACGAGGTACTCGTTGCCTATCTCGTAACTAGCCAACCATGGACTTGGAAGGTGCGTTACTATAGCTCAGTCCACTTTAATGCAAGAGATTAATAGGAAAATTAAAATAGCAGAGGGAATATGAGTAATGAGACTGAGTGGGATGGAGAGTGTGAATAAAGGTGAGTGAGTGTGATGGAGAGTGCGAGTAAAGGAGAGTGAGCATAATAGAGATGTGCGTAATTAATTCAACGTGGATCAATATTCACAGTTCAACTCCAACGCTATGAGTCGTGAAATATTTATTAAATTAATAAGATCAATAATTTAGTTAAATAGCAATCAATGATATTCAAAGCGTGTACGCTTTTTTTATTAATATATAATATATAATAGATACTAGCAAACCCGGCAAACATTGTTTTGCCCTCTCCAGTATGTGGTGTACGATTAACTCATGCTTAATGCTCTTTGCCTGCGCAAACACTAAAATTAAGAAGAAAAATAACAGAAACAATGATAAAACGTGCAAAACGTTTTGTGCTTGTGGTCTTGTAGTTGTTTTAAAAAAAACTTAATACTGAAAAAAATTATATTTGCCTTTAAAAACTAAAACAAAAAAAAAAGTATGGCCCGACCTATCTACGTTAATTATCAACATTTTAAAATATAAAAAAACTAAATTGGTAAAAAACTACGTGCAGCAGCGGCAAACACAGGCTTTATGCCACTTTGTTTTATATATATAGATTTGCAAAAATTAAATATACTTGTTTGCGCAAGCTACTTTTCGAAAAACAATTACTCAAAGTCTACTCAGCAAGTAATTTATTTGTTATTCATTGCTATATAACGTCAAACAGAATGTGACCATTAACAATGCGTACGGCTCACATTTTATACGGTTAGAACGTAAAAGAAAAAAAAATGTGTGTGTGTGTGTGTCTGCTTAGCACTCACAAGCGTTTTATGTGAAACATATTCAGTATGTAACTGAATGAGTAAATATGTGTATAAATAACAACAATGCGCGCGCACTTCATCTTCATGTTGCGATGACACGATAACGCGATGACGCGCATGTAATTTGTGCTGTTGCTATTTATGCTTTTGCATGCACTTTCGCTAGTAATTATGTTCGAGTATAAAATGGAAACATGATAGGTTCACTCGTGTGTATTTCAATTTTCAAAAGAACTCTTACAAGTCGAAACCTTTTTAACTACGAGTATGCTAAGAATTTGGTTTTGCTAGATGAATATGAATCAAATATGGTTTGCTCAGTTTATGGCATTGGAACATTTGATTCATACGAGTATGCCGCAAAATAATGATTGAGTCATTGTCCATTGCTCGTTTAACCCTTTTTATATGATTACGAGTACCATTTGCCATAGTCGCTACATGACTCTTTAATACAATATTCGTCTACTATGCAAGCTGCATTATTGTGATGTTTTATAATATCGTTATTATGGCCTAGTACTTTATAATTTTCTAGTCAATAATTCTTCTGGCTCACATCTGATGAACACACTGTGGCTGAGTTTTCAATGATTTTGCAGCATGTGTCGTCTAGCGCTGGTCACTGTCGCTTTAGCGGCTGCTGAAAAGTGCCCTAATTCCTTAAGAGTTGTTAACAGACAAGATAAAAATGTGTTCTCTTTAAGTTATTCGAGTGATAGAGATAGAGATAGAGATAGAGGTAGAGCAAGAGTTAGAGAGCGCAACATAAATGACAACAACAATGTATACAGGCTAGCAAACAAGAAAAATGTGTACAATCACAAAAACAACAATAACAACAACATATTGTACATGTAGAGTGCATTAGCCACCACCACCACCAGCTGAGAGCGCCTTAGCCTTTGTGCTTGCTTGCCTTCGGCTTTTTCTTAGGCTTGATTCGGTTCGGTTTCGGCTGCCATTGTTCACGCTCTGTCGCTACTCAGTGCGCGGATCATTTTGTGTTTGTTTGTGTGCGTGTGTGGTTCTTGTGCATCGCCCTTTCGAGACTCTTTATTGACTGCGCTTCCTTGCTGCCACAATGCTGTTCAATTGAGCATGATCGTTGTGCCCTAACGTGCTCTAAACAACAACGTCCTCCTGCGCCGCCTACTGTTATGCCGCTTATTTATTCCCCTTATTTATGTGTTTATGTTTTCTTGTTGCTTCTTAGTATTATTATTATTATTATTATAATATATATATTTTTTCTTGGTTGTTATTGTTGTTACTCGTATCTCGTTGTTTTTGGTCTTGTTTTGATCGTCCTGCAGCGATCGCCCAGCGTTGACGCTGGCGATGGCGGTGCCGGCGTCTGATTTATGGGCCTGTGAACATTGCGAAGCGAATTACAAATTGCTCTTGTACGACAAAAGGTGTGTTACCGTAGGCTACGACACGCTGAAGGGCACCGCACTCACCTTTAATGCTACACACACTACGCACACACACACTACATTTCACGGCGGCCACCTTACACTGCAACTTGTTGCTGCCTTTCATGCACTGCTGGTTACACTACTTTTTGCTTGCTACTAAGCCTTCCTCTAGTCAGTTTTAATTCGTCCCCACACCGTTTGTCGTTTGCTTCGTTTTGTTTTTGTTAGTCTTCTTCCTTGCTTGCTTCGCCTGATCTGATTTCGGCGTATGACTAAAGAACGAACATCTGTTGATAAATGAGCATGTAATGGGATACAGCAATTAAAGTGCACGTCTGTCTGTTTTATACCTGCTGCTAGAACGCCATGCAAGCACAGTGCTGACTGCCTACGAGGGTCAGA
Organism: Cacoxenus indagator; assembly: GCA_035041755.1. Lineage (NCBI taxonomy): Eukaryota > Metazoa > Arthropoda > Insecta > Diptera > Drosophilidae > Cacoxenus > Cacoxenus indagator. Next base: position 1,246,120 of record JAWNKX010000197.1, on the reverse strand, counting down.
AGAACCAGAAAATTGAGGGCGGCTGGTTATGTTTATTAAAATTTGAATATTCGTGTTATTGAGACGAATTCGACGTTCACATACTTTTTTTCGTATATGCAGTAAGTAATTAAAGAAACAAAAACACAGCATTTTATATACAAACAAGCTAGGCCCGCGACTTTGTCGGCATAGAATTAGTACTTCAAGTCGCCAATTTTTTCCGCCACACTTTCATCAAACTTCATACTAATTGAATACATTTTTAAGCAAGCGAAAGACAAATTAAATACAATTACGCTCATGCTTATGTATTAGAAGAAAGCAAGAAAGAATGTATGCTTAGGGGAGACGTATGCCCAGCCCCTTCAGCATCATACCGGCTATATATACATGCGTCTGACTTTTAAACCGTATGTTACAGGAGTGGTAGTTCCTTTATGGGCTAAGTTCGACAAGATGAGTTGGCTGCTGCACCCTCGCAATAAGCTCTCTTCGAAATAAGTTGCTCATATATAAGTCCCAGCTGGAAATACGGATTGCAAGTGTATTGCATTGCGGCCAAGTCAAACCTTGATAGAAGAAGTGTTTTTTAAGCTAAAACCCTACGACGTATCGCTGTCGCTCCTTGGTACATGAGAACCAGTGACAATGAAAGAGATCTGGGCATCAAAAAGATTGGTGATCTTATTCGGTCTCAATCCATCGCTTATCTGAAGAGATTATCTGCACACCTCAACTCTTTGGCCAGAAAACTTATAACCGGCGCATCTAGAAGCAGATCAAAGCCTGTTCAGTAGCCTATGTGGTTGCGGAAAGTCCCATCTAGCTGTGTGCCAAAATTCATAAAAATTGGTTTAGCTGTTTAGGCGTGAAAAGGTAATAGACAGACTGAGAGAGAAGGAGTCACTTTTGCATTTATAACTTAAGTAAGGCTTAATGATTAACTAGTATCGCCCAGTGGTCGAAATGGTCGATGAATACAGAATGCAAAAGATACTACAAAAGTCGTGAAGTCGTATAAATATATAGTAAGTGCCTATACATATGATATGTAATGCATACATATTATGTATAATAGTTGCGGTTTCTAAGACTTCGGTTCTTGCCGTCAACGCATTAGAGTTTGAGTTGCACATGAACCCATGCGATACATATTTGCGCTTTCCCAAGAACCCGCCTAAAGTCGCTGGCTCTGTCGCAACTCGCCAGTGACAATGATAATACAGTTCGCAGCAGAGCAAGCAGTTTTTCAACACTTGACATTAACGACATAAAATTTGCTCACCTCTTTTTTCGCTTTAACATCAATATATAGGCATAAAAATAATACTACGCACAGCTTTAGAAGAATACCTTTCCAACCATATAATTTTCCTTAAAATATATTGACGTTAAGTAGGGTAAAATGGTACCACAAGAATCATGTCTCTGTATATATATAGAGAGATCAAGACCAGAGACTTGTCATTAAGAACAAACGAACTTAACTTTTTTATATATATTAGTTTGTGCGTAGTTATGTTTGGTTGAGAGCGAGCGTTCAATGTGTTGCAGCCAGCCTCTGTAAAAAGGTTAATGATGATGACAGTTAAAGCTTAAATGCAGACAATACACAATCCATATATATACCTGTCTATAGATTTGGGAAATACTTATTTGAAATAAAAACTGCATAGATATTAAAAACGCATTTGCATTGGCACAAAGTAAGTGAGCAAGCAACGCCGGCGAAACACGCGTTGCAGGCGGCTTTGCAGCTGAACTTTACGCCGTTGCGCTGATAATGGAAGTAGCGAAAAGCTAAGACATAAAAACGGTGTGAGTGTAGAAGAGAGCGGTAAGGGTAAGTGTAAGTAAGTGCTAAGTGCATATAAAATGGTGTGCGTTGTGTGCGTAAAAGTACGTTACCGTTTGCCATTAATTTTTTTTATTTTTTTATATTTTTTTATATTTTTTTAATATTTTTTAAATATATTTTTTAATACATTTTTTTTTTATAATGCTACCAAGCGACTGCATAACACATTTGTATGATTATAAACATAATGACGTGTGTATACTAGTAGACCGTTACTTCACGCTTTAGCAGAGTTCGTGCGGTACAGCCGCCGCAGTCTACTTTTCGTTGTGCAGCGGTTGAGTGCGGGGCCATTCATTTTTAATACGCATAAATGTGTTTAGCCTGGGTTTGGGGACAAAGCAGCATTATAGCTACGTAATTTTTTGCATTTGTTTTGTTTGCAACTTCTTCTGCGTTTTCATCTTTATCGTCATCTTCTTGTTTTTGCTTTTGTTTTTGTTTTTGTTTTCGTTGTTAATGTTATTGTTTTAGTGAAGTGCAAAGCTTCAATAGGATGGCGTCATATGCGCGAGTAGACAATCCTTGGGGCCACAGCATAGAAGTTGCGTTATCATAGTCTGTTGTTGTATGTTGTTGTTGTTGTTGTTTTTGTAAGCGTTGTGTTTGTTATTTTCCTTGTTGTTTTGCGTTTCTTTTCTTTGTTTGCATCTCTAAATTTTCAATATTTTCTCTTCTAATGACTCGACCGACGTCTCATCGATGATGTTGAGGTGTTAACCTCTTGCGAACAAAGTGTTTTTCTTTTGCCACCTTCAGCACTGAAAAGACACTTGAGTATTATTGGTGAAGGGAAGCCTTAACCGACAATCGACATTTGCTTGTACCGAACACTTTTCAATCTTATATGCTTTGTGCGCTTATGTAACCATACGCAACTTGGCGTATTCAACCGAACGCCTACTTCTCGTTCTCTCAAACTAACACGCAATCTAATGTTTCTGGCTCTACTCGGAATTTTCAAATGACAACTTTTTTTATTTCTTTGTCCTCAACACGCTTTTTAATATCTATTTGTATGACACTGCGTATTCGGCAACTCCTTATCGTTTGGCTTTTTGCATGAATCGAGCGCGGCACACAATTTACCCAGATTTTCTTGCACTTTCACACACTCAAGTGTGGCGTAATTCAAAATCCACTCAATTACATGGTATATGGTACTTGTAATTTTAGCCTCAACAGTCATTCAATGATCAGCACCGACAAAAACAATATCAGCAGCGTCACCACTCATCCTTACATTCGCGTATCCTTACGAACACACGTGCACTGTGCACCGTGCACCCCTCATGGCAATCGTCTTCCGTGCCATTCCTTATGCTTTTGTTAGACAGACCTTAACCAGCTGCACTTTCTCTCTCTCTCTCTCTCTCTCTCCCTGGCTACCATGTTGTTGTGGCCTTTGGCATATCCTTTCGTGTGCATGTGTGTGTAAATTCCCAACATTGTTATTCTTTGCTCAATTTTTTGTTTTCTTCTGCTGCTCGATTCGATTTCCGCTTCGTTGCGGCTACAGTTTTACTTTGTCCTCACGCCCCTGCTACACGGTCGGCGGTGGTCTTGAGAGTGAACACACTTCACTTACCACTCAATTCGGCGAATATTTAAATTGTTGTTTTTGTTGGATTTTATTTGGTTGTAACTCATTTTATATTCGAATGTGTTTCGCTGTGTTTACACAAGCGCCGCTCAGCCTTCAGCTACGCCAGCACGTATGCGCCGACATGCCTAAACTCGTCGAACTGTTCATGCATTATCAGCCACCACATACATATATATACACATGCACAGCCGCAGACGCAGCCACAACGACAGTGGCCGTAGCAGCGGCAGCGGCAACATAAAAAAGATACATGCTCGTATCCTTTTTATTTCATGCTCAAATTGTTATAATTGAAGTGTAAATTTTACAACTGTTAAATATGCATTAAAAAGTTATTTTCCCTGCGCATCACATACACACACACAAAGTTGTATTTCCTGCTACCATAAAAATTTTCTTTCCCATTTTGCCTTTTTTTTCTTTTTTTTTTGCTTATTTTCCGAACGAAAAGTTCAAAATATCGCCCAAATTTAAATTATCTGGATGGCATTAATATTCGGCAAATTAAGATTAAAACGAATTGACAAAGTAAAATGAGCAACATAAGATTATTTACAGCCTGAGGCTCACGACAGGCTTCGCATACCAATTTCAGCCACGGCATTTCTCGGAATTTCACGGAATTTCAAAGGCGAATTCAGTCAACAAGGCAAGAACAATCGCCTGGGATAGGCTACCTAACCAAATGTTGAGCCAATTATATTGCGCAATAATTTCTTTACGCGTTTGACGGTTAAACAGATTTAATTGACTCTGTCACTGGCGGCGCTGGCCTTCGTTTGGCGATGAGCTTAAAACATTTTTTGCTGCATACTTGGCGGCTGACTTTGTACCTTATGCGGTTGGTGTTATTGTGTGTTGTGTGCGTTGCTTGGCTTGGTGCTTGGTGTTCAGTATTCAGTGACAAAGCAAAAACGTAAATAGTAAGTGAAAGAGACAAGCCAAATTGTCGCATTTGATTTCTGCGCTCGTTTGGTATTCAAACGCGTCGCTCATAAAGTGATTAACATGAAATTCATGAGCTTGAAAAATTATTCTTCTTGTCCATTATCCAGTGAAACTTGCTCATTAACATAGATCCTTTTGGCTGTTGCTATTGTTACTATGTACTGCTGCTGCTACCACTTCTTCTTCTTCTTTTTCTTCTGCTGTTGCTGCTGCTGCTGCTGCTGCTGCTGCTATTGCTGCAGGCGTTAGCGACCCGCTTGCGACGCATTAAGCTTCGTTTCGCATTCTGGCCTTGCGGCTGGCTCATTTCGCATTTTCCGCTCATTTTCAGTGTAATCTTTTCGCATTGATTTACAAAACAAGTCACGCACAACAAAATGGCGTAGGCAGCCGGCGCACGTGAGCAATGGTGGCATGGAGTGATGATGATGCGAGCGCAACAGCGATGCGATTGTATAAACGAATAAAGCAACATTTGTGTAGAGCAACGAAAAAGAACAACAAAATAAACTTTTCTAATAATAACGACAAAACAGCTGCAAACAACATGGAAAGAGACAAAAAAGCGCCACTCAAGGAACTGCACACAAACACGTACAAACACAAACAAACACACGCACAAGTCCAAATACAAATTTAATAGTTTTTTTGAAGTAGGCTGTTGTGGCGTTCGTATGCAGAGGCTATGTCATATAGCATAGGCCGTCAAACAGTGCGAATGCCTGGTCTGTTGGGTGAGTCGGTGTTTTTTGTTATTTTTTATTCTATTTAATTTTTTTATTTTTTTTATTGAGCAGTAGGAGGGGCATGGTGCAGGACGCGTGCATAAAAAGTTCAACTAAACTGCGTGCAAAATTAATTGCGTGACTTGGAGAAAAATTTTCCGCCTCTGCTGTTGCTGCTCCGACTGCTGCGCTTTTCAACTTCACTTTGGGCTTTGTTGCTTCCTTGGCCATCACTCTTTTGCCCTAAGTGGAAGATCTCAGGTTAATTTAAGCTCTTGTGTGCGTTCATAAGTTCTTCCTGCTTCCTCCAACACTTTTTCACTAGTCGCTTAACAAGCATTCACTTGTGCTTTGTTCTTGGTTATTACCCCACGCATTCTCTGCTTCTTCTTTTTTATTATAATTTTATTTATATTTTTGTTGTTGTTACTCTTGCTGTTGTTGGTTTGTTGTGTTTTGCTTTCTCATTATGCTCGAAATTTTCAATTAGTCGTATTAATCACCTGCGCTAATGAAATCATAAATAATGAATGCGCACTTAGTTGTACTAAAGGATAGAGTGGTATGTCTGCATTGTGTTGATATGTTAAGATGAAGTGTATTCCATTTTCAACCCGACGTTGAAATATTCAATCAAATAAATTTGAAAGCAGAAAAATTAATTTGATTTGCTATTTGAGTAACACAACATTCAACGCAGTTGACTATTTTTAATAATGTAAGTAATGTAAGTCTGCTAGTCTAGCTTGCATGAATTTTGGTCGTTTAAGAAGTATCCAAAAATTCGAATTACACAGCCTGTTCAGCCTGCTGTTTACACTGATACTTCGAATTTTGAACATTACTGACCACTGATCACTGACCAGAATTAATGCAAGCTTCTAATACAAACTCAATGAAGACCAAATATGAATTTTTGCCAGGTAAATTATATTCCACTGAAATTAGCTTATTGTCTAAAGAGATTTGCAAAATAAAGTTGCAAATTGTAAAATTCAAAAAATCCAAAAAAAAGATTCCAAAAAAAAAAAATCATAATAGCTACCACTGACTGACACAAATCTCTTATCGGCATTTTTTACATTCCTAGAGGGAACTTGTTGTCCCATAATGAGTTAGACATAGCCATCTCACTGGAGTCAGATAATTAGCAGAGAGTCCACGAATATTAGGCCACAATTCGGTATTCGGTATATGTTTGCCATTTTGCCACCATTTCTAAGGGTGGCGGACCCGATCCGATCCAGGCGAGAAGTTTTTACAAAAAAAATCTATTTCTCTGGTAATAATGCTAGTCCATTTGCGAATTCTCTTTAGCAACCACCTCAAAACAATTCTAGAAACCGTCGTCTATTTCACTCGCTTTACTATTGTTAAATATACAGGCTACGAACCGAAGAAAAGTCATCATCTGTACTGGATGCTGTACTCATTGCAACTCATTTTAAGAGCTTCTAGTCGAATTTTTTGTTTTGCTCTTTGCGATTGAACTACTTCCAGATTCAAATTTGTTTTGAAATGCGGGTGAAGAAAGTTGTCAACCAAATATTTGTTATTGCCGACTATTCGATCAAAAGCATGGCCCAATATTCGGTATTCGGCAAAATCACTATTCGTGTCGCCTCTACTAATTAGTGAACATATGTACCAACCATTAAGCACTAAAGTGGTCATAGATTTTATATCCAATAGATTGAGAGCTGTATAGGACCGAATTATTATTATTATATTTTTTTTCAGTGACTGACGGACCAAAGCAAGTTGCACTTTTGACATTGGAATTTCGAAAATCCAGCAAACTAGTACTGGGTCCGGCATTCACGCACTACATGTTTTTTGCAGCGGGTTTACCCTTTTTTATAGTAGAAAAAGCATCACGAAACGTATTTTTCAGACATTTCACTCAATTTAAGTTCAATTTAACTTTTTACACGAGCGACGAATTGCAGAACTGTCTTGACAAGAAACGTAGCCTGAAATGTCATGTGTTTTCTTAACACAAACGAATTGGTGTTGCACAATATATTTGTGTAAACATTATCTAGTGATAAAAACTGCGTATACTTTTTATATAATCTGGTGTAACATAAGCCATAATAATCCCATTTGATGGTTAAATGGATTGTTAGCTACTTAAGTGATGCTCCAAGCCTAACTACCTTGAGCTAATGTAAACTAATCAAATAACCTTTTGCGTATGGGCCCATTGGAGCCCGAAAATTTGTATGAAGACCACGCAGTTCAGTTCAACAATTTAATGGAATTGTTTTTTTTACAATTTTAATCAGAACTTTTAAGAGAACCCATGGCGGACACAATCGACGGCATTCTAGAAAAAAAAAATTGTCTTTGTTTACTACTTCATGAGCCCAACAACGCTAATACATTAACATTAATAAAGAGAGCGTAATTACATAAAATTGTTCTCTGCCCACGTTGTGTATGAAATAAACATGGAACAACAACAATAACACAGCTGCAAACAACCCATAGAACAGAAGGAAGTGGCACACAAATCTCTCTATGCTCTCATTCTTGTTTTTGTTCTTGTAACGCGGCTATCTTTAACGACTTTTCCAACCTAAAGCACATGCCTGATATTGATAAAAAAAATTGATTGTGCACATCTAACGAAGACTTACTTGCAATTGGTATTTTCTTTATCAAAATGTGTTCAGTGGTTTAAGCTTGAAATGCAACACAAAAAATGTGTTTGCCTTTTAATTGTATAGATTTGATTGTTTCACATAGCTTAAACCTGCGTCTAGGGTTTAAAATTATGCAAATGTAATAACATAAGAGGCAAAGGCAGAAAACACATGTGAAATTACGTTAATCTCGACTTGTAATGCTTTGTGGGCCATGTCATTCAATTGCTTTATGTGCATTATGAATTATGAATTCAATAAACTCGTATCAGGTTTAGTTGCATGTACATATACGGTCCGAGTAGATCCAATGCAGGTTTAGACTAGACTAGAAGAACTGTATACTGAAGAGCCAGAAATATACACTCTCTGAAGCTGCCTAATCAAAGACTGAACAAATTCTGTCAATTCTGCCTGCCGCTTGTGCTGCTGTCACAGCGCTTTTCAGCGAATGAGTTGAGTTTTGTTTTTTTAAAGGCTTTTTTAAAGCGTGACACAAATTCGGCTTAGCCGAGACAAGTTTGATTTTTATTTTTTTTTTTTTTGTTTTAAATATATTTATAAAAAAATATAAATATAAATTTTGGCTTTATTTAATTCTGTTTTTGTGGGCGCTTTGTTGTAAACGCTAAGCCAACTAATTTGCCACAATGCGTTGCCGTTCGCCGATTAAGTGAAGCCGTCACTCAATCGAAAAAAAAGATATAGGAATCATTTGCTGTTATTATGAAAAGAAACAAAAAAAAAAAAATAAATAAATAAATAATTAGTGGGAAAAAATCATATTGCATAATGTTATATGCAGTGGGCCTTATAATAATCAACAGCAGCAGCAGCAGCAGCAGAGCAGCAACGTCATCATCATCGTCATACGCAGCGTTGTTGCAAACGTCAAAGCCAACAACAGCAGCGTTATTATGGTTGTTGTTGTTATTATCAACATGTTTTTTATATCGAATTCACATAATTTGTGCAAATAATAATTCAATTAATTAATTTGTTTTTCCATGTTTTTTCTGATGTTTGCTCTGTCGCTGTTGCGTTTTTTGTGGCTGAACTTTTTTTCCTTTGCCTGCTTGCTGCCTGTATGCATCTGTCTGTGCGTGTGCTTGTGCGTATGCGTCTACGTGTTAGTCAGTCTGTGCGACGCTGTGCAATTGCGCTAATTGTATTTTCAATAATTATGTCCTTATATCATGTTCTCTTTCTCGTTATCATTATGCATTATTAAATGAAGCCAACTTGCACGCAAAAAAGTCTCGTTGAGTATTTTCCTTTTTTTTGTCTCTCTCGCTCTCTCTCTCTCTCTCTGTCTCCATCATTTGATCAGAGTTGGAAGCGAGAATATTAAAATACATTATTTACATCGTGGCATTGCTTAGTGAATTACTAGTCACCAGTTAAATCTACTACTTCGAAACTGACTTTGGCTAATAGTTGGTGTTAGCTTCTGTGTTGGAAGTTTCTATGTGTCACAGTACAAGGCTGCTGTCAGAGTGGTACTTGTTTTCGGCGCTGAGCTTGAAGCGATCTGTCTTTGCTTGGCCTATGGCAGAGTCATACTAAGCTCAGTTTGACGATGAAGAAGGTCAACGTATAAGTCAGACTCACAAAGAGTAAAACCATGGTCAACACGCTTCAAAAATACGCATTAGTGTGACACCCTGTGGGAATTCCCATAAGAACACATGTGCAGAGATTCGTCGCTTGAACCTCAGCGCGAAGTAAAAATTTCACTCTGACATCAGCCTAAGCCATTCGATGGCTGCTTTAACAAGATTTTATTATTATTATTATTTTTTGCCTTGAAAGCACTCGAAGCACTCGTGCATTGCCCAGACCTACCAGCCTCAGAATATAGCAATAAAATTCCAAGAATTGGGCGCGGTTCAATGGTTTGATCAGAATTTCCTAGAGCACGTAATGCGTGCTTTGTCTGACATACCATATATGTACATACCCAGTGCTAGTCTGCTACTACCACAACGACAGAAGTTGACTTAGTTACGCAAAAATGTATATTGTCAGAGTTTCGTTGAAATCTGTGTGATGCTAGAGGCTCCAATGTTTATTTTATTACAAGCACAAAATAGTAATAATGTCTTGTCGATGAGCCACTTCCACTTAAGAGTATAATCGTTGAACTGTCTTAATAACATGTAGCATAATCAAAGTTGTGGTTTGAGCTAATGGCGTGCTTTTCAAAAAGAAACAGTGTTGCAAGAGGAATGAAGCAAGAAAGCAATTGGTAGTGATGCACTGAGCCACGACAAGTAATATGCGAAGCGAGCAGCAGCGAGACGCACGGTAGTGAGTTTGAGCGTAAGTAATTTTGAGTGAGTCTGCGGCACCGAGCTAAGCTAAGTGGAGTAGAGTTCTTAGAGCATAAGCGGCGTTTGTCAGTGTTGCCAGTGTTACGAGTTGGCAGTGTTGAAAGTGCATTAAATATTTAAGCGACGCACAGCTTGAAATAATAATGCAAATTGCACAACCTAATTGATTATGTTAAGTAGCAGAAGCTGCGACTACAATGTGATGACACAGAGGACCAGGACCATGATGATGATGATGATGATGATGATGATGATGATGATGATGCTGATGTTTTTAATAATGTTTTTAATAATGGTGCTGGCGACTACGACAACAATGTGTGTGTTGGTAATCGCACATCTAAAAGTCGCATCGTTGTTGATGTAATTTCATTCGGGGCTCGGCTATATTGGATCAGCTCACAATGCAATTAATTCAGCATAATTATAAGCATAATTTGTTGCTGTCGCCAGCGTGCGCCATTTTGTGCCGCCATTTTGATTATGGGAACGATTATCAGCTGCTGATGCTGTTACCGCCTCAGCTCTTCTGCTATTGTATAAAGTGTGCTTTCATGCGTGAGTGAACAAACACTTGCGTGTACATATATGTCTATTTTTATGCATTTATTTATGTATTTATTTATTTATTTAATTAATTAATTAATTAATTAATTATTTAAGCGACAGTTTCAATGCTCTCAACTGAAAGAATGTGTTAATTAATGAAATGAAAATAAGCAATCAACTTTTTCGCTTTGCGCTGCTCATGTGTTTTCAGCGTTTTTAACGCGCGCCACAAAACTGTAAATAAGCAAATTATGAAGAGCTGCAATTGACAAAAAGCCAATATTATTACAACAATTAACAAAGGTTAAACAATAAAAAGAAGGAAAAAAATAATGAAAACTGTGTTCAGCGCAATTCCAAAGCTTGCCAAACGAATTCATGAATGAAGTTCGCCTCGCTGGGGGCTTGTCTCTTGTATAGTTTTTTTTGAATTTCATGGCGCATTGATTTCATTGATTGCAATTTTTTCAAGATTTCTTCAACAGCAAAACTCTTCGTTCTAAGTGGATATGTATTGATAAAGAGAAACAGAGCAAGAACAATTCAACGCATACGTCAAGTCAATTCGGATAATGCATGCTCGAGCACATTTGAATATGCTTGTGACCCAAAGCGAGCACTGTTTTGTATTAAAAAACACTTATGTTGAGCAAATTTCTTATGTACGTAAAGCATATCAATGCTGCAATTGTACTAACGCATGATTACAAAGTCCTGGCAAAGCTTTCAAAACCAATAAAAACATTGCAAAATTAAAAAAAAAAAAAAATTATTTAGTATTCGACCTCGATTTAATATTGTCTGTATGGAAATTTCAAAAATTCATACATAGAAATCTTGAAGTATGTCTCTTAATACCAGATATGGTACGGAGACCAGCTTTTGTGGTAACCAGATTTTCAACACTTTCTCCAACAATAGAAGATTCGCATGGAGCATTGTAGGGATAGAGGATGATGTATGTATGAAATCAAAATAAAAATATAATAGCCAAACCTCGCATTGGGCAACTGTAGCTCACGTTCTAACTACTAAAGTTTCACTTCTATCACGCGCACTCAGCTGCACGCAACTTAATGATTTATTTTCTTATTTTTCTTATTTTTTTTTTAATAGTTTTGTTTTGCTTTTCCTTTTTAATAAATTGCAATTTAGTATTTTGTCTTTTTGCATTTGCGTGGCACATTCAAATGCAGCTAACGACGTAATGCAAGCATGCAAAGTCAGCCAACAATTGTCAAGCGGGGAGTTAAAAGCAAAACCGAAATAAAAACGCTGCGCAGAACGCTTAACAACATTTTTATCGCACAGCACTTTTGAATTAAATTCCAATCGAAGAATCGGCAACAAGCAAAAAACGCAACAGCGACAAAAAAAAAAAATAACACGAAATCACAACAAAAATAAAAAGAAAAAGGTCGCCAAAAGCGGGAAATGTGAAAAAAGCAAAGCGCATGCAGCAAAAAGCGAAATGTTGCACACAACTACGATTTAATTGAGAGTGAAATATGTTTGTGCAACGCCGACTAGGAAAACTGCAAAAGTGCTAAAAACAAAAACTGGCAAAAAGCATCGAAAAAAAAAACACTAGGTTAAAAACGCCGAAATAAGCGTAAAAGAAATGGCTTCAAACGAGCCACGGAGCGCATTCACATAAAAAAGGGGGAAAAAAATAATTAAAACAAATTTTTTTTAAAAAAATGAAAATGGAACTGAAACTGAAACTAGAAAAGGTGGTTTGGCATGCGTTCGCTCGCTGTCTGCCGAATATTGGCGCTTTTTTTATTTTTATTTCCTTGATATTTTTTTAATGTGTATTTCTGTTTTAAACGTTGCGTATGAATCATTTAACTACGGCGAAGTAAGCGACAACGACTGAGTAGTGAACTAGTAGAACTCGCAGCAGTCAGTTCTAGGCGCAGTTTACTCAATTAACGAAAATACTAGTTTAGTAGAAAAGTAGCCAAGTGGCATACTTAGTTTGTGCACATTGTTGTTTAGCCAACTAAAGTTCAGCTTTAAGGTGTCCATGTTTTCAAAAAAGTTAATGGATTTGGCAACTTTTTAAAAAAATTTGTATTTTTAATTGTTATTCTATAGTTAGTCTAATGAAATCTACTGCCAACTGTTGGTTCACTTGATTTTGTTTTGTAAGTTTTTCGTTATGAAAACAGTGCCACGCTATGATCGGACCATTATCGAAAATTTCATTAAAACTATATATATTACAGAGTAGTCGTGACACTGTTAAAAATATAAAGAAGTTGCTTGCAAAAAAATAAGACAAATACACCGAATCTCATAATTTCTAATGTTTATCTCTCTGAATTTGAGTGAAAAAAACGTTTAGTATGACTAAGTGATTTATTGAGTGAGCTTGTTATCAGTTACTTGCTTAAACAAAATTAAATGTGTAGATCTGATTGACGTATGTTACCTTCATTTACGTACCACATGCATTCTGACATTGCATGCTAGGCAACAGTTGAAAAAACCTGCCAAGCGATTTTCAAAGAGTGAATTTAAATCGCAAATAGCAACTGCTATCGGTTTTCAGTAATCAGAGGCAGTGATTTTCGTATTTTCAGTCAATTCGGCGTTTTCATTGATTTCGGTGATTTCAGTGTTTTAGGTGATGATTTGATAATCTCATCTCAATCACTCAAACCAACGATGTCGCTCAATTCTACGGGGTACATGGCAAAGCTGATCTCAGCTTCTCCTTTCCCTTTCTACGATGTTCGCTGTGCATTTACAATTTTTAACCTCAATTATTGAATCGCCACGGCAGAATTTTAACTACTAAAATAAAAATAAACACATATTATAGTTATCGCAAACTTATTTTATATTAGATTTAAAAAAACACGGCAGCATATTCAACGTACGGCACTCTGTCTCTCTCTCCCTCCCTCTCTCTCCGCGCGAACTCAACACGACTCGCCCTTGGCTGGAATTTTTTTATTTTATTAAAGTACAGAACATATGAACTTGCTCTGATCTAGTATAATGCTACTAGAAGCTGCTTAAGAAGTCAGTAGTCAGAGAAGTCAGCACTGTGAAATTTCCGATAAAGCAGTTCCTATTGCAATGTTGCAACTCGACTTTTGTGGCACATACGAGCATAATGCCCAGATTGGGCATAGCCGTAGCACTCACTATATACTTATATATATTTATTTAGGCTGTGTGTACTATTTCTCGAGTTATACTGGTTTATATAACTTTATGGCTTCTATACTAAGTCAAACTCAAGTATGTTGTTGTTATTATTGAGTGCCAGCGCTCGAATTATAGCCAATATGTGTTTCACCTATAAAGTCAACGGCAAAGCGGCTTAACTGAGGCTATTTTTTATGTTTCTGGGCAAGGATGTCAGTATCACCAGCTTATATACGAGTACATAGCAATAAGACAATTTGATTTGATTTTTTGTGTCAGCGTATCCACATAAAAAATAACATTTTCATTTCAATATTTTGTTGCCATTTAAGCCTGTGTCAATTGTCGTCGTATGCTTTTAGGCGCATATGTGGCACAACATGCACCATTTTAAACCGAAATCTCGACATGCTATGTTTATTTTTTGCCTTTTGTTTTCCGGCTTTGTTTTTCAAGTTCTATCGATGATAATAACAACAGCAACAACAACAACAACAACAACACACAAAACAAATTTCGCCGATTTTTATCTCGTTTACTCGTTTCTCTCCACGCTGTTTTGTGGAATTGTCGAAGAAAATTGTTGCAATGATTTTTCGTGGCTTATGTTTACCAGTGCTGCTGCGCCAGAAAATATGCAATAAATTATTTGCTTAAAGCATATTTCAAATTTTTTTTTTTTGGCATGCATGCATATTCTGTTAAATTCTAAAAAGCGAGCTTATATAAAAAATTGCCAATTTTTATTGCCCAAATGCGTAAATGAATACGAAGTGAAGCAGCGAAAAGTGGGCGCGACAATAAATTGCTTAATGTCTTTTCAGTGGGTACTAGGCGTGGCTATCAGTGTTTCCTGTTTTTTGATAAAAAATAAATAAATAACTTTTCAACAACTGAAATTGTAATTTTACAATATTTAATAACATATTTTCCGTGTTTGCCGGAGGATAACTAATAACACAAAAATACAACAACAACAAAAATATTAAAATTTATATAAAAAAATAAAAATAAAATACCTTAACAACAACAACAACAACAACAACAATAAAACCAACAACATGATTTATGAGCTATGCAAAAGATAATTTTATTTTTGTTTGTAATTTCGTTCTGCCCAACTGCGGGCTGTACCAGCGATGTCTGCCATCACCAGTCGGTGGCGCCACAGGCCACTATGTCACCATAGTTGTGCGTGTTTGTGTGTCTGTGTTGTCAGCTCCTATTTGTGTTTTAATGAAATTATTACATTTTGCGTTGCATGCTTTTAGGCGCGCTAAATTGATTTATTAGCCAGTTTATTTTTTTGAAATTTTAATTTTTTTTTCGTCCTGTTGACTTTTTCCACGTGTTCTGTTATCGCTTTCTGTTTTATCGCTTTTTCGGCTCATATTTTTTTTTTTGCATTTGTTTTTGATTATAATTGCTTGACCTCATTTGAATGTGCCCAGCCACTTTTTAATGTTTTCGCAAATTATTCGAAAATTGTACGTCTAGCTGAGTATATTTTGTGCAACAACGACCATGATGCTATATGGTCATTGTGACTAAACGACTTGAATATTAGCCCAACCACAGAATATTGCGGTTAACTAACTGTTGCATATCTGTATTACTCTTAACAGTAGACACTAACCGCACCATTCTCAATACTCTATCAATTTATTAGAGACTCTGTAAACTCTAACAGAGGCATTACATTTTTCAAAGATTTGCTGCTCTAATGAAAGCTCGCTCTGTCTTAATTTAATATCTCATTTAAAATATTAAGAGACACTTTTATTTCAATGCAAAATAGATCTACTAGTTTCTTGTTTACTCGCCGAATTCCTTTAAGAACAAATGACAATAAGACAATAAGCTACAAAATAAGATAGGACGCAATGAGCGAAATATGTATGTATGTATGTACTTAGGCAGCTGAACTTTACAGACTGTTATACATAATAGCTTTTTTTTACATGGTATAGCTTTTTACCAAACGGTACAAAAACTCTATTAATTAGCTATTAAATTGCTGGGGTGTTGAGAGTAGGGTATTGAATTAATTTCATGACATTGTAGCCTAGGAATTGCTCTTGAAGTATTTTATTTTATTGATAAGGTCCTCATGCTTTTCCCGTAAAAAGCATAATTTACTTTCATTGGTATAAATATCATGTATTCATTCATACAATATAATGTTGGCTGTTTTCTAGTTCGATTCTTTCTATTGGTCGCCTCATCATAATTTGCTGCACGGTTGTTGAAGTAAAATTTGTTTGTGGACTTGAGTAGACGAAGTAATTCCAGTTTCACGCAAATTCGTGGTGCAGTGTTATGTAGAACAGGTCTTGCCTATAAGCTCAGTGGATCGTAAATATGGTATAATATTTCTCTAACTAATTGCAAATTGACTGCACTCGAAATTTTAGTCTTCTGTGTTGTGTTATAAACAAGTTATGCTGCGCGTGAAATTGTTTAATTGAAATTGATTCGATTTTGTTCACAACTCACATAATGCATATCTCTGATGATGTTGCTTGCTCTATTTAATCGAAAATCTTCTCGTTTCTATTTGCAGGTAATTGAAATGCATTGAAGCATTTACATAATCGCTTTTTGTTCAAGGTAATTATTAACAGAGCAACTGAGCGTGCTAAGTGGGCTTTAAAGGCGTATGGGCGTGGTAATAGTTATAGTTTAGTGTTGCAGCCACTTTCATACAACAAAACAAAATAAAAATTAATAAATAAATAAAAAGAACAAAAAATGCAGCAAGCATTCGATACGCCATTTAGCTATCAGAGTCAATTTACTCGTAGTTGAGCTTAGCCACAATTTGCCAGTGGCAATGGCAGCGACAACATTGAACAATTTGTGCTGCCAATTTGGTCATGCTTCATTATCATTATCATCATTATCATAATCATCATCATCATCATCATCATCATCGACATCATCATTATTACGATGTAGCCGATCGACATTCGATTGGCGGCTTGGCACATTCAATAACATATTTGCCAATCACCAAATTGGCAATGAAAATCGTAGAGTGTAGAGTGCCGATCGTAAAGCATTGCTTAACCTCTGGCAGAAGCAATTGGCAGTGCAGGACTTCACGCTATTAATAAACTGCATTCTGTTCTGTTGCACTGCTGGATTTATACGTAGCTTGTTGTTGTAGTGTGGCTGTGGCAAGCTGTTTGCGACGTGTTCGCTTGTACGTTTATGCGCTTCTTTGCTCGCCTCGTTTGCTCGCCTCGTTTGCTCGCCTTTAAAAAGATATAAAACAGCGTTTATTTATCGCAAACATTCCGCTTTAGGATTTCAATTTTATTGCATTCAGATACGCGCCAATCTGAGGTTGTGCGCTGCTCTGAAAGCGGGCATCGAGTTCACTCAGTCAAGTCAGGCTGGGCAAAGCAATCGCATTCAATTTATACAAACCAGTGCCAAGTGGTAAATGGCATCTCGAAAAGCGAAACGAAAACGAGAGGAAGAAGAAGCCGTAGAAGAGAGTTTCTCCCATAAAGGATTTCATGCTGTATTCGCCTATGCTGTTTGATTTCACAGTCTGAGCTCGCATAAAATGCCAAAGTTTGCTATTCATTCGCCAGATTGAAGTCGAAGATACACACGCAAAATGGCAAAGCTCAAAAAAGGCAACAAGCAAAAAAAAAATAAAGGAACAAAACAAGGATTGAAAGAAGGCATGAAAAAATAAGAAAGAAATAGAATTGAACGAATGAACGACGGACAAACTGCAATTGAACGACATGCGATGAACGAACGTCGAAGCAGCCTCAACATCAACATCAACTCCAACTCCAACTTGAAACCACGGCGCTGGCTCTGGCTTCGACTGCGACTGCGACGGCGACGGCGCCGGCGACTGCGATTGCGATTGCAGTTTCAAATTCAGCCAGCAGCTGCCATGTAAGCAGCAAATGAGCAGCGACAGACAAGCAAGCACACAGTGACATACGGGCATACTCGTATTCGCTTGCTCGCTTCAACTTGACAATGAGGCCAATCAAGTTTTCAATAAATCTTTGCTTGCTTGCCTTTCATGGTGTTTGTGTGTGTGTGTCAGTGTATGTGCGTGCATATCACATTTTTAAACGCAATCACGGCTGCAGTCACTAACACTAAAGTGTGAAAGCGAGCGAAGGTTTAGCGCACGCACACACAGACACACACATGCACACACGTATGCTACATGCGCATAAGCATAAGCATAATCATACTCGTACTTAGGAGGTAGGCACAAACAAGCGCAGACGAGAGCAAATATCCCAAATATCTCAAAGATGTCAAGCGGCGATAATTGTTAGCAGCAAAAGGCGCAACTGAACGAGCGAGCAGTACGAAAATGCAATACTTGTAGCTGCTCAAGTGTATTGAGTTACCCACGTTAAAGGCAACAATTCGAGACACACACATGCACACGCACACATACGCGCATGTATGTAATTGAAGAAAAAAGAAAGCAATGCAAAAAAGAAGCGATAATGATGCATGCATGGATATCAGTCTCACTAAATCGCATAGACACATCGCACATCGCACATCGCACATCGCTGCCGTTGCAAAGAGAGCAGCGAATTTTTTGCATTTTTCATTTAATGAAGCGATTTGATGGAGTGTGCTGCCTCAAGTGAGCTGCAGTAGTTCTGTGCTGGCTCATGTGCTGCTAAAGAATAATGTTTAATTGTTGTTGCAGGTGTCAGGTGCTTTTACTTTGAAAAAAAAGGAAAAAAAAAATGCTAAAAAAAATTCTAATAAAATGGAAGCAGCAAGCAAAGAATTAACAGAATCCTTTAAGTTGCACTGTTGCCAACGGTGGCGATAATTTCATGCCCATTTGAAATTATGCGCTACTAAATTGAAATTAAATTATTCATACGAAAGCAGCATGCAACAACAACTGAGGCATAAGTATATATACAAAGACAACCATATAGACAGACGTTTGAGCGGCTGAACGGTAGGACAGCAGGACAGCAGGACAGCTTGACAGACCAACTATCGACCTCAACAAGTTTTCAGTTTAAGTGCTTCATGCATAATTGTTTTACTCGATTCACTGGTGTGTCTGCTGTCTGCTGTCTGCTGTAGCCGTTTGCCGAATGCACTTCTCGCAACAGCTAAAGAGCCACACAACTTGTTCATGGCGTTTGTAACGCTGCAATCGTAAGAATGCTTGCCTAAGGAAAGCACATTGGAAAGCGTCAGTTTAAACGTTCAAAGTTTTGATTTGAATACAACTCGTAGCCGAATCTGCAGCACCATTCAGGAGTTGGGTGCATTAAAAATTACAAAAAAAAAACAAAATATTTATCTATAAAAACTAGCGGCCCTCTTCGAATATGTGGTGTCTTGAGCTGAGCTTGCTGTACAGATTTTGCTTGCGAGCTTCTGTTTTCTGAGTTCGCCGAGCATAAACATTTAAGTGCCAGGCTGAGCGTGAGCATAATTTTATTTAATTTCTCTTGCAATTTAAAAAAAATGTTTTTGAACGTTTTTGAATTTATTTAACGTATTACCATCATAACGTAATTACCTACATAAAAAATAAAAAAAAACTAGAATGTTTAGAAATTACGCCTAGCAGAGGGAAACAGACGCTTATTGCCACTTTTTATCATCTATATAGATAGATATATTCTACACCAAGCTATGAAGTATGCTCTTAACTCATGCTTCAACATGCCTCATCCAATACAATGATATTCAATTGTGTTTATAAGCCGTGACCTAAGCTAGCAATGGAGCGCAGTGCAAGACATCATCACTACATCTATACTCTATACTCATAATATAAAGAGGTAATATTTGTTTGTATGTTAGCGGTAATCTTCAAAACTAAGCAGCTGATTTAAAAAATTCTTTCACCGCCAGCATGCTACGTTGTCACTGAGTGTCATGTGCTATATCTCTACTTTATTTTTGTAGTAAAATATATATATATATATATATATTTTTTTTTGGATTACTAAGTATTATATGAAATGTAGCAAATAGTATTGAATCGTAAAGTAATCGAAAAGTAATTATAAATGTAAAAAATATCAGACAGAGCTCGATCTGGTTAGGACATACTTTTATACCGATAAAACGTTGCCGTGGATTAATATTCAATGTTGATCCATGCCAGGAATCTAGCAGCATAATAAAATAGAATATTTATCATAATACAGGCCTCAGTTGCTAGTACTCTAAAATCTATATTAGTTACTTTATGTATAGATCATAGCCAACGAGTTCAGATTTGCTTTGGTTCAGCTGTATCTGAATGCGAAAACGGTGCTACATAAGTTGTTAAGCTAACTTATGCTGCCTCAAATGCCAAGTGCAATTAGGACACTTTGCAGTATATACTTGATTTAGTTATCTAATTTATCTAACCATTGATCAATAATCGGTTAATGGTTCTGTGTGACGTAGCGCAACCAAAGGTGCGTCTGTGCCGAACTTTCGCTCTTATTTTTTCTGAGCTTCTGTTTGTTTTTTATTATCTTTATTTTTATTTGTATTTTTTTATTTTTTTTGCGTGGCAATTATATATATATTTTTTTTTGGATTACTAAGTATTATATGAAATGTAGCAAATAGTATTGAATCGTAAAGTAATCGAAAAGTAATTATAAATGTAAAAAATATCAGACAGAGCTCGATCTGGTTAGGACATACTTTTATACCGATAAAACGTTGCCGTGGATTAATATTCAATGTTGATCCATGCCAGGAATCTAGCAGCATAATAAAATAGAATATTTATCATAATACAGGCCTCAGTTGCTAGTACTCTAAAAGCTATATTAGTTACTTTATGTATAGATCATAGCCAACGAGTTCAGATTTGCTTTGGTTCAGCTGTATCTGAATGCGAAAACGGTGCTACATAAGTTGTTAAGCTAACTTATGCTGCCTCAAATGCCAAGTGCAATTAGGACACTTTGCATTATATACTTGATTTAGTTATCTAATTTATCTAACCATTGATCAATAATCGGTTAATGGTTCTGTGTGACGTAGCGCAACCAAAGGTGCGTCTGTGCCGAACTTTCGCTCTTATTTTTTCTGAGCTTCTGTTTGTTTTTTATTATCTTTATTTTTATTTGTATTTTTTTATTTTTTTTGCGTGGCAACTATTAAACTTTAACGCCATTTAAGCACACACATATACACACACAGACACACAGTAACATTTACGAACACATACTCGCAGTCACACATGTGCAGTCGTGAAAAATGCCAACTCGATGCTTTACAGTCCGCTTGCTTGACTGACGCGAACCCGAACCCGAACCTGAACGCGAACGCGAACGTGAACGTGAACGCTGACTGCATTCCGGCAGCTATGCTGTGCTACCGCGATCTACACCACGACCACGGGCATTGGCCGAATAATCGGAGTTGAACTCTGTTTTGCCTGAGTGGAACTGAAAGCAAGCCCCATCCATGTTCGCTCATCTCAGCTACTACTCGTCTTCTCGCCTACTCGTCTTGCCAGCGTTGCCCGCTAAGTGAGTGGCTCTTGTACAAGTGCGGCGTGACGTGAAGTTGAGTGCTGTAGAGTGAAGTGAAGTGGAGTGGAGTGGTGTGGTGTGGTGTGGTATGGTATGGTATGGTATGATATGGAATGCCTTGCCAAATAAGATTGATCGATAGTTTTCTGCGCTCTGATGCCAAAGTCGAAACTGATTCCGCTGTTGCTGTCGCTGCTACTGCAATTTTAACTGCTTTTAACTGCTTGCCCGCTTGCTTGCTTGCTTGTTGGCTTTGCTTTTCTTATACTATGTACGCTACGGACTTACGGACAATATGAAATACCGTACGAAAGTGAGTAAGCATGCAGTGGTGAGTGGTAAGTGGTGTTCGCGTACTGCTTTTGTTAGTTGACTGCATGCATGCTTGAATGTCTAACTGTCTAACTGACTGACTGACTGACTGACTGACTGACTGACTGACTGACTGACTGAATGCCTGGCTAGCTGGTTGAATGCTTGGCTGCCTGGCTGCCTGGCAGTTAAATGGATGACTGTATGCTTAGATGGACAGCTGGGACTGGACATGTACACAGAGACGTAAGCGAGCAGTGCAAGTTTCATGGATGGATGTTTCGTTGGCTGATGCATAGATGGACAGACACACAGACGGACAGACGTATGCTTGTTTGTCTCATTGAATGAACGAACGCTTTGACTTGTAGAAAGTCAAGTTTCTACGTACGACTGATTAACGGAGAAAGGAGTGAACGAAAATGGCAACGGCTATGAGACTACGGCGTTTGCGATTGCGATGCCTTCAAAGTCGACGTAAACTCATTCAAATGACGCGTTTTAGTGGGCCCTTTTTTTGATTGTTTCTATTTGACTTTTCGTCTATGTTGTTAGATGCTTGTATGACCATATGTGCATGTGCATGTGCATGTGCATGTGCATGTGCATGTGTGTGTGTAGTTTTTGCCAATTGCATATTTTTGACATACGTTGAAACGTTGCCGAACTGATCCTCCAACGTTTGCTGACTGCGCTTGCCCAGCTTGGCATTTGCCTTGCTTTGCTTTACTTTGTGCTTTGCTTATTTTTCACGTGCCTACGAAGGATGAATTGAAGTCACTTCTTTTTTTTTTGGTTTTTCT
The DNA here is from genome assembly GCA_035041755.1 of Cacoxenus indagator. Lineage (NCBI taxonomy): Eukaryota > Metazoa > Arthropoda > Insecta > Diptera > Drosophilidae > Cacoxenus > Cacoxenus indagator. The sequence continues at coordinate 1,223,677 of JAWNKX010000197.1, read as the reverse complement.
TTTTGGCAATTTGAATTCATTTGCTGCTCATGCCAATGCCAATTTCAACTTCGGCGTTTTTTTAATATTGTTTTTTTATTTTTTATTGTTTGCTGCCATTAAACGCTTTAATCGTACACGTTATATGCTATTTGGTCTACACTCGATCTGTTGTTTAATAGGCTGTGCGCACCACGCTTGACCAACACCAGCACCAGCACCAACGGCAAACATCCTTTTGAGACAGGAGCATGCAATTTAAATTAAGTGAACACCGCACTCCCTTAATGCACAACGTGAAAAAGTTCGTCCTGCGTAGTTGCACTGAATGCGATTTAGCGTCTGGCAGGCTTTACGTTTCGAACCCTTTGAGAGCTTTGAGAGCTCTGACCAAACTTCAAACTAACGAAAGCATTTTTTTTATATTTTGATTTATTTATTTATTTATTTATGTATTTATTTTCTGTTTGCTCTCCTAGCCACTTTGTTATAGAATTTCCTAGACATTTTCTAGCTCCGTGCTAACGTTGCACCATGGCACCAGCAAATACATTTCTCTATAGGTTCGTGTGTGTCTGTCTGTTCGTTCGTTTGTTTGTTTGTTTGTTTGTCTCTTTGTTTGTGCGCTTATAAGCACGTCTTTTGTGAGTGTGTTTGTGCGTGGATTAAAATCTCGGCTTGGCTTATAGAAAATTCATAAAACATGTTAATGCACACCGCACACTTCACGTTGCCATCGCCACACTACAACACCGCACGGTCATAAACGAATCGGGTCGGGTCGAGCTACAGCCAAGAAGTGCCAAGAATTTACGTCATGGGATTTTTGATGCTGCAACGTCTTGAGGCATTCAGAAGCAGCGCACTAAAAGGATAAAACTGCAGTCCAAAAGAAAAAGTAGCAAGAGCTAAAGCACGAACTCAACTCAAGTTGTACGCATAACGTAAAGTATGACCATGTACACCGACTGACTAACTAACTGACTGACTGACTGACTGACTGACTGGTCGCTCTTCTGTTAGTCATACACACTCGTACATATTACCACTGATACTTTCAAAGATTCTTTGCCAGATACTCGTACTTTTTCACTGTTCATGGACAACGGCGACTGCGAGTGCGACGAACGTGAGCGTGAGCGTGAACGTGAACGTCGACTTTTGAGCGTCGTGCCACGTGAGCGTGCGACTGTTCGCTTGAGTGTGTCTGCTAGCCAACTAAGTGTAGGTGCCCCCATCCCGCTGCACCTTGCTAACAGCAGCACAGCAGCACAGCATGCTTATCATGTGCCATGTCCGAGTGAGTGCAAAAAACTTTTGAATAACAAATGAATTCACGTACATGCGCAGACTTTTTAAAAACTTCCAACTTGCGACTACAACTTTCAACTGCAACGCCGTCGCGCAACTAAGCACGAGCACGAGCACGAGCACGAGCACGAATACGAATACAAACACGAGCAGCAACAGAAATCAGAAAGAAAAGTTGAAAATACTAAACTGAAATGGACACCATCAAAATGGGTAACCAAAAAACAGGCAAAATAATTTTTCTTGTTTTTTTTTTAAATTTTTTTATTGTTAAATTTTTTGGAATTTTTTTTTTCAAATTTAAAAAAAAATTTTTTTTTGGCTCTTTAGTCCTTGTTGCTGGTAATGATGTTGATGAGCATGGAACTAAGTTTAGTTATGGTTGAGGAAACGACAGCAGCTGCGGTCACCTCACCTTACCAGTAAGCAAGCAGCTGTAGCTGTAGCTGTAGCTACGAAAGCAAGCCAAGCCAAGCCAAAGCAACCCAACCAACCAGCTGTCGTTATTTGCTTAAGTTGACTTGACTTGAGCTGAGCTGAGCTGAGCTGAGTACTTAGGACGTGGCCAACATGCAATAAGCTAAAGTTCATGTTTCAAGTTGCGCTCTTGGTAGTAGCAAAAAAATATATATATATATATATATTTGTTTTTTTTTTCGATCTGCGCAACACAAAAGTTTAGCGCTAATTGCGTGTATGTGTGTGTGTGTGTGTGTGTGTGTGTGTGTGTCTGCTTCTGTGTATAGCACACCTAGAGTACACTTTAATAAAGCAGCCATAAAAGTCAGTTTCTAAGCTGCATGCTGCCTCAACCCTCGTCTAACGTCAGCTCGCGCAACTACACTAGACTAGCGCTTCGCGGCTTATCGCGTGTCCGGCGCACATGTCCTATCGACACCACCATGCGACGGCATTAAATGAATCGCTTATGTACGAGTATTTATAATCAGTTGTAATGTGAGATTTATTGCGCTGCTCTCGGGATTTGAGTTTAATACTTTGCTAATTAAAACAGCCAAGCAAAAAAAAAAACACCGAAAATCCAATGAACTCGCCCATTGCGACCGGAACGTCTGAGTTCGACATGGCATAATAATTATTAATCTTTGCAAATAATTTTTGCACATTTTCACTGTGAGAATGTTCGCAATTAATACGCTCGCCATGCTGTGCTTTGACGTTGTAGTGCAGTGTCAGCTGTCAGCTGTCTGAAGTCTGGAAGTCAGGAACAAACAGCAGCACAGAGTGTGTTTGAAATTTACAGAATAAGCTCAGCTTAAATCGTGTGTGTTAATTCGTTTTGATTTTGTGCCAATGCATTTTTTAAATCAGCAGCAGTAAATCAGCGCAAGTTTCGTGCCGCTTGTCGTACGCATGCGCAAATCAATCTAATAGATACAATCTATGCGCATACATCAGGCTTAGACGCTGGCTCTCTCTAATTTCAATACCAACTATGATTTTGCAGTTTTTTTTCCTTTTTTTTACAGAAAGTGTCTACTTTCGAAAGCACAACAAACCGCATCGTGCACAATGTGGCACATTTGTCTGCTTCATATTGCGCTGTTACGTTCGCCTGGCAGTGGCAGTGGCAGCGGCAGCAACATGAAGCGCGTGTCGCGTGGGGCGTGTTGAGGCGTGGTACACACTTAACGCTATTTACTGCCACTACTCTGATAAAGTTAACGATGCCAGTTTTTTATTTATTTGTTTTTTTTTTTAATTTTCTTCTTTTTTTATTGCTTTTATTGCTATGTTGTGGTACTTGCTGAGTGCTGCTGATGCCTTCGCTAAATTCTACTGTCTGTTGCTCTAATGCTTGCAACTTCAAATGTAAACGTTCTTGTTGTTGTTGTTGTTGTTGTTGTGGTGGCATTGCGATGCGCTTGGAATTTTTGATTTTCACATGCAACATTCTCGTCTCAACTCAACTCTGCACAACTCAACTGAACTCAACTCAACTCATCGGGCTTTGTCTTCGCTGCTGCTGCTGCTGCTGCTGTTTGTTATTTGCTGTTGGTACTTTGATTTATTCCTGATTGAATTTTGATTTGGCGGGTAATTGAACTTTTGCTGCTGCTGCTTGCTGTTGTTGTTGTTGTTGTTGTTGTTATTATTGCAGCAGCTTTTTGTGGCTACGAACAGTGCTATTGTTGTTCGTGTCTTAGCCTGAGTGCATGTGAGTTGTGAGTTGTGTGTTGCGTGATGTCTCGCATGAAGTACAATTTTGTTTGCTGCCTCAGTTTGTTTTAGCTGAGTTAACAGTGATTGAACGATACATAGATAGATACATAGTTAGATACAATGATAGATAGATGAAGTGGCCGACAAATAGACAGACAAACCGATTGAGTTTAGTTGAGTCAAGACAAGTCAAATCAAGCCTCAAGTGCAGCAACATAGACTTGAATTGCATACTGTTTGGGCAGACTCAACTCATTGACTCACTCACTCACTCACTCACTCACTAACTGACTGACTGACTGACTGACTGACTGACTAACTAACTGTCAAAGCCTGTGTGCTTCATAGTCTCAAGCTATCTAAGGCTGCATCAGTTCATTTACTATATTTGTGCTATGGTTTGTTGTTTGCCTTGGTCCTTGCTTCTTTTGCTGCTACATTGTACTCGCTTCTTCTACAACTCTGATTTGCCGTACATGCGTAAAATTGTGTGAAAAGTGTTATTGTTGTTAGTGTCAGTTTAGTCAATAATCATGCAAACATGACTTTATCGTAAGTGAGTCTGTTTAGCAAAGCACTTTTGTCTATAAAACGATATTGCCAATATTTGATATATTTGAGTTTAAAACTGCCCATACACGACGAACATGCTCGTGTGATTCGCTCGTGTTTGAGGGCAAATCACTTCACTCAAATAAGTACTATAACTTATTCATAGTTTCACTGGTAGTCTAGCCACGACTATGCGTAGAATTCGTAGGTCTCTAAAAGCAAACTTCCTTAAACGTCTTCTATATTAGCAGGGGGCGGTGTTCGGAAATATAAAAGCCTAACGGCAAACAAATTCTTTGAGCTCTTAGCTAACGAGTGTTGTAATTACATTTTGGATATAGCTGATAGATATGTAGCTACAACACCAAACTCTATAACACCTTAACAGCTTTCTGAACAAACAAATAAAGAAGTGCCTTACCTTTATAAGCACGCTATTGCTGTGATCTTACTGAACAAAATCGTAGGAATCAGGTTTTAAGATAATTACCAGAGTTGTTGTGTTCTATAATATTATATTCATATATATATCATTTATAGATCCATAATATTTTCGCATAAATTTATACTCAATTATAATGATGGGCTTCGTTTTGTCGTGGTTTCCTCTGTCACATGTCGAAGGCTATAAATTTTATAGACTAGACAAGGAGGCTCACAAAAAGAGAACTATTCTTCTATATATCTTCTTCTATTCTTCTTTCAAATAAGTATCCCCTCTACGTTTCTCAAGCGTCTTCATCTTGAATTCCGTTTCACTTTTCTTGGACTTACACCTCACTAAAGGAGGAGTCACACCTCAGTAAGCTGACCATTAAAAGGCTCAACGCAAGCCAGCTTCACTCAATTGAACGCGTCTCAAAGCCGCTTGAGTTGTGTAGACAACAAAACGCTTTCATGCCAAAAAGTGAGCTATGCACCAGTAAATCGATGTGTACTGAAAATTGCATACAAAAATGAACAAACTACGCACATCATAATCGACGCTGTTCAGCGCAGTCCGCAGCAAGTTCGTAAGTCCAGCACAAACTTAGTTCGTCAAGCAGAAATGTAACCACATTGCCAAGGAGGCATGGCATGTTAGGTATACCAAAACGCAGCCAGGCTTTCTTATGTTGAAAATGATTAATGAACGCGTTGAGCGATTCTCGAGTTGTACATAATAAATTACCAACTGGCCATGGGCCATGGCGTACGTTGCGGTCGTCCGTGGGACGATGCAACAGAATAAGATGAAATGTAAGCAAGAACTTAACTAAATAAGGACACGAAAATCCAGCAAATGGCAGCAAAGTGTAAAGGCAGAAGTAGATAGAGGCTGTGGTAAAACTAAATCAAGGCATACTCTACGCCACAGAAACTGAGTGTGACAGAGACAGAGACTGTGGCTAGAGCGGTCGAGAGCGCAAGAGATGGAGAGTGAGAGTGAGTGTCCGTGGGGTTTGGGGTTTGAACGTTGAGGTTAAGATTGCGGCTGAATCCAAAAACGGTAAACGTCGCTTGGTAAATGCGACATGCGACATGCGACATGCGACATTTTGTTGCATGTCAACGTGCCACAAAGCATTAAACTGAGTCGAACAGATAGACAGCGACACAAAAGAAGACAGGCAGACAGGCAAACAGGTAGACAGGCAGACAGACAGTTAGTCAGTCAGTCAGTCAGTCAGTCAGTCAGAGAAACAAACAAACAGACAGACAATCGGGCAGAGAGACAGATAGACAGACAGACAGCGAGCTGGACAGACATGAACGTTGAACACGAAAGGAAGCTGGACATTGAATAAACTCCGCGCGTTGGCTGATTGCGAATGAGGCTGAGATTATAGTCCGACGTAAGGCTCCGACTGATGATTCGGGTATGAACATGATTGTTTTAGCTTGTAGCTGTGTGTGTTTGTTTGTGTGCGTGCATGAGCGTATATCTGGTGAGGTCATTAAGGTAGCTACAAAGCAGAGGAAGACGACGAAGAAGCGACATCAACAGCAGCAGCAATACATTTTTAATGCTGCAATCATTGTAATTCATTTATTAAGGACTGACCGACCGACCGAGGTGGCAGCCTGCCTGCCTGCCTGACTGCCTGACTGCCTGCCACTGACAGGAGGATGTGTAAGATGAAGTGGCAAAGGAGTGTGTAAGCGTAGTGCCACGACTAGACAACATTACATTAGCGTCAAGATAATGATGACGATGATGACGACGATGATAATGCTATTGTTGTTATTGTTGTTGTTGTTCATGTTAATATTATTGCTGACCATAACTAAAAGCTGCGCCTACCGGCAGACCCCACGTCAATCTAGCCAGCGAAACAAATACGCATGGCTTACTTGTCGCCTATACTGAGGACAGAATTTCGTAGAAATTTAAATGATGACAATACATTAAGACGCTGGAGATGATAGAGAAAGCATTAAAAATATTCAAAGAATACAATAAAAAATTATAATGAAAGCTGAGTACATAAAAATGAAAAAATAAAATAAAATAAAATAAAATAAAATGTCTAAAAAGGATGTGCACAGGCTAGCCGTTCGCTTGGCCCGGGCAACGGCAATGGCGCTCTATAAGGGCGAAAAAAAATAAAATAAAAATAAAAAAATTAATAATATATGCTGAGATTTGAGTACAAGACAAGCAGCTAAGTACACTTTTTATGCCGCTTGCTGGCCGAGACGGCGCTTAAGTGGCTTTGCAGCCAGCGACTCAAAGTGGCAAGAGGCAGCTCGTTGTAGTTTGTGAGTTGAAACCGGTAATAAAAGTGCTGGTTTTTTCTACTGCTTTTTGTTGTTGTTGTTGTTGTTGTTGTTGTTATTGTTTTCTTCAGAATACCTCATTTATTTATTTGTTGTTGTTGTTATTTTTGCTGTGCGCAATAAAGTCACAGACGTGGTCTCGGTCTTGGTCTCGGTCTCAGTTGCAGTCGCAGCACTCAAGAAGACTTAATGTCATTTTAGTTACGTGCACATCGAGTCGGCACATTGAACAACTACTACTTAAATGTGGTATTTATGAAAATGAACAAGCAGAAGATATGCGCACATAGAAGCTCGTATCAAGCAAGCTGCCATAACAGGCTGGAAGGCAATAAGTAGGCGCACAAGGCAAGCAGTTGCAGTTGTCGAGGTGTGGTAAAAAGAAGGAATTGATAGGTACGGAACGGATAGGAAAGGAGAGGAAAGCGAAGGCTACGCTGCAAATTACATATAAACATTTGTGTTGCAGTTGCCACCGACACCGACACTGACACCGACACCGACACCGACACCGACAACGTCACTGAAGCCAAGCCGTTGCCCATGCCAACTGCTGATGAACATGAACCTTGACAAGATAAGTTGTATGCGCACAAAGCTGCTGGTGACAGAAAAAGCGTAACGATTTTCAAGCGAAATTATGTCGCTGCATGGTTAAAGGCGGAGGAAAAAAATAAATAAATAAATAAAATAAAACATGGTATTAATAAGAACGCTTGGTCAGGTAAGACAAGACGGCTTGTAAAGTGTGTTGTATGCGTTGATGCGCTGATAATGCGTTCATTACGTTATCTTGCAATGGCGCCTCGTAATATAGCGTAACGTAACGTAATGCAATAACGATGTTGACAACGAGTGACAGTTCACTATAAGTAGAAGGCGACGAAGTAGTATTAGTAGTAATAGAAGACGAAGACGCCATCTATGACATGGACGTGAACGTGAACGTGAACGTGGACATTGACAACGATGACAAAAGCATTTGGCAATCAGTTGCAGCAGACAAAAGCCAATGTTATTGGCGAGACGACAATGACTGCGACATTGAAGTTTTTGCTCAAGATGAGGATGTGCGTAAGGATGAGGATGCGAAGAACATGCATTACATTACACGACATTGAGGCGTTGCTTGTGAAATGAGTCGAGACCGAGTGTTCCCAACACAAACAAGAACCTTGCAAACCTTGGCATGCCAATTTAAATTGTATCCCAAAGGACATTACGTGTCTGACAGCTACATAGAGCATAAGTGCACCAATCTTCTTCTTATGCTTCTTCTTCTTCCTCTTCTTTTTTTTTTGCTGCAGCGTCTTCGTTTGCGTTTGCTATGCAGGACATTTAAACGTTGTCTGTTGAGCGCGCACAAAATAATTTGTTGGAATTTATGAAACACACACACACACACACACGCACGCACAAAACAACAAACTCTGACTGTTGCTGACTGGTGTGGCGTGATGCAACAGAGTGGCAACGTCACAAATGGCTCGATGGCAAGCGACAAGTGTTGTACTGCAGCTGAATGCAAAAGCAGGAGAATGAGAAGAAGAAGAAGAAGAAGAAATTTTAATCAGTTGTTGAAATAAGCAACGACAAATGTCAATGTGGCTACAGCAGGCCACATAATATTGAACGATTAAGAAGCAGGCAAAGGCAAAAGTTGTGCTGCATTGTAGGGGAATGAGAAATGCTAATAGCGCAATAATTTCAATGTGCAGCCAGCGCTTAATTACTAAATGACTTCAATGACTTTGTGAGCGCAGAAGGCAGAATGGTGACTAGAATTCGCGTTGCTTAGTCGTGTTCATTTCATTACAAGATAAGCGAGTTACTTTTTGCAACCCTGCCATTTATTAAGAACATGTTTATTATTTTTTATTTTTTTGCTTGCCTTTTCACTTTAATAATTTAACAAAGTTTATGCGTTCTCAGAAGTACGAGTATAAGTATAGTCAAGCAGAGGGTGATAGACAGCCAGACAGACAGACAGACAGACAGACAGGATGCTGCATGCAGCAAAGGAAGGAAGACACGCTTTTATCTCATTGCTTTAATTTGCATAAAGTGTAGCTGTAATGCTTAAACAAATTTCGAAAACATATTTATAACATTTTGCAACACTAAACTAATAATGTGCTTCTTCTTCAGCTGCTTTGGCTTCGACGGCTTCTACTACGCGCAATTCATCTCCTTTTAGCTACTGAAGCTCTTTGAGTTACATGTAAATCAAGCAGCGACAACAGCAACAGCAACAGCATCAGCAGCGCTGCAGGTATGCACGAGTATCTATATCTATTGGCGTTGTGGTATGAAAAGTCTTAAAAGTGAATGCGACAATTTTGCTGTAACAACCAACTAAAGCCGCACAAACAAGCAAACACCCCCGACCAATGTATCAAAGCAGAAGAAAACCATAAATTTACAGGCGACGAGTGGCGTTGCGTTGAGTGTGTCTGTTGGCTGCTGTACAAAGTGAGCGAAAAATGCTAAAAGGAGTTAAAAGACTGTTGAGTAGAGTGAGAGAGAGATAGATAGAGCGAGAGAGAGAGAGAGAGCGATAGAGAGATAGAGTGTGTGTGTGTGAGCGGGAGATGGCGTGAGACATATAGGAAGATTGCATGAGGGAGCTAGAAACTGTTTACATACTTAAAATTCTATATTGCAAACAAATTGAATAACTTCTTGATTTGAAAACAGCAAACAGCGAGTAAGCGAATAAAGTTAGTGAGTGAGGTAGAGCGAGAGAGCGAAAGAGCGAAAGAGCGAAGGACAGAGCATAGAAAAACATAAGAAAAGCATGCGACAGTGCGCCACTGGCAACGTTAGTCTCATAAGCAGCAGCGGTGCACTGCAACCAATGCCGCTTTTGCTGCTGTTCGTGCTGTTGGTGCTGATGCTGTTGGTGATGCGAATCCGCTTACATGCGAAAAGTAGTAGTTGTTGTTTTTTTTTGTTTATTTTTATGTTTTTCCTTTTTTGTTTTCCTTTGAATTTTTTTATATTTTATTTTATTTTTTATTTTTTTTTGCTTTAAGAAGTGAACTAGTACCTCAATACGACGACGACAAAAAATGCGTCATGGCAATGTGAAGCCTCCACACTCTAACAGCATGTGTATGTCCACTGGTCGTGGCTTGAGTTTTGTTGTTGCGTGTGCGACAGTGTAACAAGCTTATAACACAAAGCATCATAAATTATAACTGCATACTTTTGTGCGTCGTTTTGCGCTACTGCAATGAATCATTAGCTGATGGGTTGGGTAGTCAGGGTCAAAAGAAAGCTGCGACTTACATGCAAGTGACGCTTGTTGCGGGCGAGCGCTGCTTACTACTTGGCACTAATTTTGTCTGATTTTGTTTTTGTTCTTATTGTTGTTGTTGTTATTATTGCTTGTGATCTAATTTTTTTTTTAATTTTTTTTTTATTCAAACACCAATACACACTTAGAAACAACACCGATCATAATGTCGCTGTTGTTGTTGTTGTTTTTGTTTTTATTTACATTTTATTTTTTATTTGACCGCTGACTTTCATCGTTTTCATTTTTCTCAGTCACATACATATGTCCTTCCAATACTACTTTCGGTTGCTTCGCCTACCTTACTCTACCTCTTACACTTGTACACACACACTCTCCAACTCTATCTCTATCTCTCTTTCGCTCTCTCTCTCACACACACACTGCCTCGCTATCTGTTATTGCTTTTAGATCCGCTTAGTGTAGCATGGTTTCGTTTCATTTAGCTTGCTACGTATGCATATGCTATCGCTTCGCATGACCCCACCCAGCCACCAGCCACCAGCCGCACACAAACACAACACTCCATTTCTAATACCACAAACTGCGTCAGCATTGAGTGCAAGTGCCACTTTGGCGTTCTTCACGTCTTCGTCCTGTGCTCAGTCCTTGGCTGGCAGCTCAACTTGACATTTAACGTTAACATGCTTAAAAAGTCATACTCGACAAAAATTTTTTACCCAAGTGTCCCTCGGTTGCCTTTTTTCAAGACACTTCGCCCTCTCACCAACCTATGTACACAAGACTATTCCGGTTTTGATGTTGTACTCAAGTCTTATTTTTACATGAAATCGCTTTTGTTGCTTCTCTAGTTGCTTGCGTCACTACTTCAACTTGCTCCACACTTCTTCATATTTCAGCTTACTACAGCTGCCACTTGCCACTTGCCACTTGCCACTTTACTGTGGGCTTTGTTGCTTTTTCATAAATGTTGCAAGCTCTTCAAGTACTCAAACGAGTATTTGATTAATTGTCCTATGCCTTGTTGTTGTGTTTATTGTTGTTGTTGTTGTTTTTCCTCTGTTTTTGTTATCAAGCAATATCAACGTCATCCTTATCACCATCATCACCATTAACATCAGCCGCATGGGTGCTCTTACAGTTCTATAATTCACTCCCGTCGTTACATGTCTCATTCTTGCGAGTATTGTGCCGCATTTGTGAGCATTTCATTTTTGTAGTTTCCTGCTTGCCCTTGATTCTTATGTGTAGAATTCTGAGATGCTCTGCACATTGCTCTGCTCGAAGATGTTCTGATATTGTCAACTGCTGATGTTCGACCGAGAGACATGCACATTCGATGATTCTGCTCGCCGTTCTCGAGGACTTCATTAGTCCATCTCTGTGTAATTATAGTATCTTGTGCGATACTTAAAATCAGAATGAATTCTTTTTTACTCTACACTTATTGCTTGGTGAGCGTGTATTTTCTGAGTGATGTGTGCATACGTAAATTCTGTCTAGCTTATACATAAGCTTGAGTCTAATCTATATATAAAGAGGCCAAGATATTTTCTTTTCCACCCGTTTACGCCTAAACCATATAATCGATTTTGATAAAAAAATGTACCATTCGACAGGTTTACATTTGCAGATGTGCACAATTGATTTTTTTTAAATTCAAACTTTTCACACACACACACAACTACAATAAAGTCTCACACACACGCTTGCTTATTTCTAAATTACGTTAACGCCTGTGGTTACTAAGTGACATAGTACAATTCAATACTATTACGATTGTGGTTACATTTCAACTGCTGGGCTAAGACTAGTTTTATATGATTTCTCATTCCCGTTTTTCAAATATTTTTGAATGTTTCTGATTTTTTTTTTTTGCCTTTTACCTTCGTACCATAATTATCTACAATTAAAAGTAATAAATAAATAAATTGGTTGAAAATTGCGGGCAGCAGAGGCAAACATATACTTCAGCTTCTTCAGTTTTTTCAACACTTACAACAGTGCACTATCACGCAATAGTATTCTCACTTGTAGAATCATATCACAGTGGTTCCGTCGTTGGCATGCAAGTGAAATTTACTATTAAAGATTTTAATAGAAAAGCACTTGTATGGAATGTAGACTGTGTACGTGTACTTGGCATATTTACTAATGTCTTCTGAGTGCGGCACAATAATTAATTCGAGTGTTAATCAACACTTTCCTGAGATGAGCTCTTGTTAGAGACTAGATAGGTTGCCCTTATGATGTATTAGTTCTTCGTAGCTGGACAGCTCAACGCTAATTGCGCTTTAAATGCTGTTTGTGGTCTCCGAGTTATACAAACATTTTATGTACGAAACGAAATTTGTCATTCGCCACTTTAATTTTGTTTAAACACAGATCCGATCCAAAGTCTGCTGACGTTTAGTCTTCGTTCGATTTTCCCCTCTTCTTATATATCTGCTATTCATTAACAGTTTTAGTTGCAGATGCAAACATCAGCAGCAACCTGTACCGCCTTCTGGTCGCACTTGACAAATGCCGTGCCGCGTTCTGCTTCGCTGCCGCCGTTTCGCATGTGAAAAAAAGCCTCATTAAATAATCGCGACAAGTACAAAATGACAAACAAATTAAGTACAATAAACATTTTCCACACTCTTGGGCGAGACAGCAAAGGTAGAACCGAACGGCTGACAGCGGCACCGCAACATGGCAACTCGCAATGTGGGCGTGCGGCGACAGCAGACGCAAAAATGTCTGTCCTCGTTGACATTCAGTGTCATAAAGTGACATTTCAGCTGTTTGTATACCTCGCTCTCTCTCTCTCTCGCTCGCTCTCACACTAATTGCTTTGGGTCTGCTTCTGTTAATTTTTTTTTTGTGTTTGGTTTTTTCGTTCGAGCGGGGAATCCCAACGTTAACAACAGCTCGCCCACTATGCTCTGCTTGCGATGCCACCGTGATCATTTGACTCATTTGTCCAGCGACGTGTGCAAGTGTTGCAACTTTTAATGAGTATAGAAATTAAGCAACAACAACACTTTTTTACACATGCCGACGCTTGTGGAAAATAAAGGATTTTTGTTTTTATCTCAAACTTTTAACACACATCGCATTGGTCTTGTTGTTGTTGCTGTCGTCGCATTGTTGTTTTGTGTTGTTGCTTGATTTTTGACAAATTTCTGTTGAATGTTGGCCTTCGCTTTGCTACGCCGTCGTCGTGCATGGAAAATGACAAATTAATGTTGCCTTGCCACATTTTGCACTGCATCGTTGTCGTTGACGTCCGTCCCCATCTGTCTACACCTTCATCATCATCAGTAAATAGCAACAGCAGCTGCGCTTTCAATGTGCGTGGGATGCGTTGCTCATTCAACGCCTTTAACATTGCCATTGATGTCGTCGTCGTCGTCGTCGTCGTCGTCAGCGTCGTCGTCAGCGTCGTGTGTGAAAAACAGAATAAATGACTCGACATAATTGCGTTGCGTTCATTTTTCAACAATTAATTTTGGTCTCTTTATTTTATTTATTCATTTATTATTAATTAAAATTTTTTCCGAGCTCCGCTGGCAACTTTGCACTTTGGCTGTGAACTTTGCACCTTTGCCATTGCCTGAACCTGTCAAGCGGCGGCACTCGGCGCCAGCAACAGAACTTGTTACACCTTGCCATGCCGCAAAGTATGCAGTGCAGAAATTTAATGTCGCTGCTATTTGAACTTGTTGCATGAATTAAGTTCGGCGTCAGTTGTTAATGTCACTTAATAAGCTTACGTCAGACGTGACAGATTACGTAGTCGATGAATGTCATAACGATGTAATAGACTGGCATACGATTTCAAGGCTTCCAATTAGACGTTGAGCTTGTACGTTTATAGTACACAAGACCTAGAATATACGTAATTGTATAAGGTATAATGTAACATTTATTTAGTAACGTAAACGTTACTAAGATTTTACATAACAACAGAAAACAGAAAACAGAAAACATGGAATTATACATGGGAGGAACATGGGAATTATAGAGTTCTAAAGACATATTCTGAGCACTTGGTGACCTACGTAGCTGCATTATATTACGTTAAGATAATCAAAATGATCAAGATTAGACAAAAACCCTTCGATTAACGTAACCAGCACAAGTCATGAATATTCAAAAAATGAAAGTGGATTTTGAAGGCCCTAGGCTGCCTAGAGTAGCGAAGTAGGAATTAAAAATAAAATAAAAAATTTCCATTTAACAATTTTGAAAGCAAAGCTATAGCATAGATCATGACATGACAAATTGCTGTCACAATTGCACAAACAACTCTTGTCAAACCAAATAAAACATAAAGCAGCCCATATGAGGCAAGTAATTTCACCTAATTGGCTATAAGTAGCTACAACGTAATGCCACGTAATGCAACGTAGTGCAACATAATGATGTCGTTGCAACTGGAATCAACATTAATTGGCTCAATATGTTGTGCGGCAGAAAGGCCTTCGTCTTTCAATGTCTGTCGTTGTCCGCCAAAGTGGCTTCGCCTGCTAGCCGGAGCCGCTGCAGAAGCGTCGTATGCGTCGTTACGTGCTAGGCGGGTGAGGGTTGCGAGAGGCGTAGCTTAGAAAATTACACCAAAAAAAATATTACTGAAAGTTCAAAAATCGCATAAAAGTCGCAGCACAACAAAAACAGCACAAAGAGAAGAAAATATTGTACTTTGCCTGGCAAAGTACAAAAAATATGAAGAACAAGCGAACGACAACAACAACAAAATAAGCTAGAAAAATAGCCATAGCATAGGAAAGCGTAGTGTTGGCAACAAATGTTCTACGTCTTCCGCTGTGTGTCTCTAACTCGAACTCCCGCACTACCGACAGTCATGGTCCACGACTTACTCGCATGTTGAACAAGTGCTGCTCTGCCGCCGCTGGTTTGTCCTTTGCTCCTTCTATAACGGCTTCGTTTTTTTTTTTTTTTGCTCTTCTTAAATTTTTTCTTTTTTTCTTCATTTTTATTGTTGCACTGCTGCATTTCTTCAGCTCGAATGCACCCGATGTACTCGTACATTGTCATCGTTATCCTGTTTCATTCGAGTTGTGTTGTTCACATTGTCGTTCACAGTTGCCATTGGCATTGCCATTTGCCATTGATGTTTGTCTGTCGTTGTTGTGGCGTTGCTGTTGTTGTTGTTGTTGTTGTTGTTGCTGTTTATGTTGTTGAGCGAAAATATAATTATTTCGTTATAAAAATGCAATCGTTTGTTAGAATGCGCTCGCTTGCTCGCTTGCCCGCTTGCAACTTGTGCCTTGTCCTTTTGCTGTCCGCACAAAAGCACATGAATACATTGTGTGTGTGTGTGTGTGTGTGTGTGTGAGTGCGTGGGACACAAGTTCTCCTCACGTTCAATGTGCAATATATTGACGCGTCTGGCCTGACTGCCCGACCCGACCGCATGCCTTGTATGTGTTTGTGTGCCTGTTTTTGTGAGTTGGCTGACTAACCACTCGAAAGGACAAAAGACCATTCGCATTCATGCGCTCAATCGCTCACACATTTCTTGCTCTGTTGTTGATGTTTATTTTTGTTGTTGTTGTTGTTGTTCATTTTATTGTTATTTTTAGTTCAACACTTGAGGCATTCAGTCGTTTGTTCATTTCCGTTTTATGTGATTTTTTTCAATTTTTGTTGTTGTTGTCGCATTTTCAAATAATTTCCAAACTCTACTCCCTACAATTATTTTTTGTTCGTGCTGCATAAATGATCAATTTTAAAGTGCTTGGCTCTGGAAAATATTTTGAAAGAGTTGCATCGAAATTAAAAATGATCGAAAATTTCATTTCGAGATTATTGCCGTGGCACTTCGCTCCACTTGGTGCGCTTATCTTATCACACATGCGAGCGCAACAATAAAAATGACAACAGACAATTTTTTTTTTTAATGTTTTTTTTTCCCAATTTATTTTATTTTTATTTTAAGTGCAGCCTCAAATCAACTCGCAGACCCATTTAGCCTCATCAGCAACGCTGTGCCCGCGTTCAATGCAATCACGCTCCAATTGTGTGGTACTCATAACTCAACTCAGCTGTGCTCAGCAGAGTTCAGTTCAATTCAAGTTAATGGATTTCACAACTTTGACTTGTATCGCTTGAATAAATTAATAACAACAAAAATAGGCTTAAAAACATAACTCAAATTAATTTCAAAAACAAGCAAAAAAAAAAAAAACAACATCACACTCGCACTCGCACTCGAACTCCAACTCGATTCGATTCGAACATGTTTTGCATGAATTTTTCTCATTTCACTACAACTCGAAATTCACTCGAAACACCTTTTATATGCGGCCGTCGAGAAGAAGTGAACCGAACCGAAACGCAGTGAAGTGAAGCGAAATGAACTACGGCTGAGTGCAGATTTGCTCTATTTGCGTTTTTTTCAAAGCTTTGCAGCGCAAGCATGAGAAAGAATGCAAAAGAAAGAAACAAATAAACAAATAAAATCAACTTGTCCGTCTATAGTGAAAGTGTCTCTTCACAACTCTTCATAACCAAAGCTGCCTTTATAATTGTGAATTAAATGAATGATAACAAAATAATTGCTTCTGTAACTTTCGAATACACAGCATATGTGTGCTATATGATCCTCTAAACATAGGCTATTCAAATGTTTATTGTTTATATGTACAGCATGAACAGATGTTTATCTGCGCAAATTTCAGAACGATAGTGTCACATTGAATTTTTTTCTAGAATTTGTCTGAATAGACTTCATGAAAAATTTAACGCCTGCTCAAAAGCAGCGGTAGTATTTTGCGGTGTTTGGAGTGACAGACAGACAACACAATATTAACTTGCCGCATTGAGCGCATAAATCATGTGTGTGGTCTGCCCTTGACTGTGCTATAAACCGCATGACAAAATTATAGTACACAGCAAGTAAGTGTATTAAATAAGTAAAAAAAATAAAAATTCAAAATTTCTTTAGTTTCTTAAGCATTTAAATTTTTTTTAAAGCATTTTTCGTTTATAACTTTTGTCTGCGAAATTTGAGCTTCCAATTTACGGCGTAATTACTTCAAATCTGATCCGTCAACGCTTGAGTTTCGCTGAGCGACCGCAGAGCACCGAAATCTAAGCACGGCACGTTGACCAAGGCAAGCAACAACAAAACTAGCAACAAAAAATTAATTTAAAAAAATAGCAGAAATATTAACAAAAAATAATGAAAATATAAATGAAAAATTAGAGGAAATATTTTTTGTAAAGAAATTAGCAACAACATCGACAAAAAGAAAAAGAGCATCGTAATTAATGTAATTTAATATCGCTGCGACTGTTTTGTCTTGGTCGTCGTGTTGCGTTAGCTGTGCGATTATTAGTCGTTGTGCAGCGTTGCTTTGCGCCACACCATCCGCTCATCAGCAGCTTCTGCTCTAGACGCAATTCAAGTCTACGTCGAAGTCCATTAGTCTTTGCCAAGTCTTTGTCGTTGATTGCAATGGTTGGTGCGCTGGCGTTGATAATGGAGGCAGCACATGCGACTCGGTTCCGCACCAAATTCAAATTCAAATCCAAATTCAATTCGAGCTCGGTTTGCAGCACTGAAACTCTACCCCACTCCACTTCACTTCACTACAGCCAAACCTGTTTTAAATCAATGCTCTTGGCTCGCTCGTTTGGCTGTTTGGCTTACTCGTATTTGATTTCTGCTTAGCTCGACGGGACCGCTGGTCGTCGTCGGTTCGCCGCATTTCTCGTGAAAAATGTTTTGTTTATCGCTGCGTTTATCATTTGCATTTTTTCTTAGATTTTTTACGTTTCCATGTTTATTTTTATATTTTCTCTTTTTGCGCAGCACGTCTTGTTTAATTTTTGTGTTTTCTTGTATTTCGTTCTTGCTTTTTTTCACATTGAAAATGAGTTCAGTTCCTGTGCTGTGTTTCGAATGATGATCATTGAACGTGTTTCTTTCTAATAAGCACGA
Organism: Cacoxenus indagator; assembly: GCA_035041755.1. Lineage (NCBI taxonomy): Eukaryota > Metazoa > Arthropoda > Insecta > Diptera > Drosophilidae > Cacoxenus > Cacoxenus indagator. Next base: position 1,205,678 of record JAWNKX010000197.1, on the reverse strand, counting down.
AGGCGACTTGAACAGCACAGCACTCTTGCTACTGGAGGTGGCAACAACATTGAAAAAAGCAACAGAAACCGAAGTAGTATAACCAGTAGGAGGAGTAGCCGAGCCATTGAACAGTACACAGTGGCTTCCGTCAGTTCGCTTTTAAACAAAGTCATTCGATAGCACAAACAAATTGCAAATTGCGATTTTTCACGATTTTGCATAAACATTTTTACAATAATTTTGACATTGATTGGAAAAGGCAGTGAGCGGGCGTGAGGAGCAGGAATACGTAAGACTCAAATTCTAATGCAGTTGCAATGTTGAAGGGGATGTCTATACGAATTGAACTCAAGTGCAGGAAGTGCTTCTTTTTGATTTTATTGCGGTTGCTTGTTCACCAAGCATTACCACAAAAACAATAACAATAACTATAAAAAAAAATAATAAGAAAAATTAAATCAACAATCATGAACATGACAATCGGGTCTTGAATTTTTTTATCGCCACATAGAAATACTCTTCATTTAATGGCGGCACACCAATCCAGCAAACTGTACTAGAAGCTGTTCTTGAGCAGACAAGCGTACCTTCAAGAACTTGAGCAGAAGATCAACCAGTGAGCTATCAAGCAGAGCTACGTATCTCGCCTTGATCTCTCGTCTTTCAATTACAATCGCAGGAACTCATGGCCTCACACTAGAGATGCGCCAATTTTGCAAAAATCTTTCTAAATCCAAGAAAATATTGCAGCAACCACAAGAGTCAAGTTACTTAATCGCTCACTCAAACCGATACACAGCTTAGCTTACTGTATTTGTATTTACTGTGCCCCAATGTTTTTCTTATCTGTATCTATATAAATCTATCTATCTGTATAAAACAAAGTGCCAAAAAGCGTTCGCATTCTGCTGCTGGCCTAAAATTACGGCAAATTTAAATTGAAAGGCAAAACAAAAAAAGAAAAAAAAATTATGTGCCACAGCTATATAAGCACACTATTGAAGGAATCAAGTTTTAAAATAATTGGAGCAAATAACGTATTTAAATATTTATATGATACCAAACAAAACCAAACAGGAGCAACACCAACAACAACATCAACAAAGCAGCAACGACACAAGCAAATTCAATACCTCAAGCACCCTCGACCTGAATTCTGTTGCACTTATTTTGGACTTACAAAATTTTTTGAAATTAAAAACATTCAAAAAAAGCATACGGTCACGCTTACCAGATTTTAAGTTAAAAAGCGAAAGAGAAATTCGCCAATTGTCATAATAAAAGTATTTGAAAAGAAAACTTAGTCTTAATGAACAATCGATGAATGCCAGTAGGCAAGCCGCTGCTGCCAGAGAAGAAGAAAGTGCAGTACAGCGCACACAGAGAACACAAGAGGCTCGAGAACGCACTATGTTTCAACTTTATTCAAATTGTTGGAAAACGTTTTTCAAGTGAAACTTCTAAGGGCGCATTGGTAGTAAAAATTTGCAATATTTCGGCGCCGGGACGTCGCGTTCTGCGACAGAAATGGCAGAAAAATATGTCAGAGAAACAGAGAAGGAATACAACGCAGACGTACGTAAATTTTGTGTTTGTATTTGTGAGTTGCTTGAAAATATGCAAACGTTACTTTCTCTTTCTCTCTCTCTCTCTCTCTCTCTCTCTCTCTCTCTTGAGCACGCACAAAAGTATTGCGCTCTTCGTTGTGTTCTTTTTGTATGTGACGTTCAACATTATGACGCGTCATCGCGTCATCGCGTCATCGCATTATCGTTCTTCGTGTAGCATTCGAGCGTTGAGCCAAAGTTGTGTAATGAAAACAAAGGGCACGCGCTATTATTTTTAAAAAGTTTCACTTCTACATGCTCTTTTATTTTTTATTTAATTTTTTTTACTTTTATATATATATTTTTTTTTCTCTATTTATTTGGTACTATTACTACTATCAGACAATATCTAGCGAAGTTTATCATGTTCTGCGATCCGGAATGTATGATCTAGGCGATATAGCCTTGTCCAGCAGGTTGATTGGTAATTGGCTGACATGGTCCTTCAACCTAATGAGGTGTCTGTTGCTGTGCTTGACGATTACCTCTTTGATTGTTAAAAACTTCAATTCCGATAGACTACTGAGTTTCGGAAATACCACTACGATCGTATGCAGTAGCTTGGACTGAAACCTAAAGCAGCAAATATGAGCTGTGACTTTTAAATAGAGGAACAGGAGGAATCTCAGTGGGCACAAAACATAGTTTTTAGTGTTAGAGATCTCTCGTTCTTTCCAGTGAAAAGTTGCCAGGCTATCAAGTAGAGCCTTAACATCAAAATACCTGCATAATAATGTTGTTAGTAAGTGTTTTCGATTTGAGCAGCAAAGAGACTTGGAGATGCCGTAGTCTACTTGACGACCTTAACGATTCTGAGTTGACTTCATTTGACTTTGCGTTAGGCCCATACACTTAATTATATGATTTTGCTTTATTGTGTGTATATAGTGCACTGTTCTCTGAAAACAGCAATGACATCAGCAATTCGATCTAATCGGAACAGAGCGCACCCTTGTGAGTTATCAGGTTTCAGGCCAGCGATTATCAAGCCAAAATTTGCTAACGAAGCCACATTTTTGCGAAAGTTCAGGTTACAAGTCCACCATAAATGGAATTAAAGCTTGAGAATAAAGCGTCGACAAACATGACAACATGAGCCTGAGCGCGGGTATGGGGCTTCTGGCAAGTGGCAAGTGGCATGTGGCATGTGGCATGTGGTTACTAAGGAGACGGTGCAAAGCAAATGTAGTGGAGTTAGGAACACAAGCGTCAAAAATTTGAGTTGCTTGCAAACGAGAGCAAATGAATGTGATAACTTTGCATGCCGCTCTATAATTAATAACGGCAATTTATTTTTACAGCTGTGAGCGTGAAAAAGCAACATGCACGCATACAAACACATGCACACACTGGTGCATATCACATAACACACACATGTCGAGTATGAACACAAAGCCAGAGACTACAACGATAACAAGAATAGAAGGAAATGCTGACTTAGGAGGAGGAAGAGTATGAACTGTTGGCGGTGGGTTGTTGCTAGTTATTACAATTTGTTATTTATGTACTAAACACTACTAAACACACACATGCATATGAAAATCAAGTACTTTAACAACATCATTGTTAAAATTAAATTAAATTCTACTTTAAGGCTGCACAGCAACTATTTCCATAAGAAATCAAGCGAAGCATAACCCATAACCCATAACCCATAACCCATGAATTGTTGTGGTTTCGTAAACGAACCGTGAGTACCCGTAAAGAAGACGCATTGCCGCACCACATGATTGCGGTTATTCTAATTGCGTGGGCGTCACAACGCCCGCTTTAAGTGTGGGTATAACATTATTAGAAATGTCGGTCAACCGAGCGTGGGGCGTACACTCATACATTTTTGAAATAAGTACACGCATTGTCCTCATGAATTCGTTAGGCGAAGATATTGGCATTGGATCCGTGGTTGGAGGAGCATGCTGGCAGGCATGCAGACCGGCCTTTTGGTTGAGCCGCAGGCTTAGCTTCGCAGCCGAAATGTCAGCAGTTGTTTTCATTAATAAACACCAGTTAGCTGGAGTGCCTCTTCAGAAGAGCAACAGAGTTTCCAGTTTATAAACACAATATGATTAAATTTTGGGTAACTTGGTTAAATTGGGTGTGATGTGTACCCTTAGTGCCCTTTTGGGAAGTTTGTTGTTGTATTTAAACAAATTTCAAGTATAAGGATAATATACGTGTATAGCCGATGCAAACTTCAATCACACGATTACAAGGATATAAAGTATTTTGTTGTGAGGATAATTACCACGAGTATTATCTCTGGCTTCTATACCTTGCTAATTAAGCGAAGCATCTGTATACATCTTCTTCTTCTTCTATATTATTAAACGGCATATACAAGGCTAGTCAATGGTATTTACACAAAGCAGCATTTATCAGATTTCATAAGCGTGTTGTTGTTGTTGTTGTTGTTGTTGGAAGTTAATTTGAAATAATTTTAATGAATTTATTGACGTATGTATTAAAGATGCAAATGACATAAGCTTTAGAAAATATAATGTTTTCTCTCATAAAAAATTGCATATAAGACGGTGCACAATTTAGGATTTAGAAAAAGGACACTCGCGGTAATTAAGAACATTTAAATACCAACGAGAAGTTAAAAAATTAATAGGAGCTCTCATGAGTACAGTTAAAGTTAAAAGTTCTAATAGCATCGCAAGGGTTTATAGGCAAAGAAGTAAATTAAGTTACCCTGAGTCGCAGCCTAAAAAAAAAACTGATATTTGAATGTCTGTCGTGGGCAAAGTAGTTGATATAACAGCAACAATTTTCAATTAATACAATGCACAATTTCACCAATTTTAGAATATGTAAAGAATGCTTCTGTGTGTAAATACTTTTCACTAACCCTGTGCATTCTATGTGTTCCCTTTGCTGCTTAAACCACTGAACTTATTTTAATAATTATGATACGAATTGAAAGCAGTGCTTTGCACAATCAAATTTTTATCAAAATCGGGCTAGTGATTTAGATTAGAAATGGTTTTAAAGATAACCGCGTTACAGAAACAATAACAACAGTCAGTTGTACTAGAATGAGAGAATAGAGCGATTTGTGTGCCTCTCACTTCTGTTCTATCGTTTTTTGTGAATCGCTGTCATTGTTTTTATACCATTTCATATACCATAATGTTTAATACACAACGTGTGGAGTGAAGAATTTTATGTGTTTGCGCTCTCTTTGCTACCATTCTCGTTCTCTTATTTGTTGATTTTATTTTTTTTATAAATTTTTTTTTTTTTTAATGTGATACACACTCTGTTTGGGGCAGGAGAGCGGCAAACTCACGAACAAAATTTCTCATTTACTGTTTACTCTCAGAGTATACTCTTTGAATGCAACACACACAAAAGTGTGCAAAACAACGTTTGCCGGGGCCACTCGCTTAGAAATACATAGAATAGCTGCTCTGATTGCCGGTTCCATGTGTATTGCTTATTTGATTTAATACGAACTAAAGTGCTTCATGTAGTGTATTAAATTTTCGACAATGGCGGAGTTATGTTACTTTCTGATTGTTGTTGTGGTTGTTGTTAAGCTAACGTTTTGCAATGCGCTGCGTCGCATGTTATTCTTTGTTTCATTGTCGCTTTTTGTTTTAATTTTTGTCTTTAAATTTATTTATTTTTTTTGTGTTGATTAATGTTTATTTATTTCAGTCGCATGTCGCTTTTGGGTGTTAACTTTAATAATTAACGGTATTAATTGCAGTGTATGTCGCATGTTTGCAGTGTATGCCGCCCCGCTGCGCTATGCCTGGCAGGTTTTTGGTAGGCGCATTTAACACACTCACGTATGTGCACACACAAACATAAATACACACACACACACACAAACACACACAGACGCACGCACACTTTTATTTAAGCCTCATTTGAGTTCTTTTGTCATTAATTTTCATTTGCCGCTGGCTTTGGTCGGTTGAAATCGTAGATTTCCTGTGAACCAAACAAACCGAATAAAGGCCAAAAAGAAGAAGAAGCACGATTTTACTGAAATGAATTGAAACGATTTGTTCTAATTTCATTTGCACTGCGATTCAATGCGCGCTTTTAATAAATTGGCAGACCAAAATTCGAGTATATGTTGCGCAGTCCTCTTGGAAAAGCAATTATTGGGTAAAAGAATAAAAAATTAGTACAACAAAAGCAATCAAAAAAAAAAACAAAACAAAAATTAAAAAAAAAAAACAACAAGTAGGGAAACATGGCGCTTGTTTTCGCTGACATTTCGGGGGCATTACGGCCATTTTGTTGCAGCAGGCGCCGCAAACTGTGCAACAACAACAACAGCAATAACCATGAAGAGCAGTACTTCATTGAAAACAACAAATAATAATAACAGCAACATCAACAGCAGCAGCTAGAACAAGAACAATGCCAAACATGAATATGTAGGAAGGAGCACATATGTTGAAAATGTTTAGCGTGGAAAATAATTTTCCAAGCGAACGCCAACAGACGCAAAACAAAAGCGAAATGAGCGGAACAAAAAGTAATGATAACTTTTCGGATAATAACAAACGCTAATTAGAACAAGCGAAACACCAGCACCAACAACAACAAAAACACAAAAACAAAAACAACTAAGCAATCATCAAACATGTATACATTAAAATGGCAGTCATTTGGAAAAGTTGGCGCTTTTCCACAGCGAAGGCCACTACTCACTTTAAGGTGCGTTGGCATAATCTATTTTAGTAGCACAACAACCACACCATACACACCATACACACCATACACACCATACACACCATACACACCAGCGAAACCACCCATAGCCAGTAAGCAGTGTACCACAACCAATTTCATGTGTGTGTGTGCCGTCGACAACAACTTTGCAATGTGTGCTTCCGTTAGAGTGGCTTGGCTGGCTTATCAAGGCTTGCGCCGACGTTGCCTGTTGCCTGACGTTGATGCATGTGCAACAGTGCCCGCACAAAATAGCAACGCCAGTGGACGCCTACAGCGATAGCGGAAGGTGGTGGTGATGTGATGTTGGTGGTGTTGGCGTCGGTGGCAACATCAACAATAAATACGAGAAACATGTCACCACAGGCAACATGCAGCGATCAGTGTGTGTGTGTGTGTGTGTCTGTGTGTGTGTTAGTTGTTGACAGGGGAAGTGGCTAAAAAATAAAAAATAAAAACATCAAAAAAATAAAATAAAAAAACACGTGGCAACAAAGAAAATCACCAAACTTGGCATTAACTTCACACAGCGCAATTCAACTTGGCAGGCTAAATGCATTTGGGCTCACACTAATACACACACACATATATATAAAAAAATATAAAATATAAACTCCCACCCAAGACACAGACGCTCATCTTCAGGCGCTAACTCACTCGATATTTAGCCCAACTCGATTTCAGTTTAGCAAAGGCGTCACTTGGCACTATTCTGCCATATTCTCACTTTTCCACGAGTAGTCAACGTCATCATCATCATCATCATCATCATTATTATTATTATCGCCATCGCCATCATCAGCATAATGGCTGGTGTTGCGCCTATTCAGGCGTGTGGCTTATGTCGTAAATAATCGATTTTGAAGTGTAAGTGCTATGTAAATAATGGTAGCACCACACGCACACATACACACACATACACACACAATGTTCGCTTATACACACACAGAATCGCTTTTGCTTGCGGATTGCCATTTCAGTGAGTTGCGCCATGAAATCGGATAGGCACAATAGCAACCGCATTAACAGCAACAATAACAACAACAACCACTACTAATAATAATAGCAGCAGCAAAACAGTAACCAACAAAGCAACAAAGTAACAACAACAATAATACTGATGGCACCTTAGCTCTTTATGCGTTTCCTATCCATGTGCCCTTCTTCTCTTCTACACAAACTGCACTTTGATCCGACACAAATGATTTAATCCTAACATAATTCCTATTCCCGACATCAACTTGGGACTGTTTTTTCTTGTTGTTATTATTATTACTATTATTCTGCTTCTTCTCGCCATGAATTTTAACGCTTTTGCATACGAAATGCGCTGTTTGCAGTTTTCAGCCGAAGGGGGCGGCGGGACTACGTTGGACTGTTGTTTGATGCCGTGCCGCGAAGCATTGCCAACGTCAAGTTGAGATAAGTTTATTTAGCAATGCATTTTGCAATAGTAGCGCCACTCGACTGAGCGCGCGTCTGTGTGTGTGTGTGTGTGTGTGTGTGTGTGTGTGTGGTTTAGAAAGCTAATTTAGAAAAATGCGCCAACGTTGTGACTTGCAATGCTGACAGACTCCTACCATTATGTTCGTGTGCATGTGTGTGTATGTGTGTACATTTACTCTTATATGCCATTAGGTTTCGCGCTATTAAAAACAGCTGCTGGCAAACCGAGGTTCGCATATGCTGTGCACCACTCGAAAATTGCGCTGCGGCTCGCTGCCGCGTCGGTTCCACTGTGTCGCAAGCGCTTAGAAAGACAAAATTGCCTGTTAATATTAGCAACGAGAGCGGCATTCGCTTGGCGCACTTTTTGGGCACTTGTCGCACATTTTGTAACTACTACTACTACTGATTCTTCTTGCACAGAATGTTGTGCTTTGTTGGTTTGTTGGGCCATGAGGCATTTTCGATTTTATGGGTTTCTCTGAATGTTTGTCTTCTTTTCGCTTTCGCTTTTCATTTCTTTTATTTTTCTTTTTCAAGTTTTCATAAGTTTTGCCAACTTTGGCAAAAATTTGCTTTTAATAACAGTTTAGCCACCAGCCAGCTCCCTACAAGACACACACTCGCACAACACACAACAAACGAACCAACTCACTCAACTGGAATCATGGTATGTCGCTATTTCTTTTTTTTTTATGTGTTAAGAGAATGTGGGGCGAACTGATCTCTGTTAAAACACAAAAAAGCGTCACTAGTGATAACAATCATAACAACAACAACAAAGACACCAATAACAAAGCATTATAACAACAGCAGTGCACATCGAAGCAAAGCAAAGCACAGCACAGCATAGAACCGAGCCGAGCCGAGCCGAGCCGTGCCAAACCGAGCCGATCCGATCCGAGCAGAGCAGAGCAGAGCAGAGCAGAAAAGAGCAGAGCAGAGCAGTGCAGAGCAGTGCAGAGCAGTGCAGAAGACAACATAAGCGAAGACAACAAAACAGAAATTCTGATTAGATTCCCAATTAAAGAACAATTCATTTCAATTGAAGTCAATCAAAAGAAATTATTTCACGCTTAATTGAAGCGACGAAATGACAAAACAAACGAAACCAAACGCAATGACAACAACAAAAATTGGTCACCAACAACTCGACGAAAACAAGAACAACAACAACACGCAACACTCGCACCATCAATGGGTGAACAGCTAGTGGGAGGAGGGGTTGGCAGTTGCGGTTTGCACTGCTGAAACACACACGTATACACACACACACACACACGCACAAGAGTCATCAAATTCGAGACAATCAGATACTTTTTCTTTTCATCTTGTTTATGACATTTTCGGCTCAAATTTTCGGTTGATTTTAGTTGAGTAATCATGAAATATGATGATGACGATAATGCTGTTGATGGTGGCGGTGGTGGCGGTGTTGGTGTTCCGCCTGATCTTTCAATGAATTTGAACTTATTTTGAGTGCATTGTGCAAGCAAGGAAAAGCAAACAAGCAAACAAATAACCAAAACAACAAGTAAACAACGTCATGATTTACTGCACTCAGTGTTTTTGTGCCAATTACTCCGGTAGTTACTCAATTGATTATTATTATTATTATTATTATTATTTTCTTTTTTAAATAGTTTTTATTTAAGAGATAGACGCCTTTTATTTCATCATTCATTGTCAGAACACTCATACCCCCTGCTCGGAGAAAGACTACGTATTCGAAAGTGGGGCCAAAGTCTGGGAAATATGAAATTTAAGTTAGCAAGCAAATTGGTATAATACGAGTGTATGAAAACGTGTACGCCCATTGGAGTCACCAACTTATTACGATTTACTAGACACTTGCAGCGGAAGTTAATAATAGAGCAATGGAGTTCGAAAACTCTTAACCAAAACGATCTAGTGAACGGTACTGGTTTGGTTAGGTTTTGTTTGATTCTGGCCAAACCTGTAAGTAATCTGTATATAAATAGGCCAAGATATTTTCTTCACCACCCTGTTATGGCTAAATCATATAACCGATTTTGATAAACAAATTTACCATTCGACAGGTACTCATTTGCAGATTGGCACAATATACTTTTTAATAAACTTAGTTAGTTATTGTGCGCGTAAAAATAGTTAAAAGTTGCCAAACACACGCTAGCATAACGCATGTGCTTACTAAGTGACATAGCACAGTTTAATGTTATTACGATTGTGGGTGCATTTCAATCGCTGGGCGAACACTATTATAAACACAATCTATAAATCTGCCCATAAAAGGCTAATGGCTTTGGTGACTTGAGAACCAAAAGTGTAGTGTCTGTAGTGTGAGTAGTGAATAGTAGTAGCGCTGCACCAAGTCAGAGTTTAAAGGCGCCTACTGTAATGAATTATCTCATTTTGAGTATTAATTCGGTTCTTTCTCCATGACATGAAATCATCAAATATCATATCGGCATATCGCAGACTGAAAGAAGCTAGGTCAGAGCGAAGTCATAATGCTATATGCTTTTACTCTAGTATTATAGTATGTCTAATAAGGTCACGAACAGCCTGATAAAATATGGGATATTATAGTTAGCCTTGTTTTGCGCATTACGGTCTCACTAGAATGTTGAGTAAGACGAAGCAGTACCTTCTCAAGTCTTATATTGCAACCAGCGGCATGAAAGGAATATTTGTTAGACTTATTTGATGGCTAGGCAAACTATGGCAGTTGAGTGCACAGACTTTGATTGCATAAAACGCTTCTTTGTTTTTATTGTTATTATTAGGACAAAGTTGACAATTTCTTTTATTGTCAGCAGAACGAAAGCATCAAAGATCAAACGGTAAACAGGAAGTAGGCAAAATTTCAATTACAAAAAGGCGTTTTATTATCCGCATAATTAATGGACTGCATGACACCGTCTACCAAGCTGTTCATTGTGTTTAGGAGACGCTTTTGTTGTGAATCGTTGGAACCAGCCTCTGCCTGTGCTAGCGAAAAGAGCTGAAAGATCTGCGACAGCAGTTGTGGCAGGAAGTGGCAGTGGCAGTCTCCAACTTCAAGCATCTACACACACCGAAGCTAACGTACACCTATTGGCCACCTATACATACATTGTAATATATATATATATATATATATTTGTTTTATACAGTTTTATGCGTTAAACTACAAAATGAAGGCTTTAATTAAAACTAGACTTTTCCGTTCTGTGCACTTTCAGTTTGAACAGGAAGCTGCGACACGTTTGACGGAATTCCTAGAACATTTCGAGGAAGAGGTGAGTTTCTGTGACTTTTTGATTGTCTGCATTAAGCAGGACACGTCTATAATTTTGCTTATCCTTTGAAACGTGCGTGGATTTCGGCGAATTTGATCGAGTGCGCGATAATGGCTCATTGAGCACACACAAACACACGGACACACGGACACACGCTAGCACGTCGCGTGCCAACCACTCAATACCGTCAGTCAGTCAGTCAGTCACCCCATTGTCAACAGTCTAGTCTCATCATGATATTTGTCTGATTGTGAATTGAATTGAATGATTGTGCGTATGTATGTCCTTTTAGGAGTATTGTGCCGCCAGCGTACGCCGTTCAACGCTTGCGGCACGTCAACGAAGCGTTCTTAATTGAACGATTTTCGGCAAAGAAGCGAAAGAGAAAACGGGCGGAAGGACAGTATGACAGCGAATGTGATTTGTCATGGCTTCGTCATTGGCTGAGTTTCAATGTAAATATTCGATTACCACGAGAAAATAAATAATTTCAATTAGGCTGACATGCGTTACAGAATTGCGCATTATTTATTTATGGCCGGCCGCCTAACTGAGAGGGGTGCACGCAACAAAGCCAACCGAGGCGTGGGCTGCGCGCGGGCGTAGTGTTGTTGTTGCTGATGAATGGCGTTGATGTGGGCAAGGAGAATGAAGAGGCATTTGTGGTGTTGTTGCAGTTACAAGCAGGGTTTGTTTTCAATTTTTATTTTCTTTATTTAATTATTTATTCATTTTTTGGTTTTGTCCTTACTTTGTAGGGTGATTTTGTCGCTCAAATTGCTGGGAATTTGCAATCAAAGTAATTTTGTCACTTGTGTCAATTTCGAACTGATTGTATGAGTCGTTGTGTGTGTGTGTGTGTGTGTGTGTGTGTCTGTGTGTGTGTGTTTGCGTGTGAACAACGTAATTGATGCCATCTATAAAAGTGATGGCAACACTTGCACTGTGAAATTATACAGCTTCAACAACATCCAGCAATTGCTTTGTTAGCCAACCAGCCAGCCAGCCAGCCAGCCAGTCAGCGACACAGGCAATTTTAACTACTGTCTATCCTAATAGGAATACGCTGCTTATCGCAATTCGACATACGAGTACGCTCCAGCCAGCGCCGTCGCTAGCATTGTACGCCTCCAACCACAATGTGTGCGCCAATGTGCATTTAACTCGACTCAACTCGACTCGCCACGTTTCGCCACGATTCGAGTCGACAAACTCATCATTCATCGCATTAGTTATGCACTCGCGCGAAATTTCAATGCCCTGCTGCAATTATTGTCATAGCATTACGAGTGAGCCGAATGCAAGTGCTGGCGGAGGCAATGTCCTGCCACATACCATATACATTGCTCTTTGATGGCCATTATCCTTGTTGTGTGTGTATGCGTGTGTGCTGCATAGCGCTTTAAATGTAACAATGTTGCACGACGTAAACGTAAACGTAGTCGTAGAGTCATGTGAGTTGGCCACATGTGGCAATGCCGCCATTTTGTGCGGTTAGATGAGTTTTTGGCGCTTTTGGCTGGCCCGCCAACTGACACAGTCACTGCGACATTGTTGAATGTAGCTTTGCCCTTTCCACTTTGCTTTAGAGTTATTGTGTTATTTCAAAGTAGCAGCAGCAGTGGCGACGACATTAGTGGCTTCTACCATACATGTATGTCCTTCGCGTTGTCCTTTCGAGCATTTGGTATCAACGTACGTTTATGTTTGCTGCTCTGCTGGCCCGCACAACAAAATATTGTATTAGCGGTTGCCGATGCTTCCATAAAAATTTATTATTATTATTATTTTTTCGTGCAATATGAATTTGCATATAGACGCACTTTAGACGGTCGCTATGTAACGCCAATAAAATGCAGTACCAATAAAATAAAAATGTTTCAAAATAAAAATATATATATACAGATATATATATATATATACAGCTTATAGATATATACAGATTCCGTTTTGGCATACATTTTTTATGCAGCTCGCGCATTTCCAGTGCATTGATCCGCTTTCGATAAAGTTCAAAGTTTAACACGCATGGCTTAAATGGTCGACAGTGTTTGCTTGCTTGCTTGTTTGTTAGTTTTATTTTTTCATTATTATTATTATTATTATTATTATTATTTTTCTTTATAAAGAACAACTGCTACAGAACACTTGCCAACGTTCACATTGCTACAGAATTGCGCACGAACCGCAATGCTTGGCAACGACCGCTATTGTGCAATGAATAGCTTACTGCCGCAGAATTTCTTTGGTCATTCATTAATTTGCTCATTCATACGTCCTTTCATTCGTTCGTTCATTCATTTGTTTGCTTGCATGCTTATTTGTTTGTTCATTTATTTAATAATTGTTCAATGCACACAAGTATTCGTTTGACTTTGTTGGCAATCGTTTCGACTCGTTTCCATTCAACTCAACACAACACAACACAATACAACACAACATGACTCAACTCGCCTAGATACGTTTGCATTCATATAAGCTAATCTATCTGATCTGGTTTAACTAGCGGTGAATGAGTGGAGTGAGGGCGAGAAAGTAAATTCTTACTAGAGACACACAAGCATTTACACACACGAGTGCAAATGATGATTTATACAGACAAGTCGGCAATGCATAAATCGCCCATAAATTACAATAAATTAAATACAAATTAATATTAATGATATTGCAATCAGTTGCACAAAGGCACATTCGTATCTATTAAAAGACCCGTTGACGGTTTGATTGTTGCTGCAAGCCATTTACACACGGCTACATAAATACTCAACGATACACAGATAAACACACAAAGATGCAGAGCAGAGTATACATTGCAATTGAGAGCAAATCAAAATCTTTGATTAAAATTTTGCTTATTTAGTTTAATTTATTATGTAAATTTTGCGCAAATGACAAGAAAGCCGAAACAAGATAAGAGTAGCTAAGAGTGGTTAAGCCAATCCAAAGCAATCCAAAGCAATCCAAAGCAATCGAAAGCAATGCAAAGCAATACAATACAATGCAAGACAAGACAAGACAAGACGTGGCAAGACCAGCAAAATTACCAGCCAAAGCCAAGTCCAAGCCAATGTATCTAGTTATAGTTGTAAGGAAGTGCGAACAACGGCTGGCAGAACATACTCGTGCATGGTATGTATCGTATTCTTGAGTATACGTTGTTGGCCTGGCCACAAAGCATAAATATTTTAACACAATATTGCTCAGCGTGTACATATCGTTTTGTGTGTGTGTGTGTGTGTGTGTGTTTGCGTGTGTGTGTGCCTGTTAAATTACTTTTGCCAAAAATGTCCCTTCGGTTGCAATATCGCATTGCCTTGTTTCCTTTACATAGCCAGCAATAATAACAACAACAGCAAATTACAAATTCTGCAACATTTGCACAAATTTCTAGTCTAGTTAGATCTAAACCAATACCCATACTCGTATCACCGCTCAGGCGTATTGAATACGCCTAAACACAATATCCTCTGCAGCCCAACCCAACTAAACTAGACTACAAACCAGACTACCACCACATATCAACAGCAGCAGCGGCTCATGCTCAAACTCCATGCCAACCAAAGCAGTTAGTTTACATGCTCAAAAGCAGATTTTTGCATATTTTATAAACTGTGCACATTTCGAACTTAACCAACAACAATGCGCAGGACTTTCCCCAACACCACCACCACCACAACCAACAACAATGTGAGTGCACTCGTTTTAGTCCATTTCTGTGCAAATTTCATTGGCACAATAATTCCCACAATTTCTGTACGTTGACGTTAATTTGCCTACAAATGATTCAACAATAAAGTCGACATCATGCTAAGCCATCAACCGCATCAGCAACAACACCACCCACCACCCGCACTAAAGATAAACACCCAACAATAACAAAGCCTATACTAAGTGGCGCCCTCTTGTGGTGCTCATTATTTTATTATTATTATTGTATTTGTCTATGTATTTGGTTGTTGTGCTGAGTACGCGAAATTCGCGCATTTTCCAAACACAATATTCGCTAAATATTCGAGACTTGTTCGCTAAAGCAGGAAGACAAACAAAACAATAAAAATTTAACGAAACAAAAAAAAAAAAAGAGGAAAGAAAAAATTCTCATCTCGAAAATGACTCGCCAAGGTAATTATTTTCGAACTATTTAGAACCAAAGCTCGTCTCAATTTGCAATTGTTATTTCGAGCGCAACAGCTAAAATCTTCATCATCTGCTGCCTCTCTAGCCAAGAAGTCGCTTCCCAAATTCTATTTCTATTGACTTAGACAAACACCGCTCTCTCTCTCTCTCTCTCGCTTCGCACAGATCCTAAAATTCAACAATATTGACTGGTGTCGCCAGTTGGCTTATGAATGAATGAAAGGAAATGCTTACAGCTTCGTGAATATATTGTGCCAACATTGGCTAATACAAATGTTATGAGCACTAATTTCATTCCATAGAATATTCTAAACGCCCAACTACTACGCCCAAGCACTAGTCGCGCACACAACCCAAACACTTCAAAGGCTGTTGGAGCATAGACTGATCAGGATCGAATCACTTGACTGTGTTGTGTGGGATGATACGTGTGAATGTTAGCCAATGCTCGAGAAATCCATGTAATTAAACGGTGCACATTGTTTTTGTGTTATATTTCCTGCTTAAACCACTGAACTGATTTTGATCAAGCAAAAATACCAGTTGAATATGCACGGTGGGGAAATTTCGTGTGTTTCGGCTCTCTTTTGTATCATTAATGTATTCGAGTGGTGTTGCTCATGAGTGAGTGAACAAAAAAGAGTTGCTTGCTCAGTTGTTTCTTTTGCAAAAAGCAAGCACTGTGTGTCGGCCGCGCGTTCAGCTCGTACAATGTTATTTGCGAGCTTTTGGCCTGTTGGGTTGCCGACGTCACTGTCATCGGCGCTGCAACAACATTTAATGTTAAATTATTGCAATTTATGGCATTTAGCATAAATAACTCTGCAAATCATTATAATTTCATTTTTCTAAGCACGCCAACACACACACACACACATACACATACATACACACCACATGCACACACATCAGGATTATTATATTAGGGTCCCCAGTTTAATAAACTAAGTAAATAAATTATTTCATTGTAGTTCAGAGATATTAGTTAGCGTTTAATGCGCTACAATGGAAATTTTGCGCTGCTTTGGTTACAATGAGTTTTTACTATTAATAAATTAATTTAAAAAAACATTTAGATTGCGTAATAGTGCTGAAGGACTAACAGCAACTCGAAGCACCTAAATTATAATAGGTCTTCCGTTGTGGCAAGGCACAAGAGAATTAAAAAAAAAAAGAAATATATATATATATATATAAATATTTATGCTTCTTAAAAACTGAAATAGCGACAATAGAGCACTGAGAAAAATTTTTCATATTCATATTCTCCAAATAACCAAGAAGGCCAAGAAAGTCTTCGCTAATTCGCACGAAACGCAGCTGATATCGAACTTGTTGAATTAGTTAGCTAAATAGCACTCTTTGTGATGTGTGTAACATGAGAGTATACCTGCAGACGACTGTCATCTTATTGCGATCTGCACGATCTTGAGTGAGCTATGCCCCAACTGTTTCGGATCTAACGAGCAACACACGGCTATTCTAAACGCTGAAGTTTGGTGCGTGCTTGGCGACTTCCTCAGGAGAGCAAAAAACGCAAACGGCTAAGTCATGCCTTACTAAATGTTCTAATAATAAAAAAAAATGCTAAAGAGTAGCATACCTTTCAAGCTGTGTGATCATAACAAAATCCAAAACATTTCATCAGCAATTGACATTTCACTTGCTCATTAAAAATACCCTACCAACGCTTGACCAAACGCTGTACTCTGACCACTCTGACCACTTTGGCCGCTCCTTGTTGAGCACAGCAATGGCAGGAAAAGCGTTTGCGAATTGTGAGTTTGTGAGTTTGCATAGACCACAAAACAATTTCAATATAATTATAATCAATTTAAAATTGCATACAACAACAACAACAACAACAGCAACAACAGCAACATGAAACAATGGCAGCTGCACTTGCCCCTTAACACAAAAGCCACCCCACCACACGCAAGTGAGTGATTGGGTTGCTCGTTTCGTCGTATTGAAAATGTTTGATCGACATTTTTATCAAATTTAATTAAATTGTGTCAAAGTTATTAAATTTTATTATGCATGCTGCATTTTCTCGTTTTGATTGTGGCTCATTGTTGTTGTTGTTCTTATTATTGTTGCTGTAATCGGTTTTTGCGGCAACATTTTTCGATTAAAGTCATTTTGTGAATTATTGAAATGATTTTCATTTTGCTGCGTCCGTGTTGTGTGTTGTGTGTTGTGTGTCGTACACAGTAGTCGCAGTCTTTTTGTACAAGTCGTAAGTATATCGTTCATTCTGAGTGAAATTCTTTCAATTATACCTAGCCGATCCGAGCTGAGCTGTGCTGAACTGTGCTAAGCCGCACTGAGCCTTTGAGCGGACATCCGACAAAAATGAAACAAAACAAAACAAAACACGAACACAAATTGCAATTTTCTGCTTGTTCACGTTGCTGCTTCTATGCTGGAATTTCCATTCAATTTCAAGTCGGCATTCCGAATCATTTCGAGTAAATCCAAATATTTTTGAAGATAAATGAAATCATTTTGTCTGCTAGCCGCGTGCACGCTTACCCACACTAACCGCCAGCCTTTAACTTGTCTTCATCTTCTTCTACTCATGCTCATCCGCATTGCTGTTGTCATGCTCATGCTCATTCTCATCCTTATCCTTATCCTTATCTTTATCCTCGTCGTCTTCGTCGTTGTCAATGTCTTTATGTGCTAGCTCCATGTCGCGTTGAGAGTTTCGTCAGTAGGAATTTTCTTCGCATTTTCACACACAAATATTTTGAAAACTTTTTGTAGTCAATCCGTAGTGTCCAACGGTGATTGAGTCAGAACTTGTCTGCCTGCTGCCGCTCTAAGACTACTTACTCGTTACAGTGTCGACCACTCTAAGGAAGCTTGGGCTTTAGCAATACATTTTGTTGTTGTTTTTTTTGTTTTTTTGTTTTTTTTTTGTTCTCATTGTATACCTCATATGGCCCTCGCACAGCAGTTTTCCTTTCATGTGCCGCCTCTGAAGCCTCTTGTAAAGCAAATTCTCCGCCCAATTGCACGGCTTGCACAGTCAATTTGTTCAGTGTTTGTGTGTGTGTGTGTGTTTGCGTGTGTGTACGTTTGTGTGGCTTTGTGCTCACTCTAATGCTGGACAGCAACCTGATAACATATTTTGCACAACGCAGCAATTTTCCTTCGCTACTAAATATTTTCTTCTTCTCGGCATTGAACTCACTCACTCTGCGATTTCCAATCAGATTTTTGTACATCGCCTTCGACTGAATCATAAAATAAGCTGCCACCTTTTCACACAGCTCCTCCTCCATGCGGCGACGCTCTTGTGCTGCAGAAAAATTCTTTGAATTTGCCTTCAAATGCACTTCAATTCCACTCAATTGCGAGCGAGCGCGCAGTTCAAATGTCGTCGTCCGATTAGCAATTAAAATGTAGCATTTCAGCCGCCACCAATTAGACTATTTTACCCTACCTACCCACTGCCCACTGTCGCCCCCTTTTCGCGACACGCTCGCTGCGCTTTTATGCTGTTTCATGAGCCAAATGGCGTGACACTTGACTGTCGCACGCTTCAATTTATGACACTTGCAAAGTATTTTATTTTTTATATTGGCCTCTCTGTGAAAATTGCAGAACATAATCATTTTGTTATGAGGTTGCTAACGAAGTCATAAACGTAGTAAGAGTAGTGGACTGAGTGTATTAAAATGAAGTTGAGACAAGCCATTAAATTCTAATTAAACTAGTGAAGAGGATTTTTGACAGAGGAGAAAAGGTGTACAGTATAGAGATAGGAATCCGTAGGATAGTGTAAATGGAATAAGTTGCGTACTATACTACGTAAACCATGTACCCATATATAACAAAGTAAATTCCTGGTTGGTTCTCTGTCAAATCATATTTCAACTTACACTCTTCGCTTGCTATAGCAACTTATAACTATATATATTTTTTTAAAATCTTCAAATACACTTGTATCTGAATGATTGTAGCACCCACAAAAATGCTGTAAATTTTCTTTAAGAGCAAAATATCGTAATCCGAGAGAAAGGTGCTGAAAAAACTGAATGGTTCCAGCTCGCTTTTGTCAAAGAGAGTCAAAGAGAATGCCATGCTTATCACAAGGCATTCAGGCAATTACAGTGTTCGTACATAACTATAAGTCATATGGGAATCATGCGCTAGAATCACTCTATAGATAGATGCTGCGCACTCAAGAAGACAGCACCTGTTCTCATCGTTCATCCAAGCCGCTTGTGCTACATCGCGCAGGCGAATAATATAGAGCAGCTCGATTACTTCCGCATTTTCGATTGACCTTCTTGGCTTTCTCAGGAAAGCTAGGCTGTTAACTCAAGAATAAAATCCTAGCTTTTAATGATTTATTTTCTACTTCGATGAGTCTAGTCATATGGAATCTAAGAGCAGGTAACCACCTACCAGTACCTGCACTGCTCACTTACCTTTTTCATTTATCTAATTATTATTTTATGCGTACAGTTCTCTTCTACTAATTACGTGTAAACGTGTACATACAGCTTTAATTAGAAACATTTTCACTAAACGAGAAGCTCGAAATTACGACCAGCTATATATAAATACACCAAGACATTTTCTTTAACATCATTTTACGCTCAACATATATAAGTGATTTTGATAAAAAAACATACCATTCGACAGGTTTTCATTTGCAGATGTGCACAATATATTTTTGAAAATAAAATTTGTTAGGCATTGTGAGCGTAAAAACGGTTAAAGACACAAGTAGCGCATGCACGGTTTGCTATAGACGAACCTATTGTTTTTATGCTACTTTTCGCTATTGATACTTTTAAATAAATTTCATTACAGTTTTTCGTTGCTTAAAGTTCAGTTCAATAGTGTTTTTGTTGAGGCGCCTTTTTATAGCATATTCATTTTTCGCCAATGTCATGTGAAATACGAGTACAGCACTCAGATGTTATATCTGTCTTTGGTACTCAGTTAAACAAGCTCAACTTCAGCAAATGTGGCAATGACTTTCTAGCTCAGCTATGTTTCGAAAGAGCCAGTACAAAAATGCCGCAGCCTGTGAAATTCAGACCCCAAGTCCTTACGCTAATTTGAACTCATTTAGCGGATTACGCTGAGTGAAAAGTAAAGGTTTTAAGTTAATTTGTCAGGGGGTCAGCGACGTTCGTGTCCCGAAGATGACGTTATTTTGGTCGCATGTAACGTGCACAAGCCAAAAGCAAATCACAGCAGCAGCACCAACAACAACATAAAATAATAAATTAATAAATATTAAAAAAAAACAACAGCGAAAAATGTGACTTGCTTTTGGTCGACAGCCCAAATGTTTGCTGCCCTTGGTTTTGCTGCTGTTTCAACTGCTGCCGTTGCTGCTGCCGTTGCCTTTGTTGATTTTGCTGAATGCTGCAAGCGTCGTGCAAATGTTTTGCCAGCATTGAACAACATTGTTGTTACGTGATTTAATCATTTGCCAGTAGTGCGTTCCGCCTCATTTTGCACCTCATATTGTTTTCGCTGTTTTCTGACCTAATAACCTTCTGCATAAAATTCGATGAGAGAGTCAGTCGTTGGCGCTTAAGCCACCAACTGTATTGTATTGTATTTGTATTTGTATTTGTATTTGCCAACGTTATTGTCTGTTTTCCGTTGAAAAATGTTTCATTTACCATGTCTGCTTTTATATTGTTTCTGCTTAAAAGTTTGTTTGCCCAACACTCATTCGGTCGACACCTTCAACGTTCTATGTATGCGCCGCCGCACCTTGCCTGCTTGCCTGCTTGCCTTGTGTGCACGTCGGCTTTATTTGATGATCAACTTATGGTAACAAAAATCATCGAAAAATCCACAAATAATTGGGAACGTTGTCGATACTCAAACCAATAAATCCAAACAAACCAACTACACACCCACCCACCCACCCGACCAAGCACTCACCACATAGTGCCGTAGCCACTCAAATTGACGCGTGTCCAGTTCGGCTTTCATTTTTGAGCAAGTGCCACTCGAAATGAGCTTTGGCTTTGGCAGGAGCTTTCGCCTGCGTTGAGCGCTGTTATCGATCTTCAGTGGAAACCACGAGTATAACAACAAAGGCGCAATAGCCACCGTCCAATGGCGTGAGCTGCAGACAACTGAAAGAAACTTTTTTCATTTATTTATTTTTCAATTTTCTTTTTATTAGGTTTTATTATTACTATTTTTATGATTACAATTTGTTGTTGTTGTTGTTGCTGTTGCTGTATTTCATGCACTAATTAAGCTTTTATGCGTTTATGACGCTCTCCCGACTTACGCATTCGACGTCTACGGTTACAATTGGTTTTATTCCCAGACCCTGTTTACCAACAATGCTCTTCATTGTTGTGCTTTATTGGTGGCTTCGTGCGTTCGTGCGTTCGTTCATTCGTACGTTTGTTTGTTTGTTTGTCGTGCACTCGTCATTTGGTCACGTCGGCAGACCCACAAATGGTGTTATGCCACCCATACATTGCACCGAGCTTTGTTTCTCTCACTTTAATATAATACAATTTATTAAGCAAGCTCAATGGTTAGTATGAGTATGCTGCATGGTTTGAAGGGCGGCGAATTATTGCATTGTGTTACAACTTGCACGCCTTGTTTCATTGCTTTTTCCAAAAGACATAATTTTGCGGTTTGAATATGTGTCGAAATTACGCTCTCCCTCCCTCCCACTCGCCTGTAACTGAATTATTTCATTCATCTTTTGAAATTCCTTCGCGCGCTCATCCATTCGCCGGCGACGCTGTTGCCGGCTGCAAAAGTCATAAAATATTATATATTTTTATGATTGTCTTGACCTGTTTTTTTCTTCTTCTTTTTTTCTGCTTCTTTCATTCTACAACTGCACCGCTCGTCCTATACTGCTTTAACTGCCATATTAATACGTAGTTGGCTATAAAGACAGTATAGAAATGTGAATGACAGTAATAGAAATGTATTTTTATTAATTTATGAGTGTATCCTCACACCCGCGCTCACTCAACTATAACCAAACACACCGTTTTTTTTTTTTTTTTTTTTTTGTACCAATGACGACGCCAAAGTATCGTAAAATAAAGACTGACTAATACACAATGAGAAAAATGAAAGTCAGCAAAGCAAACGAAGTGACGACCTAAAAGTGTCTGACGCGGCACTCCCCTTATACTTTAAGTATAGTTTGCCATTCAAGTGCCCCAGCTATCCATCATTCGATCCAACCATTTAGACCAATTCAACGCGTCGTTTCGTTCGTCAGCCTTTCTGCTTGCCTCTGTCATAATGATGACGTTTAACATTTCAATTAACGCAACAACATAATTGCAGTTAACGTATTTAAATTACGTAATTACACACATGATTTGCTAAGGACGGGTGAAGGGACGCACGCACAGGCAGGTGTTGCCTCATACGTCAAAAGTCAAAAATGCATTTGTGCTTCAAAAATCACTTGAACCTGAGGACCGGTCATTGAGGTCATTGCGCCTTGTGATTTTCCGTTAGGCGTCTCAGACTGCGACTGCGAGTGCCATTTCGGACACTAATTTCGTATAATTCACGCCCCCTTGAAATTCCAGTTGTGTGTTGCACTTTTGTTGTTAAGCGCCACTCATAACTCAGGTCAGCGCCACTCAGTGTCAATCAGGTGCGGCTTGTGATTATGCGCCGCTTTGACTGGCATGTGAAATGAAAGCAAAAATTGTACGAGTTATTTGTATTTGTTATTTTTGTTATATTTATTTATTATATATTATATATTATATATTATGTCACTCGTAAATTGTTGCCAGCTGCTCTAGTCCAAAACACAAGTGTTCTCTTCGCCTAATCCTAATCCTTAATGCGCCACTTCTCTCTGCCGGTGTGTGGTTGCCGCTGCGAATTTCCGCGCCGTGCAGAATTGCAATGTTTTCCTGCGCATTTTTACGGCTTTTCATTTATCTCAGCCACTGCAACTTTTCACGCTAATGAGCGCTTTACGTGTTATTTGAACGAGGCAGCGGCAACGGCAGCGTCAGCGGCAGCGACACCGCGAAGCCGCTGCTTTCAACAAACAATTACGGAGCCATTCGCTTTGTCTAACTAACAAGTTTATAAATAAGTTTCAGACATGCGAGACGGAAATTTTCACGATTTGTATTTGGTTTCGGGGCTTGAAGATGTCTGTCGGAAACGAGTTGGGCAAAAGCAATAAACCGCAAGGCTATAAAAATCAATAAAGCGATAATTTTATGGTGTTTGCGTTGGCATTTTTATGCGCTCCACATAGTAGGCCATAGTTTTGCTGGTGGGGGTGTGCAATGGAGAGTTTTACGCCGCAACATGTTAAATGAATTTAATTAAATTTGGATGAACGTTGGATGACTCAGAAGCTGAAAAATTTTGCACGACGTTCCACGAATGACATGGTTTCAAATTAATTAAAAAATAAAGAAATTCTCGAAGCAACAAAAAACAATTTTTAAAGCGCCGTTCAGCAGAAGCCCATTTAACCATAAGTATTGTTATGGTCAACTGGCCAAGTTATAAATAAGCCAACGAACACAACATTTCTAATATGCAAAAATATGTATGGCGGCGTGCCTTGGTAACTTAGCTGGAGACATGATTGGACCTATCAAATTCTCCTTATGATAGTTTGTTTCCAAAAAAAAAACTAAAAATAAAAAATCTGCTAACTCCACCATTCGCCAATTTCCTGTGCCTTGACTTCGTCAAACTACTCAGTCACCTTAGCAGATAAACGTTTCGATTAACATAGCAAATACAAGTCTCAGATATTTCATAGATGGAAGAGCTTTGTGGAGGCCCTACGCTTCCAAGAGTAGTAGACAAAAATTGAACCGAAGATTAGGTAACATTTCATTCCTAAACTAAGCGCGTATAGAACAAATAAGAAAAAATATAGGCAAACTTAAAATTCGGCAAAAGTTAAAATTCACTTTAGACATCACTTAGGATATCATAGGCTGTGATAAATCTTAACTAGTTAAGTGAGAATACAACACCTTATATGAAGTCTTCTGAAGCTCAGCAAAGCAAATCATTTATCGCTCAAACGAATCGTGTGCTACAAGCAGACTATCAATAAGGTACACTGTCTGTACGACTCATTACCTAAACAACTTGTGTGCTCAATGAACTCGTTGAGTTGAACTGGTTAAACAAATCAGTGTGTTGTGAGTCAGAGCAAATGCTTATAAATAATATATATATATATATAAGGCATAGCAAAATCAGAGAGCACACAATTTTGCTCTCATTCAATTAAACTGTTAAAACGATGCCCACTGTTGATTTAGAGTGAACTCATGCAGGGCTCTACTATGCACTATGTGGATATAAAATTTCATTAGAAGATGGACAGAAAGGACTTTTTGGAACGAACTGAAGTCATTAAAAAAACGTTCACAAATATTTTTTCTCCGATTTCTTCTTGAAAACTTTAGCTTTAGACTAACTGATTACATTGTGAAATATTTTCGATGGCGGCTTGATTAAATCCTCGAAAAACAGAAAATTTAGTTGCTTACGCAGAGATCTCTAGCAGTTCAACACAATAAGCACACGAGAGTGGGTTGAGATAGAGCATAGATAAAATGGAAAATGGAAGCATGAAGAAGTTAATGTACGTGGCAGAAGGCATCGAAAATATAAATTGTTGTATAAAAGCTAAGAAAAACGGCCAAGACGATAGCAACGGCAGCTGCTGTCGCCATCGGTGGTGGCGGTGAGCTGCTGTGGCAAGTGGCAAGAAAATATTTTCAATTACAAATTGCGTTTTCCGCTTAGATAAGCAAAATTTATAACAGACCACGACCGCAACTAGCACCAGAACGAAGGCAGCCAGTGCGAGATTGCAGCCATCGTCGCAGAACAGCAAAAGAACAAAGCTTAAAGCACGAAAAAAAAAAGAAGAAAAAAATAAAAAATGCCGCCGCCAGTGGCAGTGAGAGTTGGCCAAAAAACTGTGGCAAAATGGCGCAGCGTAACGTGACGTGATGTAACGAACGCGCAGCGTAATGCGAATACAGGCAGCACAGCGTGGCGCAGTAAACAAGGCGAGAAATAAGTGTAGCGAGATGATAAAACGTGAATGGCTGCGTTGTTGCGGCGCTGATTTCATTTTTTGGCTGCCTTGGTCGTCGTCGCCTTGTGTCACGTACGCCACATCCCAGTCAACTACAGCAACGAAACTGCGAACGTACTCCAGCACGCAGCACGCAGCACATACTCGCATTCGCATAGCGGTCACATCCGCACAGTACGGATGTATGTTGCCGTGAAAGTAGCAGCGATACCCTCCCTGCCTCTGCCACTGGACTCAACTTAGCTGAACTCAACTCTATTCAATTCCGAAAAACAACGAACTCAGCTATGTTAAAAGCAAGACAAGGTGCAACGCCTTGTCATATGTCGATTTTGTTAGCGTTGCGACGTCCTGCATTGTCCTTTTATTTGCCCGTAGCCATAGTTCTAGTACTAGTCGCAGTCGTCCTTGTCGTTGCCGCCATCTTTGTCATCATCATTGTCACTGACGCCACGTCACTGCAGTAATAATAATAATGACAACGGCGGCCACAGAGTGACAAACGAACTAAGACGCCATCACAGACGACGGGACGAGGCGCATTAAGTTTAGTCGAGTCGAGTCGAGTCGAGTCGAGTCGAGTCGAGTCGCCCCGATTCGAGTCTAACATTTTACTTGCTTTAGTTTAGATCCTGTGCGTGTTGCAGGAAGCTGCTAGAGACCAGCGACAAAAGTCAAGGTGTCACTGCACATCTTATGTCGCTGACAGGCAAACTTGCCATAGTATAGCCCACCAATGCTTGCACGTACTCGTACTCCGTAACGCAACTCACTTGGCGGGTTTTATGAGTTCGTCAACAACAACAACAACAACAACACGTGTTTTTATCTTCTTTGTTTCCCCCCCCCGGTTTTTCCCTCTTTGCTGCGTCTTAATAATCATCAGCCTCAAAGCCAACATCATCGCCATTGTCGCCATTTTCTGCTTTCTCTTCTTTTTTTTTTGTTCTTGTGTGTCGCAGCAGGCCGCGTCAGCTTTCAATTGAATTAAATTGAAATAGTTTAGTGACCATGACCACGACCACGACCACGACTACAACTACGTCTACGTTTACATTCAGATCCGGTCGGCATACTTGGTCCTTCCGCTTCGTACACTGGAATGACGCAGGTGTCTCTGCTGCTGGTCGGTTGATCGTGTTTGCGACATTCTGCTGCAAGTTAGCTGAGTTAAGTTTTTTTCTAATGTTGTATGTTCCTCTCTCTATATATATGGCCGCCTGTTTGTGTCTGTCTGCCTATTCCATTGTCAGTCTACCAAACGGAAGGCTCCTATGCCATGCTCCTGTATCAACTCAATAAAGTTGAAAGGTGTGAAGTCCGCAATAAAATGTCGTCATTCGCCTTGTGCGCCCTGAATGTCTCGCGTGTTTTCTTTTTTCTCTTCAATACTTTTCCGTTTTCCTGCTTCTTTCCTTTTCTTTCTTTTCGCCCCATTTCATTTGCTCGTTAATTTTAGTTTGGCAATCAGCAGTTTTGCGGTTGGGCCATAGCGTGTTTTTATACACTTCAAGCAGGAAATAGTCGCGGTACTGCACATTTTAAATATAGCTTGTAATACATTGAAGTGATATATACTGAATGTGACTATTCGTCCCATCCACGACACTCTATCAATTTAATATCTCATTAATAGGGCTTTTGATGATACTCGCGCTCCGTTTTGTGCGACAGTCTGTAAACTTCATGTTGCAACTCTGTAAAGTTCATTTACAAATAAGTAAGCGGTGCAAAAATAGACACGAAGAATAGGCTGATGTATTATATTATAATAATTACTAATTATAATTATCCAATTAATTGATCTATCAAGTGATGCAAAACGTTTTTGAGATATTGATAGGGGATCGCTATGATCACGCAATGCCTTCAACGTATTCATTCGCCTAAAATAAAGGAAAAAATAATAATAATAAACTACTAGGTTCTGCATTATGCAGGATATATTAAATTAAGACAAAGAGAAGAGAGCCTTCGTTACAATGGCAGCAACTCTATTAAAAATGTAATGAACGGCCTCTGTTAAAGTTTACAGAGTCTCTGTTAAATTGATAGAATGTTGAGCATGGCTCGTTATGTCTCTTTCATTGAATATAAGCACTAGCAGCTATAGTACACAGACTTATGATTTAAAGTATAAAACTTAACTCATCTTAAGGTTATAAAAATAAACTGTAAAAGATCAATAATCCGGTGGTCACATGGGTCAATCCAGTTCTTTGTAAGAACAAATGTTCATATTTCCCACGAAGAGTGTTACAACTTCGCTATAGCTAAATACAATGGTTTGGCTTGTTTTAATTCCACGTCTTGGTTAGCCACGTTTTCGAATATTTCCAGCTGCGGTGCTTCAGGTTTAAGTGGATTTTTGTTTGTGCCGCCCTTTCAGTTATCGATTAATGCGCACATTTTCAATTGGCGTATCATGCTCATTGCGTTCATTGAAGTGTTCGAATTTGCTTCAACTTCAAAATGGTTTGCTGTAACTCTGCTGCGCGCTTGTATCCGCATAAAATAGCATAGGACGACGCCAAGCATGAACGTGTTATAGTACGTCGTAGCCATGCTCGTTGACATGCTTATAGGCAAAATGCTGTCTCTTAACTGATACACAATTCGACTTGGACTTGGCACGATGCCGGAGCTGCGTTGTTATAGTTTCTTGCTGATTGACTGCATGTCCAGCGCTCCTCCTCTGCCGTTGGTCGTTCACTTCACGCCTGTTGAATTCAATGCACACTAAATCCTTTAAACTGGCTGCTAGCTACAGTACGACAGCTTTGCTCTTATTCACTACGTTATCTTAGCGAATGAAATATGGTTGTCCTATGCGAGTTACCAGCTCAATAAATGCTTTATGAAATGAAATGTTTCTTAAAATTTGTTGACGTTGAATGTAAAAATATGTCTGTGCCGCAATGCAATAAAACTGTAAAATTATTCGAATATGGTACTATATAAATCAGATACATTTTCTTGTAACACTACACTAGAGAGGTCTAAGAGACCATATGCCCCGGTGGTGTGTATTCCTCTTCCGACTGATAGTCAAGTATTTTCAGAACGTTGCACCGTGCACTCTTGTAAACTGTTCGCTACACTGTGCTGCTGCTGCATTGACATTTTCAATTGAATGTCTACTTGAATGTCTTACGCTGCCCGCCGACACTTGAGGAGCGCAGCGCATGCTATGTGCATCAGTCACTTCCGCATTTGCATTTCCGCTCAACTTGCAGCGTGGTGCAGTTTTATCATATTACATATAGCTTATGCATTTTTAATATTTGAAACATTGTATTTGCACACAATAATAAATATTACAACTTTCACTTACTTGCATTGTTCCTCCTGGTTCTTAACTCCTTTGCACTTCATAAATGAATCCTACGCCAACGACTCGTTGAAGCTGTTTTTCTTTAAGTTCATTCTCCTTTCGCCTACCACATTTTCAGTACAATTAAATGTTTACAAATACATAGCAATATTACTAAAATGTTGGTATAGTTTTTTCAGTTAATGCATAGAAAGAAAATTGCAAAGGCGTTGTGTCTGGCCTGAAGCGACTTCCCTCGTCCACGATGACAAAAATACAAATACAAAGAAATTTCCAAGTCAATCGAACTCGAAACGAAGTCTTTGCATTTTATTTATGCTCACTACCCCCAAATGCTCTTTGCAGCTTTGTGACCCAACCAACCAAACAGCTTCGCCCCCCTGGGGCCAAACGACACCCAATGCTTTTATACGCTTTTAGTCTGCAGTTTGTGTACAGTTCTGTTGAGCAAATGTACATAGCTTCACGTTGCCCCCACCCCCCACACACACACACGTTAAATATTTTGCAATAGTTTCATCCAAAGGCGAGCTGGGCTTTGAAAATTCGTAAGCCCTAAAATGTTGTTGGTGCGACTGTGACTGAACAACTGACAATCGCAGCAGAAATAAAGAGAACTGCCTCAGAAAACTGGCCAGACCAGATCCATGTTACGCAATAACGGCATGCGAACAGCGGCTAAAAGCCAACTGAATGAAGAACGGAAGCAGTTGACGACCGATAGTCGAAAAGGTTGCCCATGAGCCTTTTGATGTTTTTTGCTAAAAGTGGCCGCAAGGCAAAACGAAGCATTGTGTGCGTGTATGTGTGTGAGGACGATTAGAAAGTTAGAGACAGATGATAAAAATGTTGAGCTACCAATTGCTTTAGCTTTTGTAAGGAGTTTGAATGGAAATGCCTACGAGGGCGTCTTGCGGCTTTATATTTGAACTCGAAATTCTCGATTTCAATGATTTCCGTTCGCGACCCGACTCGTGTGTGTAGGTGGAATTGCTTATGGCATGGTGTGCCAAGAGCGCTTCATGTTGCATGTATTGCTTTCCAACACTGTTCGATGCCATATCACTTTATTTTGCTGTTCTTGTTATCGTTGTTGTATGTATGTATGTTCTAACCTTCTGACTTTCTATGCTGCTGTGTTAACTCCTTCGTATCCCAGTGGCTTTTTGGCATGTGCTTCATTATTCGAAGACAAAGCAATTCACACACACATACATACACTCGTCGCATATGCATTTAATTCAACAAGTCTCCCTTTAAAGCATTCATCAAGACAACTAAATCTCAGCATTGAACTCAACTCAACTCGACTCGACTCGACTCAGTTCGACTCATCTAAAGTTGCTGCGACTCGAGCCTTTGCACCACGCTCCATGCTCCACGCTTCGCCACACTTGGCTATGAACACAGTTGATATGCTTCGGCTTGCCGATTGTGCCAAACTGTGGCAAGTTTTGTGGCATTCTCACTTTTATTAAGTTTGCAAATGTCGAGTTCACAATGCCAGCGTCTTACGCTTCCAACCAGCAGTTGTCCACTTGAGCTCAGTCATTTTGGACACGCTTCTTGTGGTCTTTGAGTCTGCCAGTGTGCCTTGTCCCTTACGCGCACATGTGCGCTCACTACGAGTATGTGAGTCTGCTGTCTCACTCACACCTTTTTTTTTACAGCTTGTGTTCGTTCGCCTTTGCTATGCAAATACTTTGTTTGGAAACTTTTGAAAGCTTTCCGCCAATTTTGGCTGCACTGCACTGCAGCCACTGAGTTGTGCCTTCGTACGCTGTCGGCAATATGCAGCAGCCTTAGCCTCTTGGCGACTCTGGCAAGCGTATTAATTAAATTTTATTGCTTAATGCGATTTGTGCTGTACTAAGCCGAGCCGAATCGAATTAAATTTGAACAAGTTTCCCGTTAGAATTTAATTAAAAACGTCTCGAAGCGCTCAGTGGTCAGTTTTGCGTCTTGAATGCTCTGCGCGCTGTCTTTGGTTTGCTTGTCGTTTGTCATATTCGAGGGCTTCATTTGTCTGTTTGTTTATTTTGTTTGTCGCTGATTTGGGGTCCACTTTTCACATCATACGAGTGCAGCATTTAAATGCCACTAATAACTTCATCTTCGTGCACACAAACAGCGGCACAAAGCACTAAAATTCACTTATCCCAGTGCTTATATCGTTTTTAATGCATTTCGCTGTCTTCGCAATCGTAAAACGTTGACGTTAAGTACGGGTGGGGAAAGCTGAGCAGCGAAAACTGCAGAAACAAAGTTTTTATGACTAATCAAACCTTTGACACAAACAACAAGTGACGAACAACCAAACAACCAAGCAAGCAACCAAGCAATCGAACGAGCAAACGCTGCATTGTTTGGCTGCGTTGTTGTTGCTGATGATTTCCAATTGTGTCAAAACACATATGCGTACAAATACTTGTTTTTTTTTTTTGAAATTTTATATTACGACATATGTATGTTTATGGCGGCATTTATGAACGAGGACATGCGGTTAGCATGCCCCTCGCTCACGCTCACGCACGTGCCCCAACACGCACTCGCCAGCATGGGCAGGCATTTACGAGATTTTCGCTCCTTGCCAGCTCGTAAAATTCCGTTATGCGGCAATCAACGCGCATATAAACAACATGTGTGCCGAATTCAGTAGCACGAAATGAGAAAAAAAATATTTAAAAAAAAATATATAAAAAAATTGCAGTTGGAAGAATGCGCGTCTAGTATAGTACCAACGACAGGTCCATACCGTGCGCTCAATATCTTTGGGCGGCACATGAGAAATTCAATAAAAAAAAACAAAACTTAAAGTTTTTTTTTTTTATCAAGACAAGAGAAGAGTGGACGTGGCCATGCCATTGCCAAATCTTAAAAAAGAGATGAAAAAAAAAAGAAACCCACTTTAAACACGTGTGCTACTACAACGCCCTAAAACCCAGCCGCCATGCCATTTTTAATGCCCGTCTGTGTACCTGCTCACGTGTTTCAAGATGGTTGGTCGCTTTGTCGGCTTTGCCGTACGGTCATACGCTGGTTAAATGCATAAAAGGGTTCTTGATTGTATGATGCCACTAGTAGTTGGCACTAGCAGTCGCAACCCTTACTAAAATTTGCCCGAAAGTTAGTTAAACATTTTCGTGACTCTGCAGCAAGCACGTTTTAGATGCCCTCACTTTATTGACGGCTTTTCTTGCCAACTCATTTGTATTTTAATTGCACAACCAATTAATGCCCCTAATACGCTCGACATTAAAAACTAATTAAAAATGCAATGACTAAGCAAGCGCTTGCCGCGGCACGAGTAAGTTGCAGCATGGCCAACGCCACCGATGACATGGAAATCAAATTAAGGCGCTGCCAAAGTGTATAGCTTAGGAAAAACTCATTAAATCAGGCGACTTTTTCCTGCCTGCCTGACTGCCTGACTGCCTGCCTGTCAGCCTGTCAGTTAATCAATTGAATCTACCACTTTGCCATGTCTCCAAATCAACCATACCGCTCGCCGACTCGGCCGTCCGGAATCCAATACAAATCTGCTGCAATCTGCACAAAACTGTTAAGGGAAGTGATTATGTTTGAGGGCATTGAATTTCTTATAGCATCCATTCGTCATTAGCGCAATGTTAACTGTCGCCTTGCCTCATGACAACACCTACACAACTTGAGAGTGCGACATCTTGAGAGCATTCGCTTTTATGTTGAGCAGTGTTCATTTGAGTGGTTTGGAATAGAGTGGAGTACGATGCTTTGCGTACACCAGGAAATGAGAAAGTCATTAAGTTATGTGTTTATGATGATACGCATCAAGTGCTCCATCACTTTGAAGTGGCAGCGTGCCTGCCTAGTGGTGGTGATCTGATTTGAGTAGCCACTCGATGCTGTCAATTTGAACTAACGGCAAAAGTCACGCTCAACATACCGCAGAACGTAAGCTAAGGAAATTTAGAAGAAAAAAAAAACAATTATGCCCAAAGTAAAATTGAGGAAGTGCATACAAAGTTGCCAAGTCTTTTTCTATGTTCGTTTTCTAGGCCTGTGAAAGCGACAACTACAGTACGCACTCGGTAAGCGCAACTAAAGGAATCCAAGCTAATTGCAATTGTAAAATGTTTAAGTTAAAAAAATAATGGTAAATGGAAACCTTTGAATGAAACTAATTCTTCTTAGAAAATTACTAAGGCTTCTAATAATAGCAGTCTCCTTTAGAAATAGGAGATTTTTTCTATTGGAATAGCAGTTTTCTCAGCATACTGCATGCAAGTTTCCAATGATTGTATAGCAACTGATCCTTTTATTTTAGCAGCTGTACGCACATACGCTACGCTATCATTATGCACTTCTTGAATGTAAGGATTGCGTTTTCATTCTACACTTCTGCTTTTATAATGCTCAGTTGAACATCGTCTTCATTCCACTCAACATCTGCTTCCTTTAATATATTCCAGCACTTGCGTATGAAGCTCGTTGACACCATTTCCCATGCATTTCCTTCCTTATTTTCCATATTTTTTCTTCCAGTTGTAATGCTCTATTTCCTATTAGATGCGCCAAAAGGCTTTTTTGTCATACACTTTTGTTAGGTTTATAAGGTTTTCCGACTAGGTGCAGTGTATGCCTATGAAGCGCTGCCTGAAAAACAAGCCGGAATCATTGGTTTTTATTTCTTAACTGTTGCTAAGTTGGAATGCTTCTCTGCGCAAGCCATATCGCTTTACGAAACTATGTTAGACAGCCAGTCAGATCCCAGATCCAGAAAGATGCTGCCTTTTCTTTTTTTTTTCGCTTGCAAGCTTTTGCTTTGATGACTACGATTGAAATTGGCACACTTGAATGTCATTGCCTAAAAAACCATTGGTAGAGATCCAAAGAGTTTAGGCTTTGCCGTTTCCTTGCCGCAGCTGCTTGTTTCCGATAAATTTTAGAATTCCATTGTTATTGTCTACTTGTGCACCTTATACTCGTTTCACTTTAGTCAGTTTGTGAACAAAAAAGAAGACAAAAAAAAAACGATCACTTTGTGTTACGAATAGAAATCAATTAATAACAATTAATTAGATAAAATTTTTTGAGGCGTTGCAAAGCATCGCGAAATTGCATGTCTCGACTGTTGCTATTACCGGGTTCCTACTGTTTTTGTTTGTTCGGTTAAATTCAGGTCTCAGTGCGAGAAATTCCCATCTGAACCAACGTTAGATATTAAAGACAACGCAAGTCTGTTAATTACGGACCAAATTTAATACAAAAATATATCAGAATATATCACGTGTTGGTGTTCTTTTTTATTATTTGATTGAGCTCGTACAAAAACTGCCACTGAGCTGATCAATCTTTACTTTGACTGTTTTACCGTAGCGTACCCGCTAATTAAACGCTTGCTCCATTGGTGTTTTTCATATGCTGACGAGCATGTTCCAAGGCCACCCTCCAACTGTAGCAGCGTTGGTCAATAGCGCTCCATAGAAACAAAAACACACACTTTTTCCTAATTAATGACTTCTCGACGCTCTTAACGAGTTTTCTTCTAAACATTACGCCGAGCTATGTATGTTCGCTGCTGGTTGCTGGTTGCTGGTTGCTGGCTGCCCTGCCCTTTGTTGCGCATCAACCTGTAATTACGTGGTACAACAACGCTTACTTAAACATGATTATTTAATGAAATTGGTTTAAAATATTGTTTGACTTGACTTGACTTGGCTTGGCTTGACTTGGCTTAGCTTAGCTTGACTTGTGTTGGGTTGAGCGAGCGAGCGAGGCAACTGGCTTGTGAGCCTACAAAGTAAACCGCTGCAATCTAATGTGCCATTCTGTGCCTGTGTGTGTGTGTGTGTGTGCTTATGTGGGCGTTTCAGGCAGAGTACAGTACAACTAAATGAAGAAGTACGGCGGCAAAATTAAAATCGAACTAAATTCAATTTGAGTAGTGGGCACAGTTGTAGGTGCATCGCTGAAACCGACAACGAAGTCCCGCAAACGTGCCTTAATGAATTCTATTGTTGCTTGCCTAGCTGACTGCCTGACTGCCTGCTAGTTAGCTAGTTATTTTATTTTTTATTATTTCTTATTTTATTTTATTTTTTTTTTGTTTGTATTGTTTTTGCTTTATCCTGTTACTCACATGTGCTTTGCATATATCCTGCACGTAACTCGATATGATTTCTTTCAATCTAAGCTGTACCTTATAGTACACGTACTTTGCTTGCGAAACTGCCCTGCTCTGTCTGGCTACCTGGGCAGGGGCTTCAGCTAATAAGGCTTCGTCCTGCGAGTCCTTTGTACTTTGTGCTTGCGGACGTGTGTGCACCAGTATGAGTGTGTGTATTTCAATGGCAATGAGCTGAGCTCAACTCAAGCCGATAACGGCATGAAATAAATTTGCCTGCCGCTGTTGCTTGCGGAATCCTTTTAAAAAAGCGCCTCATGCCATGCAGCACCACAGAGACCTTCTCAAGTTGCCTGCCTGCCTCTGCCTGACAGCTTGCTATTTTGTGTTTCGCTTTACCGTTAAATATATATAATTTAATTTTTTTTTCTTTTCTTGTGTTTTGTTTTTGTTTTTTAAATACTGACGGTTGGTTTACTTTATTATTTGACTGCGCAAAATCAAATTAGCTCAATGAGCATTTGTGCAATCAACTGAGTTGCTCTGAGTTGGCCGCTGCTGCTTGTGCTGCTGTTTAAGTATGTCTACGATAAAAGAGGAGCGCACTCTCATGCAAAATGTGCCACGACTAGCGCTGTACTTTGGCAAGCCATCAGGTTTGAAAGATGCCGAATTTCACACATGCTCACACATGACGTCGAACTTGTGACTACAATACCTAGCGGGCAGCCCCCAGTTCAGCACAAAAACACAACGCTAAAGAAGCCAATAATTTTCAGGTTCAGATTCGCTGGCAACCATGGCAGTAAGGAACAGGGGCGTGACGCGAAATACAGTGAAAGACTTTTGACTTTTATGGGTTTCCCTTGTACAATGCAACCCCGGGACCTTAACGACGTAGGTAAACCCATGCTATTGTGTTTTATGCGGTGTTGAGCGCTTACTTTGAAGCTTGATTAGCGGTGGCCTCTGCATGTTTGTGTGGGCCAACAAAGCGAACTTTATCTTGGTCCAAACAGACACTTGCTATGGTTCTAGCTTTGGGGGTATGTGGGAAGAAGAAAACTTCTGCATTAGCATCCTCAACACTTTACGCCAGGCTTGCTTGTTTGTCATCAAAACCCCGCTGCTTTCTATGCAGTCAATTTCGGCATTGGAATTTTGCAAGTCTGTCGGGAAGCCTCGCCAAAAATTTCACTCTGCTTTCGAAGAATAATTACGGACAGCAACACGGCATGACGTTGAGCCTGATTCCTGAATCCTTTTTTGTTTTTTTGTTTGTAGTCTTCTTCTATTTGCTTAGTTCATCGGATTTGCAATGTTCGGTCGTCAATACTTTTTTTCGTCGAGGAACTATATTTCTTTGGTTTTGAATTTGGCTTTTGTCTGGTAAAGACGCGGCTAAGTATGAGAGGCCAATTTGAATTCTGTGAAGCATGAAGCCAAACCTTGTATAAAAGCACCCATGGAAAGAGTGCGAATGTGCGTGTTAGTGTATATGGCTGCGGGTGCCTGTCGCTGCTACTGTCGTCACGTCGTGTTGGCATGCAATAAAAATTGACATTTTTACGATGCTCAGCTGTCAATGGTGAAATTAATGACAGCCAAAAGGCCAAAACAAGCGAAAAAAAGAAAAAAAAAAATTTTAATAAAAAAAAATCTTTAAAGAAAATGAACTGAGAGAGGAAAACGCCCAACGAAATCGCGCTGCTTATTTCTCCATTTATCGTCGTGTTATGTCACTTCGATAGCCGAGCGTCGTCGTCTTTAGCAGGCTTTGACGTTCGATTTTTGCATAAATTTTGGTTGCCTTAAAACAAGCAGAAAAATAAAATAAAAATAACTAAATAAAATTGAGAAGAAAAATAAAACACAGTAGCGCTTAGACCAATCAAACAATTAGAGTGCCGCTGTCACGAGTATTCATGCACGCCTGCGCTTCTCGCTGTCTATAACGGTGTCGCGCTTATGTACGAGTAGGTATAATCCCTTTGCCACACAGAGCTGCTGCTGCTGCTGCTGCTGCTGCCACATATAAATCTTATGTTATATTTTATCCTTGCTTCGTTGTCATTTCTTTCGTGCATTATGCGCGCTCAGCGCACGCACGAGCGCATAAAGTCTACATTACAATTACCTATCCTGGCGCACATCCTACTGACTGCCGCTGCCTTTGCCACTGTCCCAGTGCTGCGTAAACCTTTACTGTTCTCAATGTCGTCGTCGTCGTCGTCGTCGTCGTCGTCGTCGTCATTGCTTCATTTGGCTTAGTTCTCAATATTTTCGCTTTGCCACATTCTCGCTAGTGTCGCTTTTACAGTCCACTGCCGCGCTGCGCTCCTGCTCCAGCCGACTAGTCGACACATCGCTCGTTACCGCATGAATTTCCCAATTGCGTAATAAATTCAAAAATGAATAACGCACGTTTTCTTGCGGCGCCTTGCTATTTTATTTTATAGCACATCACTTTTCCCGGAGCGCCTGTAGTTTGCTTTGCCCACACATCACACACCCGAGTAGTGGGTTGCCTTCGCTAGTTTATTTATTTTTTTTTTTTTCCAAAGAATTTTTACCCTTTGTTGGGTTTTGTGTGGCTTATTTAATTTAATTTTTTTGGTTTTTTTTGTCTTCGTTACATCTGAAGTAGCCGAAATTCATTGCGAAGCAGCTACTGTCGATGACTGGGCTGAAATGCTTGAGCTGCACCGGTCCTAACCAAACGACGTTTTGAATAACACTTTACCCTAAATCAGGTTCAACGCTATAGTGTTTTAGCTCAAACGTCGTTGTCGAGTTCAAAATGCTGCATTTGACATTCTCCTTCGTTGCTTATGAAGCAAACAAAAAACCGAGAAGAAAAAAAAACAAGAAAATTATTTATGAGCCATCAAAACTGTTTTCATAGCGCTCGTTGCACTTTAAGTAGCCCCAAAAAACAAAAACAACAATAACAACAACAGCCACAGCAGCAAAATCGAGCAAGTCGCATGTGGATGTGCCTGCACTTGCAGCGTTTAATTTTTATTTGTATTTATTTGTTGTTATTGTTGTTGTTATAGTCGTTGTTGTTTCATAATCTTTCCACACAATTTTGTTGATTCGTATTTAAATTTTATGCTGCTTCACACCCAATGTGTTATTTGCAGCTTCCGCTTGAGTACGCCGCTTGTACCGCACAGACGCCGCTTAGTTTAAAGATCGTGTGACCCTCTTAACAGCAGAGAGCACAACAAAACTGTTGATAAAAATAAAAAAAAATTTAAATAAAAAAAATAAAAATTTGGATAAAAGGAAGCAAAGAAAAATTAAAAAAAAAATACTAATAAATTGACCGCAGGCATATGAATGAATTTATTGAAGAGCAGCCGAACTTACACACACACACACACACGCCTACTATGGCATGCCTCATTCACAATTGAAATATTTTGTTTCGCCCTCTTTTTCCTTTTTGTGTAATTCCTATTGAAATTGCCGCATTTCATGTTCAGCCTCAGTTGTGATTTCAGCGGCGCCAGCGTTTTCATTTCAATGCCCAAGTAGTCTTTGATTGAAAGTCACACCAAATCAAATCGAAATATAAATGGAATTCGTATAGTGACAGCAATACTTGTACCTTACATATATTTGTCCTTAAGTTTCATAAGCGGTACATTGCGCCAATACAAGAGTGTTTTCCACTCGTCTCTGTTAGCTGCTCACTGCTTGATTTCATGCCACGTTAGGCCGCTGCCTTCATGTGAGCGATGATCATCCTCTGCGAACCTTGCGAGAGTGTGGCTTCCTTAGAGTGTGCCCTAGCCAGCTTCATTTTCACTCTTTAATTTCTAAACAGATTGGCGTTTGTTTGCACCATTCGAGCAATTCTTCTTTACTTTAGAGTCACTAAAATATTAGCACGGCCCATCACTTTCTTTGAAGTTCCTGCTCTAACACCGATAAGCTTTATCTTGTCTGTTTCTAGCTGATTTGCGTATAAGTTGTCTACTTGTCTACTTGCCATAGCTTCCGATTCTGCAGATTACAGACAATTTGATATCATTGTTGTAAGAGGTAAAAAAAAAAGGCGTAAGCACCAAGAAGCATATTTTTTCACCCACGGAAGATGTCACTGCACTACAATTGTAATATGCGTATTTTCCCACATAAAATAATATAATGTTTTTACTGTGGGGAGTATTTAACACTTTTTGAAGATCGAAGCTTGCACATAGAAAGAAATTATGTCTTTTTCTCTTAAATTCGAGCAATCACTGTTAAAATTTCCATTATTGTACCATTGGTTTTTAAGGCGCTCACGTTATGTTTGCGATCAAGGACGACAATTGTAGCGCTTACGATCTATACATAAATATATAATAAATAACGCTATTATAGACACAACGTAATAATATGAAACATACATCAATGGCAAGCTATAGTTAGTACTAGTGTAGATGTCTAAGCACATTAAAAAGACTTTGAAATTGCAACAACAAAATAGCATACATGCGCTGGCCATATAACAGCTTGGAAATGCCAGAGACAATGTGAGTGAGGTTGACGATTCTAATGTGTTTTAAGCAAGAAATCTTCATAACTACATAACCTCAACAATAAGTTCGACAAATAGCGCTCTGTGTGCTCGAATTTCGACCACATTTCTTTGTAAATATATATAAATTGTTATATATATTTGACATATAGCTGTGAATGACATTGTAGAACATAATTGCATTTAAAAATTTTTCCAAAAAATGATGCATACGTTATTTTTGCGGTTAGCGCTCGATATTCTGTTATCTACAACACAAATGGCTGGCCAACCTACATACACATACATTGTTGTGTTCGAGTTTGTTCCTGAGCATTAAAGGCTATCTTCATACGTCGCCTTATCTATTGCCAGCTTTCAATCTGAGTATGCTAAGAGGAAAAGTTTAACATTTGAGGCTTTTGATGCTTTTGCTTTTTCTGAGACTTGACTTAACCTGTAACCTGGCCTTATCTGATAGCGGGGTCGATTTAAGTAATTTTCGAATTCATTGATCTGTGTGTAAGAGTGCATATGTCGTCGACGCAATGTACGCTTAAACTCGGTACTACTACTTTCATCATCTCAACTTACTATTATCAAATCGAGAATATTAGAGGAATTTTCGCTACGTCGTTGCATTGCTTAACTGCTAATGTGACGAATGACAACGAAGGCGCTTCTTGTGAACTTCTTCATCTTTTTGTTCGAAAAAAAAAGCGAACAATAAAAATAGCAAGCAGCATTTAAAAAGCACTTAAAAATTTTATGGTATTACACGCTAGAGTTAGAGAGCATCCAGCAGGGGGCATACATATGAGAACCGTATACATTGGTTTTGGTTTTTGTTATACGAAAATTAATTAAGTAAGACAAAGTCAGCCTACGAAGCGAACAATAACAACAACTGAAAACAAAAACAAGAAGAAGATTAGGAAGATATACCAGAAGAAGAAGAATAAGGAGAATAAAGTAGAGCAACAGCCAAACGTCGTAGGGCAACATGTTGGCGGCCGGCAGTTTGCCTTTTGAGGGAACTCAGTTTAGTAGAGATGCGTATCTGTTACATTTTTAGTAGTATTATTTTTTTTATTTTATTTCTTTTGCTTCTGCGCTTCTAGATGTTTTCTTTTCTTTTCTTTTCAAATTTTTTTTTTAAATATTTTTTTTTCTCCTAACTACAGCTGCTCAATTTAAATATATTTTGGGTAAAGCGATTTTCCACTAAGTTTCACAACACAAAACCCCAAAAAAGAAGCAACATTCACATCATAACAACAGAAACTTTTGGTATCAAAAGTATATTTTAGATATGAGATCTCCTAACATTTTATTTTCGTTTTGGCCCTTTTTTTCTTATTTTATGATGGACTCAATACGACGCTTCTGCTCGTTCAAGTTCGATTAACAGATACAAAAGAAACTGTGCGTGTGTGTGTGTACATGTGTATAACGTTTTGTATATGATTTCTCAAGATTTTAATCCAACAAAATGTGTTTTAAATTGCGGTTAAAGCGCTCGTTGAATGGGTATACAGCAGCCGTGACAAGCAACAGGAAAGGCGACGTTTGGAAATCCAAAAAAAAAAGTAAATAAATAAATAAATAAATAAATAAAAAGAATTATGTGAAAAACAGCAATTCTGAATTGATGAATTGAGTTAAGCAGAGCCTTAACGAATATTTATTCATATGCAAAGAAAGAGTTGCCGGAATAGGGCCGAGGCAACTGTGCAGCTGTTTGAGGCAGCAGCAGCAGACAAAAATAGGAAGGCAAACATGAAGCGGATCTTTTCCGTTTTGTTAACACAGTTCGCCGATAGAGGAGCATAATATATATATATATATCTATATGTACATATGTGCAGTCGAATCCCGATAATTCGAAATCGCTAAGGAACAGAATTTGTTACGAATTACAGGGGTTTTCGATTTATTGAGGCTGCGATTTAGCGAAGTTAACGCAAAACTACGAATTAACGGCGCTTTTATATTACGTTTGATATTCACTTTATTAGAATTAAATAACCTCATATACATAGAATATTTACATCTTACATAATGTTAATTTAAGAGGAAAATCAAAATTTAAAAAAAAAAAAGTAATATTAAAGAAAAATCAAGCTTTGTGATGAGCGAACAGCGCTTATTTTATATCAATTGACTGTTCCAAACTTATTAAACAACCAAAAAAATGTTCTTGGTTGTCATAATTTGTTATATTTTTATGATTTTGTTGTTGTTAGATGGTCGATTTTGCTTCTTTATTCGTTATAAGTTCTTCTTCAGCTAACAGCCGCAGCTTTAACCAAAATGTCGTTAACTGGTAATATACCGGATACAGCCCCAACATTGTCTACAATAGTAGAGCCTTTTCTTTAGCCGTATATTGAAGTAGTTTTGTTCGCTTTAGTTTACTGCGTGTGAATACTTCCATAATAAATTCTTTCTTCTGTAGAATTGAAGTGATTGTTGTTGGAGCGATTTCGAATTGTTTCGCTATCTCAATTCTTTTTGCGCCATTATCAATCGCTGAAATTATGTTTGGTTTGTGCGAGTTTGATAAAGTTTTATGCATACATTTGTTGTTCACAACGCACCTTAACACTTTGAAAGAAATCAGCCAACTAAGAAAAAAACAAATTTTGAATAGAACAAAAACGTGCATGTAAGACGACAAAATCTTAACGCTAATTAAACTGACCACGATTTTTTTTATGAATTGTTTATTTTATATAATAAAGTCTTCAAAGAAAATAACTACATTAAATAAGCAAATGTTTTTTTATAAATAAGTGGCTTCATTTGAACAAAGTCTCTGGATCAGCTCT
This sequence comes from Cacoxenus indagator, assembly GCA_035041755.1. Classification (NCBI taxonomy): domain Eukaryota; kingdom Metazoa; phylum Arthropoda; class Insecta; order Diptera; family Drosophilidae; genus Cacoxenus; species Cacoxenus indagator. The sequence goes on along the minus strand of JAWNKX010000197.1, from coordinate 1,163,683 downwards.
CAAGTCCTTAATATTATTATTGAGAATCTTTTTAAGAATAATCATAAATTAACTTAAATACAATTAAAAACAATTACGATTTGTAATAGTTTAAATATTCATAGCGTTGCAAATAAAAATACGAATTAACGAGGAGACCAAAATGTATGGGATTTTTACGAATTAACGTCGTTTTTTCAAGGGACCGACACTTTATTACGAATTATTGAGGTTTTCGATTTATCGGGGTACGAATTATCGAATATACGAATATATATTTAAAAAAAAAATGAAAATGAAATTAAAACAAAAATTTGATTTTTATAAAATTTTTTTTGTCAATATTTAACGGATAACATTAAAAATAATGATGAGTATATATAGAATTAAACTAGACTACGGTGATGATAACGTCGTTAAGGCATTGCTTCGAAGGGCTACTACTCACTTCTTCGGTGGTGATCGCGCGGTTGTAATTTTTTCAAACTACGCCTTCGGTTGCCAATGGTTTGGTTTGCGTCAACAGTTTTCTTTGGTGTCGAATGTTGTTGACGTACTAAGGGGCGCTCGTGAATCTTCTGAGTACCTTGTTCTGGCACGCCTGCACTCTACTAATATTCTAGGCGGCAGTGCTGCCTCACAATTGTTTGGGGTAATGTCAAGCAGGTGCCAACACCACTTGCAGAGAAATGAGTCTATTATTAGCTATGTATAGCTTGTTCGAGGAGCGGAGCAGCTTCGTGAGCAAATCAAATTTAAATGAAAAAAAACTGTAAAAAAAAACAAAACGGCAAAAAAAGGCAACGCTTCGCACAATCAGCCTGGCATGCAAACGTGCTTATTGTATGTGCGAGTCTTTTGCCAAGTTCATTTTTACGTATTTTAAAAATGTCCATGTTTTTTTTTATTTGTTTATTTTTTATTTTTGGCTTTGTTTGTCAACTCCGCCTTATTTTCGCGGTTCGCTCGTGTTCGAGTGTTTTTTCTGCTTTAATAAATTCACCTTTTACGGCAAAATATTGCAAATATTTGTGAAAGACAAATTCACATACACATACACGACACACACAGACACACGTTTTTTGTGTTTGCGCGTTCAATCATAAATCACAACTGGTGGCGCTGCTGCTGCCGCTGCTGCTGAGTGATTTCTGCTGCTTTTACCACTGCGGGATCGCGTTGTGTCCATTCTCAACGACAGCTCCATTTCAAACCAACGATGTGCATATTTTTGCAGCATACTTTTCTGAGTTCGCTTACAGTTCACACTCGCCTCGCTTTCACGTACGAATTTGCATGCTTTTGTTTGTTTTAGCAAAAAATAATATTGAAACAAAAACAAAACAAAAAAACCCAAGAAAACAAAAAGTTGAAAAACAAAAATTAAATCATCAAAATATATGCTCAAACGCGTTGGTAAAACATATATAAGCCGCACCGGCGCGGCGCAGGCGTCACGAAGAGTCAACGAAAAATGCTGCTCCAGCAAACTAAAAATATAGCGATTTATCAGTGTTAATGTGTATGTGTGGCTTCTTTAAAGGAAAATTTGCAGCTTCTGAACTGGATTTCCATTCAATGAATTCGTGTCTGTGTATACATAAATTGTGAATGGAAATTGCGTTTGATAGGAACGCAGAACAAAAGTAGTTCGAGTTTTGCGCTTTGCGAGTTCTGCTTTGGCCACTCGGCTGGCCAGCTCTGTATCGGGCAAGAGATTCATGCTTCATTCACCCAACAAGGCGGCACCTCACCTGTTCTTCCAGCACTTGCGTGCTTGCGTGCGTGAGGTGCTTCGACTGTGCTGCGATAATTGCAGTGGCTACTGCCAGCCAACTAGCCTGCTTACTTGACTGCCCGCTGCACGCTGCTGTGCCATTAACTAATTTGCCATAACAAAGACGCATGCAACAAGAGACAAAACGATGATGGGCGAGCAGAGAGCGGCGTGCATTTTGAAGCGTGCAACAAGCGACAATTTCGCATTTGTTCGTGAGCAATTCGAGCAACATTCTTGGCACAGCTGCAGCAAAAGTGTTGCTAATAGTAACAATAACGACGATGTGAGCGTGTCAACAGCAGCAGCAGCAGCAGCAGCAGCAGACACAACAGCAATCAAAGTCGAGAGTTGTTGGAATGGTTCGTCTTTGTTGTTGCTCTTGTTGGCTGAAGTGCATCGTGTTCATGCTAAAAATGCGTTCAATTAACGCTTCAAATGTTCCAATCAGCAGCAGCAGCAGCAGCAGCAGTCGCAGTCAGAGCCAGCGGTAATTATTGGTAGAAAAGTGCACAAAAAGTTGCACAATGGCACAGTCAGCAATTGAGCTAACCACAGCGCTTCACACCGAAACATTTGGCGCAACGTCGTGACCACGCGTCGATCTGTGCGATTTTGCCATTGGGGAATGCAAGCGTCGCATGCCAGAAGAAGCTGCAACAAAAGCAACAACAACAGCGCCAGAAATAGGCACAGCAAGAATGCGCCATCGCGTGCGCCATGCATGTTGCCTATGGCATGTTGTTGTTGTTGTTGCCTATCGCACTCTGCTGCTTCATTGCCACCGCTGTCGTTGCTACTGTCAGTGCTGCTGCTGCTGCTGCTGTCACACTAAGACTACACGGCGCGGCGTTAAGTGCGGCTAATCTTGCTTTGATTTATTTTATTCTTCCTGTCGTCGTCGTCGTCGTCGTCGTCGCCATCGTTGTTGTTCTTGTTGTTGTTTGTTGCTTATGTTGCTGATTTTAGTGCCGCATAAAACATGCCTCCTGGCCGAAAATGCCTTCAAAGTTGCCGTCGTTGCTGCCACTGCACCGCTGCTGCAGCTGTCATCATTCTCAGACAGACCTATCACCGTCAATGCCAGAGTGCAGTGCCTCGTCGCAGTGTTGCACTGTAGGGCGCCTCGTTTTCTTGTACGCTCGCTGTGTTGCTGCCTTTACTGCTGCACTTAAACGCCGACGTTTGTTTTTTTTTTTATTGAAATTTAGCAATTCAAATTTCTTTATTTCGCCACCTTTATTATTATTTTTTGCATATCTACTTTTCTGCTTTTCATTGTTGCATTTGATATCGCTGGTCGCATTTTATTGTTGCTGGTACTCACTGTACTGGTCTTTGGCAATTAATGCCCTAAACAGGTTCATTACATAAGTTTGTCGTTACTTGTTGTTGTTGTCATTGTTGTATTTTGGCATAAAATTACATATCGCCTAACCATGCTTTCCAACCATACAATTTTCATTAAAATATATTGATGTAAATATATTGAAGTAAGGTAAAAAGGAGTACCAAAAATCATGTCTCTTTTTTATATATCTATATATTGGGTGATATAAAAAGTATCCGCGTTTTTTTTATAATAATATTTAAAGAAAAATTTTTGTTGGCCAATTCTGGTTGCTTTCGCTGGATTGCCTCGTTCACGCGGCCGAGTTGTGTGCAATAGAGAGCGAATTAACCGTTTAATCGGCTTTTTTCAGTGAGTGGCCGACCAGAGTGAGGTGCAAGGTTGACATTGAAAATTCCGAAATTTTGGGTGCAGTTTTCACTAATAGCATCCTCAGCCTAAGCCGCAAACATTTTTTCGCATGTTTTTGCAGCGGTTTTACTTTTTTTATAGTAAAAAAAAATATATCAGAAGCCTATTTCTTTAAATATTTCACTCATTTTCAAATCAGTACAACTTTTAACACGAGCTACGAATTACACAGCTGTCTGCACAAAAAATGTAGCCTGAAATGGCACCTTTCAAACGCGTGTTCGTTTGACACAATCGGATTATTATTGCGCAATATATGTGTACGAACATAATCTAGTTCGTAAAATCTGCTTTTTATATCACCTAATATATATAAATATTTCCCTCAAGCGTTTGAAGCCTCATTCATTACCTGAGCACGGCTCAACTTATTTGGCTAATTTTGTTGTTGTTGTGTTCCTTATTTTGAGGGCAAGAAAAAGATTGAGGAAACGCTTTAGGAAAAGGATTTTTTTTTTCCCTTTAATTTCTATCCAAAACATGAATTTCGCAAGCAGAAGCATAGCATAAAAGCATTTCGCCTGGTTTGACGTTGCTGTGCTATGCTATTTCTTCGGTTCTTTGTTTGGGTTTGTGAGTTGCTTGCAAGAAGCGTGTGAGCGGATATTTGCGCAGACAGTGAGTGCGCTCAACTATGAATACAGCCCTAGCGTAGTCGGGATGTGCCGCTAGTAGATATATATAACTTTTTAAGCCCTGTCTTTCTTTTCGATGTTCATTAATTCAACAACAGCTATACACATTGATCGATAAGTCAAAAGTTCTGTGTGGCTACTGCGAACTCTTTTTAAATTTATCATTTAGACGATGTCAGCGTCTTCAGTGTAGTTCGTTTGTTCCAAATGGCAAACGTCTGACAGTTCTTTAGCGATTTCTTTGAAATTTTGAAATAACCTTTGTCTTAGCTTGCCCGCGTGTTTTTATATAGGTAAAATTGTTTTTCTTTTAACAAATAAATTCATTAATCAGCCATCAGTACTTCAGTCGAGAAGTACTTTTCACATGAATACTTTCCAACACTAAATAAGAACCTTATCGATAATTCTTACTATGGTCACGTTTCTAAGATTGGCGATATCTATATACAAATACGTCAACACATTTTTTGAAATCAAGCTAACGCTATTATAGACACAACGTAATAATATGAAACATACATCAATGGCAAGCTATAGTTGTGTAGTTGTGCACAAAATAGTTTAGTTGTTCAAAAGTTATGTCTAAGCACCTTGAGAAGGCTTTGAAATTGCAACAACAAAATAGCATACATGCGCTGGCCATATAACAGCTTGGAAATGCCAGAGACAATGTGAGTGAGTGAGAGTGAGTGTTATGTAGTGTATGCGTGATGGAGAGTGTGAGTGTAGAAGAGTCAGTATGATTGAGATGGCGAGTAAAGGAGAGCGAGCGCAAAAGAGATCTGCAAAGCTCGCGCTCGCAATATAGCAGTACTTTTTGGCAATATGCTGATGACGATTCTAATGTGTTTTAAGCAAGAAATCTTCATAACTACATAACCTCAACAATAAGTTCGACAATTAGCGCTCTGTGTGCTCGAATTTCGACCACTGGGTGAAAAACTAATATTAATTAAATAAAATTCTTGAGAACTTTTTTTTTTGTTAATTAAATTTTGTTTTTTTTTTTTTTTTTTTTTTTACAAAAAAAATTATAATTTGTCCATTATCGCTTATCTTAATTGTAAACCCTTTCGACTTGGTTGCAGCAACATGTTGCAAGTTTCTTTCGCTTCCACGTAACGCATGCGAGTCTGATTTGAGTTCGACTGAAGTCTGAAGTCTGACGTCTGTCAGTCTTTCTTTTTTCTGCTGTTCACTCCGTCTGGCTAGTCGTCATTCATGTCGTCTCGCTTTGACGCTGTCGCTGTCGCTGTCATGCTGGGCGACATTTCCGCATTCTGCTTGCAACACGGCAGGAATCAACGCTAGCATCGTCAGCGGCGTAGGCATACGAGTACATGCACTTAGTGAGGACAATTGTAAAAATAAAACAAAATAAAGAATTAAAAAAAAAAAAAAAACAGCAGCAATGAATGCGAACAATTTTATTCAAATTTGCTTTGCTGCACCTCAATTTGATTTCTCTGCTGCTGCAACACAGACGAGTACGAGGAGCGGAGACAACGGCCTGCCTTCTTGTTGTGTCCTGTGTCTTGGTGTTGCTGCTTAAATTGTGCACTTGTGACGTCACTTCCGCTTATTAACTCGTAGTGCAAGCAAGCAGCCTGGCACTCTGGCAGTCAGACATCAGACAAATACACAGTTAGACAAACAAAGTGCCTTGTTGCTTGCTTACTACTTCTTCTTTTATTGCCAAATGAGCTTTTCTTTTACACTCTTAGCATTTCACTCTTGCTCTCAGTAACTCATTGCATACATAGCTTGCTCCTTTCCCCACTCCAGCAAAGTTGACTTACCTATGCCTGACGGCTTCGCCTAATTGCATTGCAAAGCGCGCACAGCCTGCTCGATCACGCTGCCACTGCAAGTATCCAGGCGATCCACTTCTTTCTTTTCTCACTTCTTTGGCACTTCCACTTCGATGACTTTTCCATATGTTAATTAAAGTAATTACATCTTGAAGTGCATATAAACTGCTTTTGGCTTTATCACACGGCATTATGGATATGTGCATGTGGGTTGGCTGCAGTGTGAACAGAGTGCCAATTTGCATGTGCGTGTGCGTATGCGTGTGCGTGTGCGTGTGCGTTTCTATTACTACTCAGAGCACCTTTGGCAGATGAAGTTTGCTTCATAGCTTTTCCTTATAGCACCTCAAGTCCTTCTCCACGTTTGTCCTAGTTTAGTGTTGAGAGTTGTTGAATTGTGTGAAGTGGTTGAGCACGGCAACGGCTTTCACGAACCGGAGGCATTGATTGAATTGCGAATTGTTGCTTTTGACAGAAAGCACAGCTCAATGAAAATTAGCCAATTTCCATGTGTCGCCAGCCCACGGCGTGTGCATGCCACAGGGTATGAGGAAGTGAAAAGCCACATGTGATCATCATTAAAAGCCCGTAGAGTGGCAACAGCAGCAGAAGCAACAGCAGCTGCTGCTCATTACTGCAACAACGACAATGACGACAACAATGTCTGACACTGACAGCAGGCAGCAACAGTCATAGGTCGGTGTTGCTTACTGGAAATGATGCTATTACTGCACACTCGACACAGGAAGGTGGGTGCGGGAGAACGCTGGGGATATGTTCACATTTCATAGAAATCAGCAATTTTCGCAAATCGGCAAAACGGCACAGAAAACAGCGCCTGCGACAACAGCTGCGACGCCCCAACCGAACGCAATGAATACCAAAGTGAATGGCTGCCTCAGTGCCGTTGTCAATGGCGCATTCACTGACAATACCTACGTACTTGCTCACGTACTCACGCACGCATTCACTCACTCACGAAACCACTTGAAATGTTGCCAAAAACCATGCGAAATAAGCGAATAGGTATCACACCAGCGAACCCAAGCTCATCAGCGCAGACACGCACGCACGCACGCACGCACGTGTCTAAGCTGATTTGCAGCAAGTGAGAGCGAGGGAGCATTGTATCATTAAAATAAATATGTAAAAAATACAACAACAACAACAACAAATCTTCAGTTAAAAAAGAACCACTTTAGTCTAGGCTCTCTGGCTCTACCGATGTTTTGCGGCTCTTCATGTAAGCCTTTCCTCTTGGCGACTACCACTCGAAGCCTGCCAATAACTAAAGAGTCCTTGCAGTAGCTACTCCTTGTAGACACCGCGAATCTGCAAAGTACCTCCATTGATTTCCATTGATCGCTGACATCTTCACTTATAGCAAAATATTCGTGAGCCTTCAGCTTTGAGTAAACGCTTTCGTTGCACCTCGATTTCTATTTTTCTGCGGGTTCCAGTGCACTATCAGCAAATTTCTAAGTACTAAGTAGTTCGTCGTAGTGATAATGCTTCAGAAACTGGTAAAACCGTAAGTGACAGCGATAAGCTGGCAATGTTTGTTTATTGTTGTATTCTTGACCCCATTAACATGTCATAACACCTGTGACAGTTCGGGTGCACGCAGCCAGTGGCAAAAAATAGCACTTCCTGGGTCACTACAACTGCAGCAGAAACACCTCCTTCACCAGCTGTGCAAGTGTCAGGCGCTGGCCAGACTTCGTCTGAACTTCCTGAAATAGGACTCTGTGTCATCTGCTCTGATTAGAAACTCTTCAACAAAGAACCTCCTGGACTTTATTAAAAAGTTAGAGGCTCTGTTGTCTTCATTGGGGTATAGGGTACAAAAGATTTTGTCTGGTCGCAGTGCTCGCTTCCTTTGACAGGAATACCCCTCAACTGGTTGCGGATCCCCAGACCCTACAAACGTTAACAGGCCTAGACGTGTCCTCGCGTGATCCAATGGCTGGCTGAGATTCGGTCTCTCCCACAACGTCACGCCTTCTTTATTTATTTATTTATTTATTTACTACAACAACTGGAAGACTTCTAAGCTTGGCATTGTGGCAGAATCTGAGTCGGAACCAATTAGTGGCACACGCAAACCAGGCTAAGCCTTTGAGGCCAAACAATTGAGGAGCCCACAGGTCTCTGACTAAGTCAAAGTGTGCACCTACGAGTGAAAGTGGGCAGGCTCGGTTCAATGACAAAGGCACATCTTTTGTGCCTGACTTTCTCGCAATTATTGAGTGTGTGTCACAACGGTCTCGACTCAGATGCTTTGGTTGGTAAATAGTTACCAATCGTAAAGGTTTGGAAAGAGACAGGGTGTGAGCGCCAAGCAAAAGTGAGAGTGAGAGTGCCATTGAGCAACTTCAGAGGGCGTAAGCTTTTTTTCTTATAAAATGCGAAGCGACAGGAACAAAAGCACAGAAATAGCCAAGTCACGAATAACAAATCCTTGAAGGAGGACATTGTGAACGTGTGTGTGTGTGTGTGTGTGTATATGCATGAGTGGTGTATTTTTGTGCTATTAATGAGGCAACGAATAAGGAAATTTTCTGAGAACGCCTCACACACTTTTCAATAACCTTTCGATGTTTATCGCTGCTGATTTTCTATGGTATTCATTCTTCGTCGTCGTCTTCTTCTTCTTCTTCTTCTACTTGTACATTTTCTAATGCCTTTTTTGTGGCTCGCTTAATGAAGCGTACCTTTGATATCTGCTTTATTGTTCGACAAAGCTTGAGTGGGTTTTTAGAATAATGATGACTGTCATGGCGTTGGCATTTACGTTGGCTATAAGAACAGTGATAGTGTTGTTGTTGTTGTTGTTGTTGTTGTTGCTGTTGTTGTTGCTGTTGAGGGGGCGGATGCTGGCAGCAATGATGTAGCAGCAATAGCAACAGTTCTCAGTCCTTCTCAAGGGCTACGGTTGCGTCTGCGTTTGAATGCAAAACCGAATTAAAGACTTCTCAATGAGGAAGCTGAAATTGACGACTAAGACGTTGACGATGACAATGACTGAAGTGATGATGACGATGATGATGACGATGATGATGACGATGACGCTGTAAGTCAATAATTTCGTTGCTTGCGGGTTTCACGCCAACCGCTCGCTACACCACTAACGCATTGCTGCCGTGAAGATCTTTTGTTATGCTTTGTGTGTTGTTTTTTTTTTTAATTTTTTTTTTTGCTTTTCTTGTGCTTGCTCCATTTTTTATTTTATTTTTCTGAAAACCGCATTGTACTCCGAACCAATGGGGCATGATTTTGCATAAAAGCGTGCGGCACAAGCTGCTGGGATCGTTCGGCATAGCTCAGCTTGCATGCTGTATGTGGAACTTTTGTAGCTCCACAAACGCAAGACTTGAAGCTTCTATTCTTTGCTTTGCTTTTATTCTCTTTGTTTTTTTTTATTTTTATAATTCGGTGCAGTGTTTCATTTTCATCTACATTTTTCTACTCATTTTTCTTGTTTTATTTTTTTGGAATATTTTTCGTGGCTACTTTTTATTTCATGTGCTGCTGCTAGTGATGTTGTTAGCAAATGCGTTCATTACTTTTTGTTCTCGTTGTTGTTCTCGTTGTTGTTGTTGTCACTTTTGAATTTTCTTCAGCGTTTGCTCGCCTCCTTTGCTTCGACTCAGAAATGTGCGCTTTGCCTCAGCCCGATTGTTCACCTTCTTTGATCAACGCTTTGCGCGTTGTGCTGTCAAATGAAATTTATTGGAAATTGAGTGTCCTACTGCCTTACTCCTTGCCTTGCCATTTATTGTCCAATAAGATTTTCCACAACTTTATGCTTCAAAACCATTTTTCTGTGCTTTCGAGCGGAATTGCAAAGTTTGCGCCTTTGAAAGTTGACTTCTTTGCTTGCGCTTTCCACAAAAAGAATGCCGTTGACAGTTTTTTTTTTTTTTTAAATTGAATGAAGGCGTTGAGATTGTTGCATTAGTACGTGGGTGTATTTGTGTGGAGTTGAAAGCGCGCGCAGTGAGCTTTTGATGTTTCTGAGCGTGTCCGAGTGCAAACAAATTTGATTACTTCGTCTGTGGTTCTTTCACTTGCAGTGCTGCCTTTATGCGATTGCCAATCCAACGTTCGGTGCCTGCAATGCGCTCAGCCAACTTGGCTGCTTCTTCTCTTTACTTGACACAAGCGCAGCAAATATATTTCTTTATGCAAATTGAAATTGCAAACGCATCCGCACAACCATGCGGAGGGCGGCGAAGCGGCCCATGCACAAGACAAAATGAAGACGCAAGCTCCAGCTGCACATGCGTCTGTGTGAATGTGCTTGTGTAGCATCGAAGCAAATTAATTTGATGTATCGAATTGAATTGCATCGAATCGAATCGAATCGAATCGAATCGAATGGAATGGAATCGCATGGCATCGAAACGAAACAAGCGCCCGAGTGAGTGAGTTGGAATGCATTGGCGACGTGCTCACGCTGCTTCGTGGCTACCAAGCGTTGAAATGTAGCAGGCGAAGGTTGTAATTTTAATTTTTTTTATTATTATTATTTTTTTTTTGCTGCGCTCAAAGTGCGAAAATGTATAGCAAGGCATTGGAATGGAACAGCAACAGCAACAGCAACAGCAACAGCAACATTGACAGCAATAGCAGCAGCAATGAAAGTGAAACCGAGAGCTTGCTACTCTTCGCTACGCCGCTGCAATGACTACTGGGGCGCTGATTTTTATTTCATTTATTTATTTTTTATTTTATTTATTTATTTCTTTATTTATTCTTTTTAGAATTTTATTTTATTATTATTATTATTTTTTTTTTGAGTGTTATTTCAGTGTGCATTATTGCCAAGTGCCGCTAGCGTACAGATCCTTACAGGTTTTATTATGCTGCCACGTTTTGCTTGCTGCTTCATGTGTTTGTTTTCTTTCTGCCTCTTCTCTGTTAATTTTTTCTCTTCGTTTGCCGCACCCTTCACAGACGCTTGCCAAGCACACCTACACCTACGTGGCGAAGCTGGTGTCACGCCGTTGTTGCTAGTGGTTTAGTTAAGTGCTAGTTTAAACTCGATTTCTATGTTTTCATATTGGTTTTTATTGGTTGTTCAGTTGACTTGCAAAATGGAGCACCTAAATAGTTCACTCTACTTATTATTACAACTCGGTGCTTGTTCTATGATTGTGTGCTTATTGAACATTTATGGTTTCACTTGGCTTTATTTTTAATTTATATTTTCTTTTTTTAAGCTGAGTTCAGTTGCATTGCATTGAATTGAGTTGAGTTCAATTAAGCTGCGCTCCGCATCCTGCTCGCATTGCACTCTCGTACCTGACACGGCTAAGCTCAGCTCACCTGCCACTCACTCACTCGCTTGCAACACGTGCACGAAATTCAATTTGGCCATTTTGCATTTTGCAATTCGCAATCGTAATCGCAATCGTCGTTGCTCTGCATTGACCTGGCTGGCTGGCTGACTGACTGGCAGGCCACTTCATTCAATCACTCACTCAATACTTCATACAATCACAGAGTCAGCCATTTATGCATTCATAAATCCCAAATGAATTTTTAGCAATTCGAATTGAATTTTATTCGTGCGCTCATTCGTTGCTTCCATCAATGCTGCATTTGTTCATTCATTTCGTTCGTTTTCCCATTGCCCCTGTGAATTCCTAAATTCAATCGGCAAAATCAACGCCGCAACGTGGCCGTTTTGACGCGTGAAAATAACCGCAATTTGAGACAGACGCCACGGCGTATGTCTATAGTGGCGTCGCTGCTGAATTGCCATACGTTCGCAAATTGATTTTAAACCGTTGTGAACGTTTTCGAATGAGAAAAGGAAAAAAGTAAAGCATAAAAAAGTGACCCATTTTAAAAGCACATTTCAGGTTTTGATTTGCATTGGTTTTGCTTCACTCCACTTCACGCTCTGCATTGCGCGGTACGAGAGAAGCACTCAAGCTTTCCAAAAAGTATGGCCTCGATTAGATCGACAAGTTCCTACAAACGATTTGAATTCATTTGCCATTGGCAGTGGTTGCACTAAACAGCTTTGGCCGTAGCAATCGGTTTCAAGTTCTCTAAATGAATGTGCAGGGCAGGAAAGACAACAGCATTGCTGAATATAAATTTTTATTTTTATCAATCTTTTTTCATTTGCTTTTGATGATTTTCGCACGTTCGAAAATGGAAAATAAAGAAGAAAGAAATTCACACTTGGTGTGGGTGTGGGTGTGTGTGTGGGTGTGTGTGTGATCGAGTAAATCTTCAAATCATAACCATCATGGTTACAATGACGTGGTAAATCGAGGTAAATCAATCAACGCGCACAACCTTTTTGCCCAATCCAATTGAAAAGTGCAGCGAAGCAAACAAATTCGGAAATTGAATCCGATTGAAGGCACATGAGCGCAGCGGCGAAAAAAGTAGCAGATTTGCAACAACAACAAAATAATAAAACATATTATACCCAGTCAAATGTTACATCAAGAATTAGGCTACTCAAGTATAGCAAATCGTAGCTGTTCAATTAATTGAAGACCATGTCAACAGCTGCATTGCTGCAATGATGCCGCTGCCCAATTGGCGCAAAACCGTTTGTCTGGGCGGTTAATGTGGGCCAACGTCAAAGCACATTTGTCTACAAGCCGAAACTGACAGTTTACTAAATGCCGAGGCAAATGCAAAACACAAACTGCCAGCTGAAGCTACGAGCGAGTATCACTAGCTATCATGTGGCTAGAGCTGCTTGTGTAGTGGTGGTGTGCGTTGGCTGCTGTTGGCTACTTGATGTTTTATCGCCTGCATACGTCAGCTGTGTGTGTGCATGATTGATTTATGGCGACTCATGAAAACTTAGCGTTAGGCAAACAAACGAGCGTACAGCACAAAATGCAAAATGCTGTGCAAACGGGCTGGCCTGGCGGGTGGGCGAAAGCTCAGCTGAGTGGCAAACACTTTGCAGTTGCAAAAAAGACATTGCATAGCTGCGCCATGTCTAACACTAACTCCAACTCTATCTCTGTCGCTGCGGTTGTAACAGTGGCAAGCCGTTCGTCACGCGCTAATAGCTTTGTATACAAGAAGAAGCCATGACGCATGGCGGTTAAATAGTAATGTTAGAGGATTTTTTGCGTTGTTTGCGGTATTTGGCAGTTGACGTATAGAGTGCATATGCATATGTAAAGCTTATGTAATTCCAGCATTGCATGCAGGTGGTTAACAGCAACATTGACGTAGTAGCTCTGGCCTACTGCAGCCTGGAGTTCTTAGTGTGCATATTTCTTTTATTGAGCTACACAAATGTTGTATACTTTAAGTTAAAGATCCGCAGAGAGCTTAACAATTGTTCGAGTTATTAAATTGGTAGCATGCCAATGAATAGTTTAGCGCCAATAAAATATATCATTTCTCCGGCCAAAGTTGACTACGGCCAGGACTACGCTTTAAAGTCCTGTGTAAGGCATTTCAAATCGTATGCCTTATTTACTGTACTTGTATTTTATTTATTTATGTTGCTCTTGTGTGGCATTTATATCACTTTTTTTCGTCGTTGCCATTTGTCGTGCTTTAGGGTCGTGGAATCGCCAAAGCACAAACTGTAAAGCGCTTAACAGCTTTTGTTGTTGTTGTTGTTGTTGTTGTTGTTGTTATCACTGTAATCTGCTGCAGCGTCGTTTGGCATTTCGCCGTTTTGCGATTTCGGTTTGGGGGTTTCGGTTTCAGCTCATAATTCCAGCTTTTATTTGTGGCAACTGTGAAGCGCTCGCATTTCGACGCTGATAAATTGTCTCGTTTTTATGACTCTGACTGATGCGTCGTTTTCCATTTCTGTCATTCTCGTTACAGCAAACAAAAATTGAAGTAGAACGCAAATTGGTATTTGTCACGAGCACCGCAACATGTGCTGAAAGCTGAGCTGAGCTGAGCAGAGCTGAGCTGAGCACAGCAACTGGAACTGCAATAGCAAAGGCAACAGCAAGTGCAACATTATCGATTTGTATGCTCCTCGCGCTGTTAGCGCACAAGGAAGGCGATACCGTATAATAAATTTGAAGTAAAGCAAAACAAAAGCGAAACAACTCAACAAGCACGGGTGCAAAGTGGCTCAGTTAGCCATGTTTCCGGGCACCGCAAAGTTTCAAACGCGTTCATCATCGCCACAATTCGGCAACTTCACGCCGCCGGGCGATTATCCGCATGGTATGAGCGTTGGGCCCAATACGCAAACCGCTGCCGCAGCGGTGCACAGCGTACCGGGCAGCATGAACGCTGGCATGGGTGCACATCATAGTTCCATGTCGATGCGGCATCCAAAGACGCCATCCTCATCAGCCTCTGCAGCGGGCGCAGCGTCGTCATCGGCGTTGACACCCGGCAAGTCACAGCGCAGCGGTGGCTCGGCCATCAGTGGCCACCATATGATGGGCGGCGCTGCGACCATGGGTCATCACCGTGGTGATCTGATTTTTCCCGACGATTTGGATAGCATTGAGTTCTGCATGCCGCCGCCGCCAGCGCCATCGAATGGCATCTCACATGGCGTCAATGGTGAATTGTTGCTTATGCACGGCAGCGGCGGTGGAAATGGCATATGTGATGCATTCACGGAGCGTCGCCGGCGTGGACATAGTCGGCGCAGCAATCACAAAATGGACGTGGAGCAACAGGTAAGCTGCGAGTACTTCCTGATGTGTCCAGTGGTTTTTATAATTTTAAAACCCTCACACAGCTTATTGAACAGCTTATAAAAATGAACCTCTTGCTTTGTTCGCCTCCTTAATCGCCTCTCTATTCACCTCTCTAATCGAATAGGTAAAGTGGTCACGCAAGAATATTGCCGCTACCATGGAACGTTTCGAGCCCACCGCCGCCACACACTCGTCATCGTCGACTTCGTCGCTGGAGTACGGATTTGCCGCTGGTGTCGTCACACCCACCGCCTTGACACCAGCGCACAACCACGCCATTGGTGGTGGTGGTGGTGGTGGTGGTCACCATTCACCAGCGCCCTCAACAACACACGGTTTTAACGGTGGCTCGATTGCAGGGGCCCCATTCAATCATGTCTACTCGTATGCATATTACGAGCCAGGTGCCGCTAAATGTCATACGAACATACCGCACAAGGACGTATTGCCAGTGGGTGCAACGGGAGTAGCACCACCACCGAACATACCAGGGCCCTCGAAGGGCGCCGTCGCAGCAGCTCCCTCGAAGAGCCCACCGCGGAACTCCATACGCGCGCTACTAGCCAAGAGCTTCCGGTCAAAGTCGTCGTCCAATAGTGGCCAGTCAACGTCCTCATCGCCCAACACTGAAGACCGGCACACGTACACCACACGCTACGGAACTACAGAGAACCTCTACGAAGAAGTCAACGACCAGAAGATACGCAAAGTTTTATCAGACAACCGCATTGCCACATCTGGTGCTGGCAATGTGAAAGAGGAGCTGCGCCGCGTCCAGCACAACCACTTTCGTGTGCTTGACGAGTTAAATCTGTCACTGGAGGCCCTCATTATGCCACCGACACCACCGGATATCAGTCCCAACCATGCTGGCGAAGACGAAGAAGAAGGCCCGAGCACAAGCTCCGCCGCATCCGCTGCAGCCTCATCTTCCCAGACATCATCAGTAGTTGCAGCACAGACAGCCTCCACCGCCTCGGTCATTGATCACCGTGTTCAACGTGGACCACGCCGTGGAGGCCTGCTTGGTGGCGCCGCCTCTTCCTCTTCATCGACCACGTCATCACAACAGCGCACGCTGTCGCACGCCAGTCTCGAAAATCTCTCGACCACCTTGCACTCCATGGAGCTGAAGGATCACCCTCACAGCTCGTGCATAAATCCGGAGTTCGACGAAGGCGATCTCGACAGTGGCTTCAGTGGCAGCGGCAGCAGCAGTGGCGCCAGCTACAACGAGAGCCTGCGCTACTACAAAACCGGCACAAATCACCATCTCCACAATCCGCACGGCCATCAGAACCCACATCAAAGCCAACATAACAACGGCAACATCAACAATAACCACATGCAAACAACAACTTTGCCGCATAATTTGCGCAGCTGCCGTTCCTCTACAGCGTCGGGCACATCGACGTCCAAGAGCAGTATGGCCTCCTGCGAAGATCACGGCATTGGCGGTATGAGCGCTATTGGCGGCATGGGCGGCATGGGCGGAATGGGCGGCATGGCTATCGGCATGTCGATGATTGGCGGCACCGGGGGCTGTGGAGCGGCCGCTGGCACATCATCGCCATTCAACTATCCGCGCCGCTGCTCTGACACACAACGCGCCTCGGCACGCTCGATCTCGGCATCGGCAACATCTGCCACGGCCACGGCCACGGCGACAGCGACAGGCACTAAACCGAAAAAGAACTTCTGGACCATAAAGCCGTGATGCTATAAACGGGCGCTGCGCACTTTTTACAAGAAATGGAGCGGCATGGTGGTGAGTACAATACAATAGAGCGATAAATCTGATGTGCCTAATATAATACAAAATAGTCGGCCAATTGACCCTTGACATTGAGCATTGATCGCCCGCCGGTCAGAGCGATGCGCATAAGCATTTAGGCGTTTCAATTACGTTCCCAAATGAACTTCTTCCGCTTCCGCGCAATTCACTCGCTTCGCTCCACGTATTCCCAAGATAATAAATTTATTAACAGTCGACATCAACATCATCATCGTCATCATCATCGTCGTCGCCATTGTAACATTGTCGCTGACACCCATGCACGATAAAAGTGATAACCGTGGCCAAGTGCAAGTAATGAATCAATTAAAACTGATTGAACCTCATTGATTCGACGTTCCCAGCACCACTCAAACTTATTAGAATGGTCGTGGCACTGAGCAGCGCGAACAAACCCAACAACGGATGATGAGTCGGGGTTAGTATGTTTGTCCGTCTGTCCTCCTGTGCGTCTTTGCGTCTGTCTCACATATGCCCTCATTTTTCAATGGGATTAACTTGAGTCTCCAGTTGAGACGGACGATGACGATAATTCTCCCACACTAAGCACAACACTCTGCCAGCCCTCTTTGCATCACCCGCTCTCCGTGGATGCCGTTTACGATGCAATCGAGCATAAAACGAAAATGCCATTAAGCGCAAACGTTGACATCTACGAAATCCCGAAAAAATAACAAAAACAAAAAAAATGCAATCAGAGCGACGAACAGTCAAAACTGTTGTGCGGTGGGGGGACAGAGTATGAGCGACTAATAGACTGAGAGGGTTGCATCTATGAACTGTATGACGCAGTTGGCGAGCTGACGAGATGAACTAAAAGCAAGTGTGAAAAGTGCATGCCAAACACGAACGGCAGTAGTAGTAGTAGTAAGAAGAAGAAGAAGAGGAAGAGGAAGAAGAATAGTAAAAGGAAAAGGAATATTACAAAGAAGCGGAGGAAGCAGCGAGCGTCACTGATACCACTCGATTTGGTGTTGTGGTGAGCGCGCTTCATGTTGCTTAAGCAGGGGGAAAATTATACACAACGCTACGATTATATACAAATCTGAGGCCTTAAGCAATGCGCAATGAGCAATGAGCAATGAGCAATGAACTAAGTATTATTGCGAGGGTAGGTTATATCAAATCAAATTGGCGTGCAGTTGATGCTGGCAGCAGGCGTTCTTATGTTCTTTATTGCAATGCGGTTTCGATTACGAAGCCGCCAGCCAATGTTACTCCTCGAGTCTTGTATGTAAAACACCACTAGCTGTAATTTCCTGCTCTTGTGTTGTTATAGTTATAAATCAGTCAGCGCTTATAGCCGTTTCATTTCGGCGCTTTTATCTTCTAGTGAAACCCATAAAAAATCTGTTCGCAATTTCCAGACTCGTGTGCGCTTAAATCGTTTGCGCGCCGGCATAAATCTAAGAAAATTAATTAATTTCTTGCACCCAATTTTTTTGTTGTTGTAAATATTTTGTTTTCTATTTATATGTGTCTTCTCACTCAAAGGAAATCCCGAACCATGCGGGTTCGCTATTGATTTTCTTCTAAAATTCTCAACGTGCAATCCACGCATTCGGCGTTCTTCTTCAAATGCTCTCTCCACTCGCACTGCCAACTGTTCTATCGAAACTCGGCTGCTATACGAATTAGTTGGTTAATTTCTTTTGCAAATTTCCTCTACTTACTTCGAAATTATTTCAACTTCATATGCGCTATACATACCACTTTAATCCTAGTTTGCAGCCGCACTCAATCAAGTGCCATCAGTGAAAGTTCTTAGCAATATGCGTCATAATAATCCAAATAAATTTCATTTAGCAACCCTGAACCGATAATTTAATGGCCTGCATTTAATCTACATTCAATTTATTATCTGGCCCAAAATGGAAATGAAAATGAAAGCGAAAATGAAAAGGAAAAGGAAAAGGAAAAGAGAAAAGGACAAGGAATTGCATGAGAACTGCGTGCGCAAAATTAATCTTGATATGTGAGCCTGCTTAGTGAGCGACCGAGCGCGTGAGTGAATTTCTTTGCGGGCTTACTCGTACATCGTACATCCCCAGGCGCTGTCAACAGCAACAACACGCTATCTATCAGTGCGCTGCTTAATCGAACTGAGTTTGCCATCGTCATCGTCATCGTCATCGTCATTGTCATTGTCAGTGCCGTCGCTGTCGCTATTTTGGCTGTGTAGAAAATTCCACAATTGCTCGCTCACATCTGCTTGAGTGCGCGATGAGTAGATTTTCTGAAGTCTAAATCTTTAAAGAATTATTTACAACTATTATGTTGTGCCGCTGTACACACACACTATGACAGTATTCCTAGGCTTATCAGACACACAAATAGTCGCAGTCAAAGTTAGTGTCATGGCACGCGTCTTGCTTGAGGGGGTTGATTTACATCGACAGTTTCCGCCGAGTCAGTTTCAGCATCGATGCTGCCTGACATCGGCATTAGTCCGCTGTTCATACTACTCAGCATTTGAGTAGTATGCTATAGTTCCAGCTTACAAACGCAGATCGAACGAAACAGAATCAGAGCATAGAATAGCAAAGCGAAACGAAACGAAACGAAACGGCCTCAGACATCGAGTACAACATAACAATGTCACGTCTGCCCTGCCAGTCAGCCAACCACCCTCAATTCGTGTGTTACGAGCATGCCACCCTCGCCGGCTTTGACGATGACGTTGGCGCCTTGCCCAATCTTTATGTCGCTTCATGTCGCTTCATGTCGCTTCGTCGCTCAATTTCAGTGTGTGTACTTTTGGTGTAGATTAAATTTATTATGTCACAGTCATAGTCAGCGAGTCTGACGCGGGCAAAGCGAAGCGTGCGGCGGCGGCGGCGGAGGCGGCGGCGGAGGCGGCGGCTCATGTGCATGGGCAATGTTTGCTATAAACCAGACACAATTTTTATGTCCGCCAGTCCGTTAACTTTCGAGCGTTCCATTTTAATCAGCGTTGCGAAATCTCGTGGCAAAAACTAGTAGCATTTTTGCTTGGCGCCGTTGCTGCTGGTGCTGTCAGCATGTCAAGCGGGCTAGCTTTGCTACTCATAGTACTCGTAGAGCAGAGCGCTGGCAGAGTGCTTATCCGAAACCTAGACACTTTCGCTAGAACGTTGCATGGCAATCGTTTTAAATGCATAAAGAGCAAGCTCAACCGTTCAATTCAATTCAACTCGTCTGAAATTGGTGGCACGGCATGATTCGACGCAGCAGAGCGACTCTTTAGTTGAGCTGCTCTGGGTATCGGAGTGACAGCTTCGCCTGGAGACGCCACTGACAAGACACGTATCCGTATACTGAGCAGCCTTTGCGTCCCTCACGCTCGCTTCTATTCACTCTTTACATTCGCAGACAGCATGCGCCGAACTTGGGTCGAAGTAGGCTCACAAGTGTTGCAAGTGACTTCCTTTTGATTTCCACTCCTTCCCTTTCTTTTCCTTGCCTTGCAATTCAGCTCATCTCCACTTACGTTGATACAATTTGGCGCAAAAAATTCAAGTTGGCAAATTTGTTTGGCTACTTTCAGGTCTTTTCCTTTTCTTGTTGCGCAATTCTCGTCCGCTTTTGTTGAAAGTTGCAAGTGAGTCTTTACGCCTGATTTGCTTTCTTGCCATAGCTCTGTCTCCATAGGGGTGTCCGCACACTCCAAGCCTTCTACGAGCAAGTTTCTATTATAGTCAAGCAAATGGTTTTGAAATTTGATACGCATCTGCCTTGATTTCTTTCTTTTTTACGAGTAGCTTTGATTTGCCTTTATCTGCGCCTTCAACTCTTGGTCGTTCTTACGCCGCAACACTCAACCGCTTGCTCAGTTTCTTCCATCATTGAGGATTGCCAACGATCCGACTTTATAAGTTGTGCCGTGCCTTTTTATTATTTATGCGAGACTATTGCGAAAAGTTTTGTGCGTCCATTGCGGAAATGAAATGAACTTTTGAATGATGCCAATACATGCCCCACACCCATTACTCGTACAGCTGCGGTGGCCGCCTTCAACAATTTAACAATTTCTTCCATATTCTGCCACTCGCCTTCTGGGTCTGGGTATCTGCCGGTCTCCTGTCTGGCCGGTTTTCCTTTTCAGTACAAGGGTAGCAATGAAACGATTATTTGAAATGAAAACCACATTTGAAGTCAACTTCAGTTTTGAATGAGCTGAGCAGAGCACTGATTAAATATCTGAAACGAAGTGAATGCTAATGTGGTCATGTGCCGTAAACAATTGATTATGCAGCCTACTTTCAGGCTCGCGCCTTAAACGATCTTTGGCAATGGCGAGAGATGAGCGAAGCGAACTGAGCTTACTATTAATAAGTTGGTTGAAAAAATAATAATAATAAAAATTAACAAACAAAAATAAATTAACAAATAAAAAAAATAGAAACGCTTGAAGCAAGACAATCAGGAAGTAAAGCAGGAAAGAGAGTAAAAACTCTGTCGCGCGGCTTAATTAATTTGACGCTGACAGAAGCCACGTTCACGAAGGACTTCGGTAAAGACGTAGCAAAACTTGTGTGCGTGTGTGTGTGTGTGTTTGTTTGAGTGGCTCTGAGGACCTAATTTTCCATGAAATGTCGCCATTTAAGTAAAAAAAAGCGCAAATGTTGCGCATACGAAAATAAGGAAAAAAGAAACTTACTGTAAAAAGATTTGCTGTGTGTGTGTGTATGAGAGAGAGAGAGAGAGAGAGAGAGAGAAAACGGCGAAAAAAATAAAACTGAACAACATTTAATTTTTCCGCAGTTTAAGTTGCGAAAGTCAACTTTGCAGTTGGCTACTGATTCACATCGTTGGTTCCGGCTTTGAAGCAGACTAGGAGGACGCGACAGACAAACTTTAATTGCAACTTGTATGCGCACACACACACACACACACATACACGACAAATCAAAGGCATTCGCACAATGAAGACCGCAACTAACACGTTGGCGGTAGATGGTGTGTGCAAGAAAGTGTGTGAGAGAGAGAGAGAGAGAGAAAGAGAGTGCGATAGTCCGCATACGTGGCCAGACATGCTTACGGCTTGAAATGTGATTTGTGTTTACTGGTCAGCACGAACGGTCGCAATACGCAAATGAAAATAACAACGAAACAAAAATCAGCGAAAACGAAGCGACACGAAAAATGTCACACCAGACTTGCTTGAATTCAGTCGCATTGAGCTAAAACCAATGTGGATAGCGGGTTTGTGGCTTCCGATAACACCGTGAAACACTAAATTACCTAGCAATTGGAACCTGTCTCCAAAACTGCAAAGAGCATACTCGCATGGGTGATGATTGTGGCTGGACGCGTTGTGTTGTAGCGGATTTTTTCGTTGTTTTGGTTTTGGCTTTGGTTTAGCGGTTACGCCTTTGATAAGGTCGTTGCAAATAAACGATTTATTTGAAGTATAGACGAGATGTATAAGATAGACTAAGCACAGCAGCGTTCCTCTTGCTTTAATAGGGGGACCAAGATCGCCACGAGGAAACGGTGAGCTGCTTGAAGTGTATTGGTCAGGATTGCTCTGGGCTTTGCCAAGTTAAAGCCCATCAGACACTTTAACTTGTAGTAGCACCACCGATCGCATGTTATCACCTCAGCGTGCGCATATTTGATGAGCCTGCCACGAAGTCTTTTTACAGAGTATCACTGTAGATGGATACGTTAATGGTCATCTATTGCAGATGCATATGTCGTGACTGTTTGATCCGAATTGTGTGAGAGTTGCAAAGCGCATGGTAAGAGTTCATTGCGTAGGCGTTTGCTTGTGGTGCGTACCTTGCTTGTTTACTTTTCTCTCTCTCTCTATTACTACCTAATGTGCTCTATTGCTTCTCTATTCTTATCTCAAAACAAGACCTGAATTCTTAGCTTCTGATTATTAGGACAAAGGAAATAAAATGTTGGTATGTGTGGAGTTCGAACGCCAGCGGATGCGGTGCTAGAATAATAATAGTTTTTCATGTGACTATCTATCGAGTTCGCATCCCAAGAGGCACGCCTCGTTGGTATGTTGATAGAAGGCCAGCAGAGCGTTTTAGTTTTGCGGCACACTGTTGTCGCTCTATCTCTCTCTCTATCTCTCTCTATCTCTCTCTATCTCTCTCTCTCTCTCTCTCTCTGCGAGATACGCACTTATATTCGTCCAATGCAAAAATACTAGAAGCGTTAATTCCACTGCAGTTTGGCACTTGACTTTGGTGCGCCGTGTTTAAATTTTAGGCGTCTAACGGAACGAAGCTAGCGAAAAATACTTGTACACTGTGTGTGTATGTGTATGTGTATGTGTGTGTGTGTGACCATGCATTACGTAATTCACATTCGTTTCGCAAGCAACCGTTGCCAACTATGGCCTTTGCTCTATACATTGCACGCGGCCCCTTTACCACAAACCAATGCCCATTTAAACTAGCCGCAGTTTTAGCTTTTTAACGCGCACTCGTACGAGCGACACGCTTAATTGTGCGGCTTTGTTGCCAATGCAGACCAACAACACTAACAGCAGCAACAGCAACAACATCACTCAGCCGCTCAATGCGCGAGCACTGGTATTAATAGCTTGGCTGCTGGTGCGCCGGAAGCGGAAGCGGAAGCTGATTGAGCGCGCGGCTGTCGCTGCGATTTGAACCAACTTTTTCTGTACTTTTTATAATAGCTGATACTACGTTTTTTCCCATTTATTTATTTTTTGCGCTTTAATTTTATGCCGGAATACGGTTCGATTTGGCTTCGGTTTTGTTTTTTTTTTTTATTATTTTTTTTTGTTGTTGCTGAATTTGCTTAGTTTGTGCCTGCGCCTGAGCCTTGTTATTGCTGCAGCTCTTGTCATTGTTTTTGTTAATTTTGTGTGATCAGCCTACCCACCTCTGCGTTCTTTTATTGTCAATCCATTTACTGATTCGCTAGTTTGCCTGGCGCTTTTCCATTACGACGTGGCTTTCTCATTTATTCCATTCAACTCTTGTTTGTGCGAATCGAAATCCTGCAACTGATTGCCGCTATTTATATATCAACGTCCGCACTGCCACCATTGTCCTTATTACTTACTCGTAGAGAGTACTGTACTCGCCTCTGCCCAAACAGCTACTCGCTTTGTCATTGAAGCAGCCTTCAAATTTTTGTTTGCTTGGCGCACGCTTGTACGGGCAAAACGCCAAGGGCGCGCATAATTGATGTGTCTGTGTTTTCAGCTATTTTCGAGTTTTCGATTTCGATTCGAGGTTGTTCGAAGTACTTTTTTTTTATTTCATATAATTTTCTTCTTCTTTTTTTTGGGCAGTTTTCAGACACCAAGCCAAGCCACAATGTGTCCTTGTACTCGTCGCTGTCTGTTTTCATAAAATTGTTATTGCAAATGTGCTGTCCTATCTTTGCGCTCAATGCTAATTTGGAGTGGTCATAATGAAAAGTGGTTTTACCAAAATGAAACTTTATTTATTTTCATAATTTTCCTTTCCCTTTTCGGCGACTCGTGCGGCGACTGTCATGTTCATTGATGTCCATCATGGCTGCTCGTGTTCATGCTGTCCATTTGATGGCTTTTGACTTTGATGCCCCTCATCATCGTCATCATCATCAATGATGTGTCTGGCCAACGATGCGTACAATGGTCAAATGGCGTTGCTTTGCCAGACTTCTCCCAGCCGGTATCTGGGAATTTATGCATGCCAACGTTCAGACGCAAGTGTCTATCAGGCAGTCAATCAGGAGTTCACCGTACAATTTTCTACACCCTTTTTTTTTGGTTCACCAACTTACACGTTATCACTGTCTCTTTCACTGGCTCACTCCGCTATATCGCTATATCGCTATCTCTCTCACACACACTAACTAACGCACACTGTTTCGATTGTTTGCTCATTTATTCATTTGGTTTTGGTTGTTTGGCGACGAAATGAAATTTATGAAATAACCACAAACACACACACAAACACACACAAACACACACAAACACACAAACACAAACACATCCAGCTTCACATCAAAAAAGCCAAAAGTCAAGCTGCCAAAAAATTGTGTATCAAAAGTGAAGCGAGTGAAAAAAGCAAAGTGTCGAAGAGATCCTTCTCACCCGGGCGAACGCCTGACCGCACCATCCGGTCTGCTCTGCTCTGCTTTTCTCTGCTCTTGTCTGTCTGTATGCATGTGCGGCTGTGTTATCTTTGCGGTCGCATCTCTAATGGGTTTTGTCACGTCGCATTCAACGCTCCTCGCCATCGCCGTCGCCGTTGCCGTCGCCATCGCCAACGCCATCAATGGTCGATGATCGTTGGTCGTTGGTCGTTGGTCGTTGGTCGTTGGTCGCTGTCAATGTCGAACTCGTGTATGTACTAGATGGCTTCGAAGGGCAGTGGGCGCCAGTGATGCGCCTACGGACGGACACACACTCGCATACATACGAGCACACCTGACAAGCATCAACCAACAGCATAATTCAAACATTTCACGCATGAAAAGCCTCAGGTCGACTTTCATAACCTGTCGAAAACATTGACAATACGGGCGTGTCGAGGCGTGCGTAAACTTGTATGTGTTTTTAGCTGAGCCGAGAGGCAGACATCGAAAGTCGAAAGTCGAAAGTCGAAAGTGCCTCGATTGAGCTTCCGCATATTTTAATGCGTTTACTGTCAAACTGACGTTTGCGGGTTCAAGTGTACGAAATTTCGCACAAACCAATCAATTGCAGTACAATAGTACAATAGTACTGACCTGCAGTCATGGTTGCCTGTGGCGGCCAACTTACTAAAGAACGCGGCAAAAGTTGAGTCAGCAACCATAGCCGAGTTTAGCCACAAACGCCGCCGCTGCAGCTGCTGCTGTTGCTGCATGCAGCGACTAATTTACACCGAAATTTTTCTTCGTTTTCCGCATGATGACTGCAGAGTGCAGAGTACAAAGCACAGAGCACACAGAGCGCAACTAAGGCATAGCAGTACACAGTCGTTTACACACTTGGAACGCTGTCAGACACAGGCTTTGGCACAAGCCACCTTCGTGCAGCGGTCCCAGGTCCCAGGTCCCAGGCAGACACAAATTGTTGCAATTATTCCATGTCACAGATGTAAGTAAGCGTAACTGAAAAATGAACTTGTGTCCATTCAACGTCGTCGTCGTTGTCGTTCGGGTTTCCAAAGCAACAGTGAAGCCGACCAAGGAGGCAGGCAAGCAAGCTGGCAGGCGTTCTTGCAAAAGTCCAGTCACTCACTACACAGGAAATGATGATGGAGGCGAGGCCATAAAAATAAAAATTTTCCTCCAACTTTTTTTCAAGTTTATTTCAACAATAAATGTGTCTGCCAAAAGCACACACACACACACACACAGCCGTCGTCTGAGACTACCTTAAACAAATTTGCAACATAATTGTTTGTGCGCTGACATTGTGGGCTTGGGCTTGGGCTGGGGCTTGGTCTTGGTCTTGAATGCAATATCATCGGCTTGAGTGGTAGCACAGAATGCTGACAACACCAACAATAACAGCAATGACAATGCAGTCAACCCCGGCGTTATGTTTTGCTCGAACTTTGCACATTATCAGGGTTTAGGGGTCGGCTATGGCTACGGCTGCGTTACAAAAACATAAATAAATTAGTACAAGGTATAATATATAGTATACTCGTACACACACACACACACACACACACACAGACATACACAGACAGACAGAGAGACACAATCGCAATCATGTTTGTTCATGTCTCTAATATGTTCGCTTCCGGTTGACTCGTTCGCTACTCCTTTTCGCAGTCAGTGGAAATTTATTGATAATATTTTTACTGGTAAGCCACTCGCACCCTAAACTATTAAATGGTTCGACGACGTTAGAGAGGAGTTCTTAGTTATGCACACACACACACACAAAGAAACACTTGCAACACATTAAGCACAACTCTACTCAGAACGCCTCAATTGCAAAAACCTGACGACTCGACTCGTCTCGTCTCGTCCGTCCCGTCACTACACAATTCAGCTCAATTCAAGTTAAGTTGGCCCTCTGCGTTTGATCAACAAGACCAAAAATTACAACGACAACAACAACAAGAACAACAACAAACAAACAAACGAAATAGCGAAATGTCCAACGTGGACAAAATGGCTTCTATAAAGTGACTACTTTGTCAGAGCTGACACAGACACACACACAGCCATACAGACACAAATTCATTTACCAAAAAAGGGGTTAATCACAACCACCCACCCACCCACTTTCCAACGGCGTGTGGCGTGGCCATCATTGCATTGTACTTTTTGACCAGAAGTGAACGTGCGCCAGACACAAAAACCATAAATATGAAAATGTGCCACACCGCCAGCCCCCGCTCAATGCGCGCAAGTGGTAATATAGCCGCGGCAGAGCGTTTCAATTGAGTTCAGTAGAGTTGTGTTGTGTTGTGTTGTGTTGTAGAGAGTGGCGTGGAGTGGCATGGCGTGGCGTGGAATTAAGTTGAGTCGATGCGGTGCCACCCGCTCCATCTACCTCTCACGCTCTCACTAACTACTTCACTCTATCTCAACTCCTCTCTGCCCACCTACCACGTTATTATTTCATATAATAGACCTAACAAAAAAAAATTAAAAAAATATAAAAAAAGGCTTAACCTAAAATGTACGGGCTACCACACGGTACCAGCGTTGAGCATTGCTCCATGGGGTGAGCAACCGACTCCTTAGCCAGCTGCTTGTTGCCTGTTTTGCCCTATCTAAAGGGTGCGCACAACTTGCTTGTGTGTGTGTGTGTGTGTGTGTGTGTACTTGACTAGTATATTTATTATATTTGATATTGTTTTTGTCATGTCCAACGTTGCCATTGTCTTTGTGTTGCTCTTGTTGCTGTCATTGTTGTTGTTGTTGTTGTTGTTGTCCTTGTTAATAAACATACCCAAAATGTTGCTAATGCTTCTATGTCTTTTGCGAATTCATTTAGCTTTTGCCATATGCCACATGCTACATGCCACATGCTTTTCATCATTCTTCTTCATTTGCTGTTGCTGTCATTTCCGGCTTAATTTCATTACATTCTGACTGAGGCACCGTGTTGCGCCACTATGACTACGTTCCACTTCAGCTTTATTCTAATAACTTCTTCACCACAACAACAACAAAAAAAAACAAAAAAAAAAGCAACGACAAAAATCATTCTGCATTCTTGCTTTCCTCGCTTGTCATTCGAATCTTTTGCAAGTTCATTGCAAACGAATTCAAATTGTATTTATTTCATAACCGAAGTCTGCAAAGTTTTTGGCTGAACTATTTGCGCCTTTTACTGTTATTGCTGTTATTAAAAATTTCTACATGCGCAATATATATCTATTTATATATATGTATATCCTAAATTTTATTATGATTTTGTTTTTAATTCACAGGAGTACAATTCGAAGACTGCCTCATGCCACATCATTCACTATCACCATCAGCACTTGGCCAACTCTTACTGCACTCGTCTACAAAATTTCTACTTTGATGCCATCGAAGAAAGTCGCCGACCGATTTTCCACGAACATTACAGTTCATATGCAGACATGCTTTAAAGCGATTAAGTATAAGTTTGGCAGTAGTACACGTAGAACCGCAACGTTTCCAGTTGGTAGTAGTAATAAAGAAGAAATTAAAGGAATAGAAGAAAATAATGTTTTAGCGTATTATGAAAAAAAATAATTAACACACCCAAACGCCACACACATGCACACACAAATTTATTGAAGCACCTAATTAATTAACAAAGCAAGATTAAAGTAGGTAGCTAAGCGCGGAACGAAATGAAAAAGAAACGGCAGAAATGTAGGCAACAACTTAATTTTTCTTTTTTGCTTTGCTTTGGTTATGTATTATTATTATTACTATTTTTTTTTTTTTTGCTTTGTGTTGCTGCCACACACAAATCGCAGTTTCATAGTTGGACATATATATGTAGTTATAAATGTTTGTTAATAATGGCTAAATTCGTAGCGCACTAAAGCAATTAATTGATAATTGGCAAAGTATAAAAGAATCGGAGCTACAAGCGAAACAAAAAATAAAAGCAAAATAAAATAATAAATAAATTAATGAATTAATTAACAAATAATAAAAATAAATAAAATTAATAAAATTAAAATAAAATTAAAAAAAGCAGCACAAAAGAACATTTGCAGAAGTCGCATGTCATAAATTACATAAGAAGAGTAGCATGTGGAGTTAGTGATCTTGACTGTAATTTTAATGTTTTAATCGCACAGAGCAAGCAAAAATATATTAAAATATATGCATGCATAAAGAAAAAAGATCAAATATTTATAAATTTGAATGTTTCATGAAATAAAGTATATATATTTATTTATATCTATATATGTATGTATACATATATAAATTATATTGAAGTGCACTAAACTAAGGCTTGAAATGTTGTTTAAAGTAATTATGAACGTGTGAAGACATATTTTTTTTATTAAAGAATTTTTTTTTTTTCATTACACATAAATATTAATAAATATATGAAAAATGTACAGAAAACCCTAAAGAGAAAAATATCGATTATTGATGTATGTATGGATATAAAATTAAGCAACTCAGAATTATGCATAAAAAATATATGTATGGTAAATAGCTATGTATATGTATTTTTTTTCTACTTGTTAGCGCAATGCTGCATATACTAAATATTAATATTTTTTTTACGCCTATCGTATTTATTTTTAGAGCATTTAGGGCTTTCCTTCATTTATTATTATTATTGTTATGATTATTAAAATTGTTTAATTTTATATTTTTAATTAAATTTTTTAGTTAATTTTTAAATTTTATTTTTTTATTATTATTTATTTTTTATTGTAAATATTGAAGTTTTTGGCATTTATATCTAATTTTTTGAAGTATTGTAAAAGCTTGAAAATAATTAGGGAAACTAAGCGCAAGAATTACGTGAGTTGCTTGAAATGTTGCATTTATATATTAAAACAAATGAATAAAAAAATAAATATATATCTGAACTAAAACAAAAAAATTCTATCTAATAAATTAAAAATGAATGAAATAATTGAATAGCAAAACAAAATTTGTAAATAAGATTTTTTTTTGAATTTTTTTTTAAAGAATAAACGCAAGTCCTTAGCGTATGTAGTTGCTAAAGAAGTAAAAAAAAATATATTTAACAATTATGAATGTTGAAGATATAAGCATAAGGCAAGCAGAAAAAGAATAGTAAGCAGCAAAAAGATTGCCACAAAACTATATGAAACATAAAGAAAATCGGCATATTAAATAGTTCAAGTGTATCCATAAATGTGGTGTGTGTTCTATGGGCATTTATCAATATATAAATATAAATGTTTATGTATTTGTACATGTATGTGCACGTAAATCGGCTTTGTGTGGCCTGCAAAGCGAGAGGTTATGCGACGGAAATAAAGAACTACGAACTAAGGAACGGTCATCAACTGAGCGTAGAGCATAGGGCAGTTCACGAAGTCGAAATTTCTAAGCAAAAAACAAAAAACAAAAAATGAATGTGTCTTAAATGTTAAAGTAGTAGTATATAACACTATAAAAAAACTTATCACAGTTTATCACAGCTAAAACTTTTGCGTCTCTAATACACACTTCGATTTGTCAATGGAATGCTCCCAAAAGCGCACACATGTTTTTTCTAGACGAAATAAAATTGCAACAAGAACGAATAACTAAAAACGAATAAAGCAGCAGTAAGCAAAAATTAATTAATTAAAAAGTTGAGCATTTTATGAGAACACACCGAAAATATGTGCAGAATTTTAAATGTCTAAAAATATTCAATGAGATAAAAAAAATTTAAAAAGAAAACAAAGAAATATTTAATATACATTAAGAATATCAAAGTCGTCAGTGCGAATGGGAAATGAGAAAGAACTCGATTTGAGTGGCGACAAGAATTCGCATTTCAAGAACGATGAAAGGTAATTTTGTGTTGCCAACTAAGCAAAAATAATTTAATAAACAAAATTATTGAAAAGATAAAAACATAAAAAAAAAAACTAAAAAATAAATAAATGAAAAAAAAAATCGATTATATAAGAATGTCACATAGTAAATGCAAATCAACTAACAAAAGAGTACATTTTAAACAGAAGAATTTTTTTTTTTTTAAAGAGGTAAACTAAATTTTAAGTTAGAATACGAATTGCTTCGAAAATGTTCTAAGTTCTTTTTTTTATTTTTTTTATTAATATATTTTAAAACTGGATAAATCCAAAAAGCTTAAAATGTGATATTTTGTAAAACTTAAAGCAAAATAAAAAAGAAAGAAAAGAAAGAACCGTTTGGAACGTAAGAGTTAGAGCTGGCAGTGGTTGACCTTTGAACGGAAACAGTTACAAATCAAAGAATATAGTCGACAGCCACGAATGCGCTAAGCAAATGTACGCGATGAGCGCAGGAAAATGCAGAGCAAAAAGCGAAACAAAAACGAAAATAAAAAATATGAAATGAAATGCAAAACTAAATCGGCTTTTTCGAAGGCAGGAAAATATATGCAAACCGTTTGAATTCACCATTACGATTATGATTAAAACTTATTATTATTTAAATCTGTAAGTAAAAGTTATGAAAGAAAAATATGATGACGACGATTATGATGCTGATAATGACGATTATGATTATTATTATTATTATTATTAAAATTATTATTATAATTATTATAAATTAAAAATAAAGCGTAAATGGCATTAAAAAGTAAACCGAAATTCTTTCATTCATTTAGTACACATCTTTGTACACTGCTGAATTGTCGTTGCATGCTTTCCGGCTGCGTCGAAATCCAACAAGTTGTAAGCGCATCGAACGAAACACGCGCCCAACGAACATGTTGCTCATGCATGTTCTTGCGCTGTTCTGTTGCTTGTTTGAGTTGTGGCACAATTTGTTGGGCTTAGTGTGCACAAGTAGCGAGGCAAAGTATGCAATGAAATTTTTGTTTGCCGGTAAGCGGCAAAACAATGTACACAGCCAAGGCAGCTTAAAAGAGAGCTTCCTTCTATGGCAAACAACGTCTGTCGAAGAGTGAGCAATAGCAATGGAAAAATGACAAATAACAAATAACAAATAACAAATAACAAATAACAAATAACGAATAACAACAGCAGAAATGACAACAACACAAACAACAACCACCATACAAAGAACTGCCACTTGATGCCACACTTTAACACCAAGCAACCACAGAAAAAAGAAGCAATGACACAAACAGCACAACAGTAACGTTGAAGAAAATACACATGAAAAAAATACAAAGATAAATAGTAGTAAGAAGTAGATGAGTGTTGTTAAAAAAAAAAAAATAATAGATAAAAAAAAAATAACAACAACAAGAGCAATAACAAGAATAATAGCAGCAAGCAATGAAATGCATGAAATCCCGCTTTGATAAACAGCAGCAACGTTGGCAACAGAAACCCTCGAATAAACGCTCGCCATGTCCTTTGTGGCTGCCACTGACACTGCCATTGCCATCAACAACATTGCTACCAGTGTACACATTTTTGTGTGCGTATCTTTTGTTCCAGCACGCGGCGCGCCCTACCAATCGACTTTATCTTTGTTAGTTTGACACTAAATCTTCGACAAATAAGCTTGCCACTATTCAAGTGAGTGCCGATCTGAGTTCAGACTGCTGCCACTTCAAGCAACGCTTGCATTCGTATTCGTGTGCCGTTTGCCGTTTTGTTTTTATTAAATTTGGTATTTTGTTTGCGCTTCATGCTCATTTTAATGCACATCCGCTGCGTACTTTTGTCCTTTATCGCTGATGAAATATCTGCTTTTTTTCTTCTTCTTTTTCTTCTTCTTTCTTTTCTGCTACTAATTTTGCCAAGGCTGCCAATACTGCTGATGCTGCTGATTTTCTAAACAAAACGTCTCATTTTTATTATCCATCGAAAGTTTTCTTCACGTTGTGCTTGGTGTTGTTGTTGTTTACATAATTTGTCGCCTTTTTGCGCTTCACTTAGCTTGGCTTGGTTTCATTCTAAAGCCATTATATACGTGTGTGTGTGTGTGTGTGATTGAGTGTACCTGACATCGACAAAATGGCAAGCGAAGACAGGCACTCACTTTGCCCGCACCATGCGGCGTATGAGCAATGCCGCTAAGTCCATTCAATATGCTAAGCTGCGTGCACGGGCCGGTGTAGAAGGTGCGGTTAACAAAAACAGACTACAATTGATTAAAATAAAGTCTTTTATTTATTTGTTTTTGTTTTTATTTATTTATTTATGTTATTATTATTATTATTATTACTTTTTTTTTTTTGTACGCAACAAAACATATTCTCTGCCCTAGTCACAGTCCCACGGCGTCATTACCAAGGTTATCGCGTTTGTTGTTGCCATTATTGTTATCGTAGTCTTCATTCATTCATTCATCTTCCGTTTTATGCTTTTTTTTGCCGCCGCCATTAAAACTAAATTACTTCGAAATCATGCAATTTGTATTTGTTGTATGTGGCGACACACTTGGCAAGTACAACAGCCGTCGGTTTGCTTAAATACGCCAACACGCCAACACGCCTACCATGTCATGCCGCGTGGCTGCTACTAATTCCACCGCGTTTAGTAATTGTAAAGCGGCTGCTTGCTTTTCGTCTTATCATTGCCTTTATGGCAATTTTGAACTTACAATCGACTTAATTCAACGCAGCTCAATGCGACGCAATGCGACTCAACTCAACTCAACTCAACTCAAGTGAAGCCAAGCCAACTCAAGTCATACGCCAGACAAAGTAATTTTCTGTTTAGCCGGCATTCAACATCCGCGCCGTTGTGCTCTGCAGCACACGCAATTGACTTTTATGTGCATTCACTCACACACCAAGTCACTAACGAACTAACTCACATTCTCGATTATTCAGTCATTCACTGCGTCATCAACACACACATACGCACCTACACACATACACACATACACATCGAACGCAGTCAATCGACATCACTAATAATATGCTTGCTTCGTTGCCCGAGCTGAGCGGCATTAAGTGAATTATTCCGGCTTTGCATGACGATCCGTGCGTCTAATCGAGTTTGTCGCCAATTCAATGCTCAATATCGGCAACATTGCACAACACTGGTTTTGCTTTTGTTATTAGCGTTGTTGCTGCGAATAGTGTCTGCCGTCACTTAACAATACAGACAGACAGACACAGACACAGACATAGACACACACGCCGAGTCAGATCTATAGAAATTGTCTAATCGGATTTGAATTTGAACAAACACGTTCCATTGATGAAATCATTCAAAGTGTCAAGCCACTTAACTCGTACCGTGTCTTGCCGTGCACCACATTTACACATTCCAACGTGACACGCTTCAAATACATTTTGAATGCCCATCACCTTTGGGTGTTTCGCTGTGTCTTCGTATGCGGGCAATTAAAAAGTGTCACACATCATTTGGCAAATTTGTCAAAGGATCTACAATTGCCGACTCTATTCCAATGAAAGTCGATGAAGCAGAAGCAGATGCATACGCAGACGCAGAAGATGAAGAAGATGAAGCAGAGCAAACGTTATTGCGCTTGGCGACGCCAACAAGTCGAACGTTTATTATTGCCTTTTGATGCCTGCTTATTCAAACGCTCTTACAGCTTTTTGCCTATTGTTGTACTAGCTGAGATCAGACAAAAATCTTAACAAGAAAACAAAGAGCAAGAAGAAGAGCAAACAAACAAAAACCTGCTTGGCGCAGAAACGAAATGGAAAAGAAACAAAAAACAAAAAACAAAAAAAACAGCACAACTCACTTTTATGAAAAACGGAAGTGAACCTTTTCGCTTCAACTCACTCACGCTGTCTTTTGTATGCTTTTGTGTTTGCTGCATGTGTGTGTGTGTGTGTGTGTGTGTATTTATGTTTCTTTGGTCATTTGCTGTATGATTTGTTAACGTATCCTTTTTTGCTAAACTTCCTTTCTACTCAACTCAACTCAACTCAAATTTCGTTGCGTTGTAACGACCGCAGCTAAAGACACTCAATTGCCTGTTGACTGTCCATGATGCCGCCAATTAACCAAACAATTACTACACACCAGCATTCACTTTGTCATACACTTTTACCTTCCATAGCATTGCAGCCTCTTGCTTTTTTACTACTACTTGATGCTCTGCTTGTATAAATGACAGCTCTGATTGTAGCTTGTCGCTTCTTATTTCACTCAGTTCACTGCCACTCATCAGCACTACGACCTCACCGCGGCATGACTCGTGTTTCTTTCACTACTTCATTGAAACGCTAAAGTTTTCTCCGCTAATGAGTTGACATGTTTGAAGCAAATTGAAGCTGCTAACATGGCACAGCATATTCCTTTGCGGCTTTCGTACGCCCCGACACTCGTTTGCAGCAGCTAAAGGTCTGCTGCCGGTCTCATGGAAAAGGCAGCCAGTCAGCAAGCGAGCAGCAACTTAATTATGCAGAAAGCTGCTTAGATTTATTGTCGCCTCGGTCCAGTTCGACTGCGACTTTGGCTTCCGGCTGGCTGTGCTTCTGTTTCTGTTTTTGTTGCTGCTTCGCTTTCGGTTTCGGTTTTAGTTGCGTCCTCGTCCTCGTCCTCGTCGTCGTCTTCGTCTTCGTCACGAGTGTCGTGTGTCGTGTGTGAGAGCGTAATTTCCGCTGACGTCGCCTTTTTCACTTCGTCATATTTCTTTGACTTTATTATTGCCATTTGCATATTTAAACGTTTTTTCTTAGTTCGTGTTGTCTTTACTCTCGGCCAGAGCTGATTGTTTTTCTTGTTTTCGCGTTGCTGTTGCTTTTGTTGTCGTTGTTGTTGTTGTTGCTGCTGTTATTTTTCTTTCTAATTGTCAATTAACCAAAGGCATGAAAAATGTTCTTCGCGTCTAATTAGCATCGAAATAAATACGAGTAAAGTTAATTAGTCAACGAGAAAATGTTTACCTTCTGCCTGCAGCGAGTGAAATCGCCGAAATCAAAGGAAACTGAGCCCCCGGAAAACCTATGACTTTTGGTTGTATATTCAGGCAGCACTTCACGGTTGACGCTGTTACCGTAGCCGAGGCTAACTAATTTAATGGTAAATGGCTT
The DNA here is from genome assembly GCA_035041755.1 of Cacoxenus indagator. Classification (NCBI taxonomy): domain Eukaryota; kingdom Metazoa; phylum Arthropoda; class Insecta; order Diptera; family Drosophilidae; genus Cacoxenus; species Cacoxenus indagator. Next base: position 1,128,222 of record JAWNKX010000197.1, on the reverse strand, counting down.
GCGGTTGCAGCCGAATAATCAAACTAAACTGTATTCAGTGGCCGTTTACGGCATTCTTCGGCTTATTGAAATTTATTTATTGTTGAAATTTGCTTGTCAGAAATCGAATGCTTTGTTCTACGAAGAGTTGCTGTCTTACCTAAAAAAAACCTAAGATTTTATTAGCTATAGCACTCGCGTCACGCGTTGATATAATACTAATGCGGTCTAATAATTCAAGCTTTAATACGCTTAATTATACTCATCGATTTCGAAAGGGAAAATTGTCTTGTTTTCTTGTTTTTGTCATGCCAATCCAAGATTTTCCAATAGACAGTCCAATCGCAATAATTCATAGCAAACTGTCGGTGCCTTGAAAAAACTTCGTTAATTCGTAAAAATCCCATATATTTTGGTCCCCTCGGCAATTCGTATTTTTGTGTTTTTAATCTCGGTAAATCTCCTGTAATGCGTAATAAATGCTGTTGTCTTGCAATTTCGAATTATCGGGAGTCGACTGTACTATATTTATATGTAGAATTATTGCTAGCTTACTATCCCTTGTACAAGTACAAGTCCCTTGTCAGAGTACAACCTAATTCCACTGACAAATGGAATGGAATGGGATGGAACAAATTAAAAATAATTAAATTAAAACAGGATCACGTTCATATTCATCGGAGATAATACTACTCTGCATAAATCATATTAACCGATGTCTAGTAGCGAAAATCTTTACACTGCTGAGTTAGTTATTCATTGCTTTAATACGAATAATTTGATTAATATGATAATATGGCTAATCGTGGGTTATGGATTATACGGATGATATTTTTTTTCATCCTTCATTACTCCACTAGGGTGCATAGGGCCTCCCACAACAAGTCTCTTCAATTTATTCATTATCGAGACTGTGGTGGCTTCGTTAATCGAACTGCCAGTCCATGCACCATGATAGATATATATATTTTTTTTTGGGGCTGACCATCTACGGTTTCGTGGACTATCCTTTCTTATGTTTAATGGCAAACCTGACTACGCAACATGGCCAAATGCTTTGCCGAGTTGCGTTGCCATCTGGCGGTAGATGGCGCTCGCCAAAATTTGGTGTTTTATTGGCAATAATCCAATTAATAATTATTATTTATTAATTAAATTAGTTAATTAATTAATCAATTGCTACGGAAAAGGAAATACATTTTTGGGCCATGAGTAAATTGGAAAAATTTCAATAGTGCGGGGACCATGTCCGAGGTGGGAATCGAACGCACGACCTCTGGATTTTGGTAGCCAAATGCGCTAGCGAGGCTCTGGATAATATAGATAGTCTTTATAACATAGGTCATATGAATAACTCGAAAACAATATAGATGATATGGATAACATGAATAATAATAATAATAATATTTTGGCGCGACAGGTCTATGGGACCCAAGGCCTAAGGATAACATGAATACGATATGAATAATAATGATATGAATAATATGTATGCTGTGGACAATATGGACAATATGGATAGTACGAATAATATATATAATTCGAATATAAAATGGATAATATAGAAAGTATACATATAAGTGCCAATCGTGACTTTTTTTTAGATCCAGCATGGCAATTCCACACTTCCGCTTTTTGTCAAAAAAAAGTAACTTTTCACATTTGCTATGAGCATACGAGTCTATTCCCAGAAGTAGTTGTCCTAACATAGACACGCACACCTTTTAACTAATATTTCGTTTCCAGTGTTGAGGATGAAGTCTTAAAGTCCTAAATTGGTTACCACACGATTTGTAGGTTTTTAGGCTCGCGTACGTTTGAACTATTATAGGAGCACCCGTGTATCTGACTGTCGCATTTTTACAGCTAATATGCTCCCAAATGAAGGCGCTTATTACAAGGGTCTCAGCTATATATATTTTGTTTATAATTATTATATAAGAAAATAGATGAAAAAATATATAAAATATGAGGTTGCTGAATTCAAAGGTGTGAAGTGGCTACGCCGTCAGTGCTGAGTAAGGTTCATAAAATTGTAGTGTGTAACCGCCGAATAAAATTGACGCAGTTGGCAGAGATTGTGGGCAGCACAACGCATACTGACTGTAGATTTGGGTATGAAAAATAACTGCGCAAGGTGGCCGCCGCGTTTGGTAAAAATTCTTTCAAGAGGATGGCAAAAATTGGTGAACAAAATTTCGAATTGCCTCCTCCTACACCGACTTCGTCGAATTTAGCCACGACTAACTATTTTCTGTTCTCAAACCTGAAGAAAAGTCAAGATGGTTAGAAATTTGGTATCAATGAGGCAGCTGAATTGTGCTGTAAATGACTATTTGCGACTCGTACTATAAGCAAGGTATAGAAGCCATTGAGAAACGCTGCAGAAAGTACATCCAGCTATAAGTATAATTTTGCCAGAAGGTGGAATTTTGCCAAATTTTATTTGTTTTCCATGTTAGGCCAATTACTTCTGGCAGCAGCCACGTACTGTACAGATTTTCTTGTCTCACCCGGTATTTTTTTCTGTATAGGAGATGAGTTTAAAAAGTTTTTCGTTTTATTTTATTTCCTACGAAGTGGATCTCACTTAATGAGACACACAAATGTTAACTCCCTTCCCATATATACGAACAGATTAAGTCATTTAACGTGCGTTTGAATTAATACACCCGAGTACCGAGCAACCCGTTTAACTACGAATTCACGTACAGTTCACATTATACGGAATGAAAGCAAATGCGGAAATTTCAGAGAAATAATTTGCATTCCTGCTTAATTCTGAAGGCTATCTATCGACTGTTCAGTGTTCAGTGTAAACGTAGAAATTCGAAAAAGCAGAAAAATGCTAATATCCAGTGAAGCTTTGTCTACACGGCACGGACTTTGCTTGGCGCTGGACTGCTTTGCATACCATTTGTGTATGTGCGTGTGTGCGTTTGATTGTGCTCGCAAGCTCATATCTTGTGCGTACTGCGCGATGTCAATTGGGACTTCAATTGACATAGCCCGGCAGGCAGCGTATCGTTGCCGATTAATATGACTTTCATGTTTTTGTGAATTGCTTTCGTGGCCAACTTGTGTATGCGTATGTGTATGTGTATGTGGCGGCGTGCTTACATATGGCGTCGAGATACGCGTACGTCAGAAATTCAGTGCTGCGAGTCCTTTTTGGCCATCTGACTACACACTTTCCACAAACGACTGCTACTGGCAACAACAACCACAGCAATTGCTAACTATCATTACTGCTGTTTGTGAAACTATAAAATTACAGACGAGTGCCGAGCGACGAGCAACCAGCAACCAGCAACCAGCAACCAGCGTCCAACACAGTTCAACTCGATTCAACTAAACTGAACTGAACTCAACTCAGCTGAGCAAAGCAAACGGTTGACAAGAGCGGCGAGCGGCGAGCGGCGAATGGTGAACAACGAGCGACGTCAACTTGGCCAAAAGCGGCAGCGACAGCGACAGCGACAGCAACATTAAAATTCAAATTCCAATTCATCAAGATAATCGCATTTTGGAACTTTATTTGCACGCCCCAAACGAGTTCGTCCCAAACTAACACGAGGCGAGGGCCGAAGCGAGTCACTAGTAGAGGCCAATGCCTGTGTGTGCTTCTGTGTCGCTGTCGCTGTCGCTGCCAATGGCACGATGGCATTGCGGCTCGCCGAATGCCAGTCTCCAGTGTGAGCTGCTGTGCTCTGAATCATTGTGTGTTTGTGCCTGTGTGTGTAGGGCAGTGTAACACAAGCGCTGTACTCGTAGGTATCTGCAATATAAAATCTTTCGTTCTTTTCGTTTGTATGTGTGTGTGTGAGTGGGTGTAAATATTTACGCTAGCGGCCACTCGATGCGAAGACTCCATCTATGGCCTCTGTTGGCCTTGCTCAGTTTTGACTTGCTCGTGCCGCTGCCGCTGCTACAGCCACTGCGAATGCTCGTTGCTCGTTGCGCGCGGCTTGGCGCATTTTAAGGCCAATTATTATTAATTGCTTTACAGATACACAAAACCGAGATACCCAGATACAAATTATAAAGCTTTAAAGCCGTACCAGGCCGAAGACCTAAAGTGTGCGTGAGTGTGTGTGTGCAAGCGTGGCTGTGTGTGTATCAAAAAAAAATATATATATATACATATAAATATATATTTATATATTTATATGCCGACCAAAGGATTTGTTTTGCTACATTCTTTTGTGTAGCCTTTCGTTTAGCATGTTGAGCATGTGTCTCTCTTTTGTGTGGGTGCGTAGGGATAGTCGCTCTCTCTCTCTCTCTCTCTCTCACTCAGACCTTTTTTTGTTACGTACTTTTTGCACGCTTTATTTTTTAACTTTTTTCAAATTTAATTTTTTGTCTTGCCTTTCCATGGCACAAACCTTTACTCAGAACTCACCTCACCGCAACACAACTCAACTCAACTCACCTCAACACACAACAACACACCATACCAGTCCCTCTCTGCGGCAAACAGCCAGCGCAGTTAATTAACGCTCGTCGCTCATGTTCACTTTTGCATTGCATACTTTTCGATGCTGTCTCCCAAACTGTCCCGTTCATGGCTTCATGGAAGCGCCCTATGCTCTTCGAGCTCGTGCTGCTTTTGCTATGAATTTAAATTTTATCATTTTTTGTGACGCTGATCCGCTGCCCTCAACCAACGGAAACTGCCAAGTTTCGGTGTGCGTGCAGCCGCTTGACGTTTACATTGTACAATTTTTTTTTTAGTTCTTTGTTTTCGCTATCCTTTGCCGCGTCCTATTTTCATTTTCGCAAATATACGAGTTTTCATGCAGCGACACTTTTAATTCTGTTTGAATTATCCGTTTTTAGCTACCTGCACAACGGCTTAAATGGGCTATGGGCTATGGACTTCCTCTCTAAGGGACCACAGCGTGGTGAGTTGACCTGACCCTTGAGTGTGGCCAATGATCCTTACGTATATACGGCAGTTATTTGAGTGCGCTAAGCGCATTTACTTTGCCATGTTGATACAATTAATTGATAGATCCACCACACAAGCACACACACACACAAACACGCACACACACACACACATACATATTATCAGCGCTTCGTTTTCATGTGCATGTATAGTCGGGGAACGTGTGGATTTACAGCATTCTCTTCCGGTCACTGACATCCAATTTGATGTTAGGCTCTTGTTCGGTGCGCTCTCCCTCCCGCACTTAGTCTATCTTTAGCGCTGTCTCCCGCACTCAAGCTTTGCGCCTTTTTTACGCGCACAAATTACAAATCGAATTCCTAACTGACCCACTTGTGTGGCTTGGTTTGGCCTTGTTTGGCTTGGCTTGGCTCATCATTAATTACTTTGTCACCTTATTATTTATTATCATTGTCATTGTTGTTGTCGGTCGTTAGCATCCTAATTTGTCCAATTAGCATGCCACCCGCCTCACGGCACACCGCTCCCGACGCACCAAATGTGCTACATTTTGCAGGCCGTTTTAATGAATTCGACGTTGAATTCAAATTTATTGTAATTGCAACTTGAGCGTTGGCGCTGAATCAAGTAAAGCGAGACACTTTAATTAGAAAGAAAAAATGAAGATAATAAAAAGAAAAACAAAAAATCACGACCAGCAATAAACCTGCACTGCCAAAAACGGTACTGCCAACTTAGCTGAAGATGCCGAAGCAGCCGCCGCGAAAGAAATAAATAAAAAAAATGATGACGTTGCAGCTGTCAAAATAATGCAATAATGCCAGAAATAGTAACAAAAACAAAACAATTGCCCCGAACAACAAAACGATTTGCAAGGAAACGCTGAGAAGAACAAGACGAAGAAGAAGAACAGCGAAGAATAAGAATAACAATAAGAAATTACCGTCGTCTGAAGTTAAAGTCCATAAAATCCACGCTGAAGTTTTTTGTTGCTCGCCTCTAGGCAGACAGCAAAGAAACGCAGACGAAATGCAAAAAAGGAATGCAATAAAACAGCTGTTCATGAGGTTATTGGTGGGTGGATGGGTGGCAGTTAGATATGGATAGCTGGTATTGTGAATGTAGGTGTTAGGAGCATTGATCTACGAAATCGTAGCGGCGATTGTCCTCAATGTTGACAAATTCGACAAAAAGTCAATGGAAAACTTTGCAGTCACTTTGATGACTTCTTTATAATGATGATGATGATGATGATGTTGATGATGATGACGCTACTATTGAGCACTACTAATGCTGATGAGTGTGGGCTATGTTCACATAAAGTTAGGCCTTTCAGCTATTGAAATCTTTTTGGCAGCACTCCATGCCATCGCTTCATCTCTTCACACCGCACCGCCATACGGCCATTCGCTACACTACGGTGTCATAGCTGTGTTGCTGTTAAAAAGTTGGAAGTGCAGGTGGGAGTCTTAGGCTATTTGAATGCCGAGTCCTTCTATGATTTCCGTCTTCCACGGCATTTCACTGTGAACAAAATTATTTTCAGCGTTGGTATCACACCACGCCGCTTATCAATTCGAATGCCTCACGTCGGCAGCTCATTAATAATAATATTAATAATAATAATAATAGTAATAATAATAATAAAAATACATAGCAAAAAGTCGTAGCTTACAATGACTGTGAGTCAATTGCTTTGCCCGGTCTCGCACTCAGTTTCGATCTCGTATCAAATGTCATTGACCACTAGCGTCACAACGGACGTCTGCAACACCCTTCCTCCCCACACTTTTTATATAATACACACACAGTGAATGCTTGCTGAAGGGCGCTCGACAATTCAATACAGTTGAAATAATATCCTGGGGTGTTAATTTCTCTTATAGAATCGGCACCCTTCTGGGCTTTGTAATACACTGAAGTTGTCAATGAGCGTAGCGAGAAGCAGGACGGGAGTTCGCAACGCTGCCTTTGCTGGAGTACTATTTTTTTTTTTTTGTGTTTTGCGTTTGTATGTGTGTGTGTGTGTGTGTGTGTTTTGTGTGCGTTTCATGCAGCATGTGCCTTTTGATGTTGACGCTTTGATGCCGCATACAAAGCTGGACGCTGCTTTCACTTGGAGCAGGGTTGTTTCCTCTTGGAAACTGGCTAAGGGGCGCTTTGGGCACATGTGTGGAAAATTACTCGTTCGGTTGCAACTTCACAAAATGAAGGAAGGAAGCTAAGCTGAAAAAAAGAGAAGTCTGCAAACAAACATTCAGCGTAAGCAAAGGAGGGAAAGCAGCCGTGCCTTGGCATATATCAGCAGTCCGACGAAGCTCGTCTCATTTAGCCAATTTTCATACGCCACCTGGCAGTAAGCAGCACTGACTGAATGCACACGAATTGATGCATGCCACTTGCTTTGGCTGCTTTGAACAATTCCTTGGTGTATTGGTAACGGCATTAGAAATCTAAATCGAACGCTTGTCCAACACGCCCACAAATCGATTCAATTTGATGTGCTGCCGTCACACCCTCGACTCCACTCGACTCCACTCGACTTGACTCGACTCGAGTCCACTCCAGTTGTGCCGCCAGCCTGACAATTGACAACTCGCCATTGCTGCTCTCACGAAACTGTGTCGATCTAAGCCGAGCTGAGTCGCGTCTCGCCTGCAGATTCGTTATAGTAGGACACAAATTCAAATGCTGACCAGGTCAGTCAATGAACCATCAGCCGTGCTCGAATTTCGACTTTCATCCTTCTATGAGTAACATGGGATGCGGAATGCATAACTGCTGCCTGCGCACCGTTCTGAGCACGTTCTGCCATTTAAAATGCAGCATTCAATTTCGACTTTGCTGCAGATGTCGTTAGTCATGGCGCTCGTGGCTGCCCGCTGACTGCACGTATGTATGTGACCACAATGTGCGATCGCTAAGTAAAATGCAACACACCCGTACGAGCGAGCCAGTCCATATAGACGCTCGCAAACGCTGCGTCTACAAGTATGAGTGATGAGCAGGCGAGTCGATTCGAGTCGAATCGGGTCGAATCGATTCGAGGATGTGACGGCAATGATTGCCATAATTGCATTCGTCCCAAGAGATTGTGCCGACGATTGTGTATCCACTGTTGTGCCCGTGTGTGTGTGCCCATTGTAGCACACAAACTAAAGCAACAGCATCCATTGATGTAGCAATAGGATTTGTTGTAGGTGTAGGCACTTCGAAATGCCATTCGTTCACTATTTTGTCGTGTCTACCCGAAATCTGGGTTTTGATCTCTGATTTCAAAAAGTGTGCTTTCAGGGGGATTGTTGGCTTCAAGTATACATTTCCCTGCATTTTGAGATGCCAAAGCTGCTCACCTGTCAGCATCAATGGGTTCCCCTTAGTTTTAGCTTTATTTTTTGTTACTTCTAGTATTAGAAATAAAAGAATAAATTAAAAATCTAGCAAGAACCTTTTAGAAAATTGAATTCATAAAAGAACAGGGAATGTGGTCTATGCAGAGAGCGGACTAGGATTTTACTAGGCTCTTTCCTTTGGTAGAAATGCCGTCCTTATTAATGTGGTAGCACTGAATCTATGGTTGACCACCAAGTTTGTTTACTGCGACCTCTACGTCTGTTGTCTTGCGCACTCTATTCTAGAACATGTCATTTTCTTAGAAGTAAGCCGTTGTCTATAGCACGAAGAGCTCTGCACTATTCATCTGCCGAACTAGATTGTGCCATTAATTTACAATCAGCTGCAGCTTCTTGAAAATGGTATGGATTACTTTCCAGGTTTCATTTAGATCCCAAACACCCTAAGGTGTTTCGTTTTCTTTGACAATGGACATCGACATCAAGTCGACATCCGTTCGCTTCTACGCTTGCAAGCATTTGTGATGGTATATAGATCCGCGAAGTTTGGTGCCGCTATTCACTCTTCCCATTATACGCATTCTTGACCAGCAAAATGCGTAATGTAATCCACAAATTCGACTGCCTCAAGGCTTATGGCTTTGAAATCCGTGAGTGTCTATGTGCACTAGTTTAATACGAGCAATACACGAGCAGTATACCTCCCACTCGCAGCCTCTTTCATTCCTCGCTTGCGTTAACTTAATATTGGCAATTACCTCTCGCACCTGGCTTCACTCAATTTCATCCAATTTATGTCAATCTGTAGCTTTTGACTAAGGCACAACGAAAATTTCTCATGCAAGCACAGTGATACACAAAGCCTACATTTGCATTGTCATTGTCGAAGCCCGAGGGATTTGTGTATTGCGCAATACTTGCTTCGGCCCGATGTGCGCAGCGCCGAGGACACGACGTAATTTTGTAATTAATGTTGTTCGATTGGTTGACTCGCTGTCAGGCTCACTTTAACTCAAATTATATGACAAACACTGATAATAATATAATAACAGTAACTGGCACACATCTTCAGCCCACGTCCCATCGACTGTTGGCTCACATATTTTCCCATAAAAGCATGCAGATTGCAGCCAATCGAACGGCATCGTGCTGGCCAGTGGCAAAGGATATCGAAACCACAAAAATAAATTAGCTTGGACATTTAGCAGAGATGAAGACACTCAGTCTTATGTGCTAGAATTTGCTGCTACAAGTAGCTACTTTCCAATCTAGAACACAAATCATTCTAATATTCAGAAAATGCTTACTAACAGTGTCGGCAGCAGAGCCATATGTTGTGAGCACACCAGCGGTAACTAAAGCGCCATCTACTGTCAACACTATCACTCCTGACTACACTAGTGTGGACAGGTGCTACACACTCCACAAACACTATGTATATCGCTCTTTTGCGTCAACCTAACAACACTCTCGATAGATGACTACGACGCGTAAGCAGCAAATAAATATTTAACGCGCTTTGTTTAAGTATTTCTATTTTATTTCATTTTTTCGTAACATATTTGGACAAACTAAGGTGGCCTATGAGCAATGAGAATTATCGAAATGAAGACTTCGAGCATACAGCAAACACTCTGGCAGAAGATACACGTGCATTGCCGTTTGACTCACAAGACACAAGATCCAAATATAAATATAAGAACAAAAACTACGCAGTCTTCGTATTCTTACTTAATAATATACAGGGTGAGCCATCCAAGTGTACACATTTAACATAAAACAACATTTTTTTTTCTTTTTGCTCTATAAGTGAGAGACCATGTAACTTGGTTTGAGCAGATTTGATTAGAACACTCATTGAATAGGATATCGCGCGAAAGGTCACCCTGAGCTCAAATGGCATAATGTGCTCGTTGATCAGCATTTTCCATTGTATTTGTTCATTTTTCGAAAGTTATGATGGCCTTAATTTCTCCTAGTGTGCTTGGCTTGTTGATGTAAACCTTCGACTTCAGTAGAAAAATGGCCGGCGGTGCCAAATCAGGCTTGGTTTTTTTCGCAGAAATCCATATTTGCGCACCGTCGTATGCCCAGATAGGTTTGATGATTGTTTTAAAAAATTAATAGTTTGCTATTCAGTGAGACTTTCGTTTTGTTATTTAACAACCAGTGCAATTCTTCGAATTCCAAGAGGATATATTCTACAGTCGTTTTAGTGTCGCATAGCTTTAAAGTTCTACTAGTATCGCCCAGTGATCGACCGCTTGCATGAATAAAAAATGTACTACAAAAGTCGTGTCACCGTATTAATATATAGATAATAACTGTACATATGATATGTAGTACATACATAATATGTATAAAAGACTTCGGTTCTTGTCGTCTACACATTAGAGTTTGAGTCGCACGTGAACGCACGCAATGCAGAATGTGCCATTATGTCTATTTGCGTTTTTCCCAAGAACTTGATTAAAGTCGCTGGCTCTGTCACAAATCGCCAGTGGTAATGATAACGCAGTTCGCAGTAGGGCAAAGTAGAGCAAGCAGTTCTTCAATGCTTGATATTAACGTTCAATCTTCTCACCTGATTCTTCCCGCTTTAACAACAAAATATAGGCATACAAATAATACTAAATAATAACACAGCTTTAGAACAATACCTTTCCAACCATATAATTTTTATTAAAATACATTGACGTTAAGTAGGTTAAAATGGTATTACGAAAATCATGTCTCTGTATTGATATATAGATTTCGTAAGAGGCGGCTGAGGTAGCTGCAATTTAGTCAAACACAACATTTTGGCGTAAATGCCACTTGAACCTCTAAACATTTGGCAGAGCTGCTGTCAGACCAGCCCACTTGCGGCGAGGCCACAACCAAGTGCAAAATGATAGGCTGCAAGTTATTAAATGGTACGCGTAGTCAGGCCTCAAACCTTGTGCGCAGAGCCATAAGTGATGCCTCGAAGGTGAATTCTCAGTAAAGGCATCACTACGCCAGATGATTGTAAAGCCCCAACGCTGTTAACTGCCATGAAAAACTTGAACGAGTAGTGTATCGCATTTAACTACAGACATATAATAGTCACCAGTACAATTTCTATTATTATCCTTATTTAATTTATATTTGTATATAATATTTTATGTTGTTATATAATAGTTTTAATCGGAAGCGATAAAATGAATGCACTCGTATTTGCCAACTATTTCGAGCCATAGTGAAATGTTTCAACGCTTTTCTATACATATTTTAATGCGGTTCGTAACGATTATCGGCGTTGGTTAATAGCACTGTAATTATCCTTTGTCCTGGCTTATGCAAAAATAATTTCAGTGATCGCTTTCACTTAGCAATTTGAGCGCGTCATTTTAAGCACACAATTAAGCACATTATGGGCTTCAATTAACCGCTAAAATCTAAAAGCCATGCATAAATCACCATTGGCAGTTGGCTGGCGTTGGAAGATGGGCGTCTATTTGTGGGTCGTCGGTGGGTGTGTTGAGTGGGCAGCCGAGCATGCAGCATGGAACGTTGTGAAACAATGAACGTGAACAAGTGAACGAGTAAGTGAGTGAGAAACACGGGTGAGGAAATGAATTGAATTCAGTTAAGCACAAATAATGGACACGACAAGTAGTTTGCCATCAAATGCATATATACATAGAAACACCGAAAAATAGATAGAGAGAGCTAGATACATTCGTACGAGTAGTATAAGATGAAGCCTAGCAACTGCCAACTGCCTCAATGTCATCCACATTGGAAAATTTTTTGCACGCCTCGCCACACAGCGGCCATCACTGTCAATGCGAGAATGTGTGTGTTAATTCACGAAATCACTTAATCCTTTAAAATGCGCCTTTGACGTCGACCGCGACGCGACACCTTCATCGTCAACCAACACCAGCCACCTAGACAAATACAGAGAGGCACACGCAAAAAAAAAACTCGCCCACAGCGAACACAACATTTTACGCCGGCCAGAGAAATTTGCATTAACACGAAATGAATTGAACGAAACGAAACGAAACGAAATGGAGTTGAGCGATAAAACGGGTGAAAGGACGAACGAGCGGCACATTAGTTACGCTCTGCAGATTATTTGCGTAGGAATGCGTAACGTGACACTCAATGTGACATCAGCACCACCGAGTTGCCCGGTCTCAGTCGCTGTGCAGTCACTTTACTCGTATGCCAACATGATGTTGGCTCACCTACTCTGGCCCACTTGTTCAGCGCTATTAAATTTAAATTAAAAATTGATTAAAATGGAAGGCAACGCAGCACGAGCCAAGCGAGCGGCAAGTACCATGCGGCGGCACGAGCTGTGGGTTGATCGAAGCTGAGCACGTCGATGCGATTGCCGAGTGCAAGGTTTTAGCCGAAAGGCTGTTTACCGAGAAGACGGTGTGGGGGGACACGCGCTATTAACGCTGCTATTGCTAAGAATGTGGGCAGAGGCTGTAGGGGAGCAGTGCTAGTGAGTTGGGTAAGGTGAGAAAGTGAGTACGGCTGTCCTACGACGACGACGAAGACGACGAAGACGACGATGATCAAAACGCTGATGGCGCTGACGATGTTATAGAACGTTGACGACGTTGGCCATCAGGTTATCTGACGTTCAATGACAGCAGTAAAAGTTGCTAAAGGCGTTCCGAGTAATTGAACACGACGCGCCCGCCCCAGTGCGCACTCAAATCGTGTACGCTTGCATTTTGCTAAATTAAATTCGTGCATTACGCAAATGAGTTACTCGCACTTAGACTCGTAAGTGTTTGCTTGTAAAAACACACACACATACACACACACACACACACATATACACGAACTTACAGGACATTCAAGAGAAGTGCTTATGCAAAAGCAGCGGAAGGCTAAGAGCATTTCTAGGTCGACAGTAAGAAAATCAGTTTCGTTTAGTTTATTTATTTGTTTATTTTTTATATAAATTTTTTGTTATTTACAGTTAGTAAAAAAGAAAAAAGAATCTGCCAACGCCCAAACTACTTTTTGTTAGCTTGAAATTGTTTTCTCCCTTCGCTCGGCACTTTGGTCTCAAGCGTCAAGCACAAACCATTGACGTCTTTTTCTTGCATGCTTAGCTAACTTCTTTCGCTGATGTGGCAACACTCGTGCTGACTCATGCTGCTGCTGCCAATCTGCTTGCTTGTCTAATGATCCCTGCTGGTCGCGAAGATTATGTCGCACTCTTTATTGCCATTGCCGGAGACCCGTTGCACCGCATGGCCAACCAAGGCTATAGCTGCTGTCTTCTTTATGCTGTTGCTGCTGTTGTTGGAGTTGTGGAGTTGTTGGAGTTGTTGGAGTTGTTGTTGCCGTCGACTCGATGTGATTGAATTTTTGTGGTCAATGGGGAGCGCTCGTGGCGTACGCTGGCTGCCCATCATCAATTCACGTTGTCGTTCATTTTAATTCGCTTCGTTTGGCTTAGCGCAGTTTCTCTCTGTCGTTTGCCGTATACTTGCTACTCACCGGGATATGCACGCAAAGTCTTCATCTTCATCTTCATCAGCCATCAACTCGGCGTGTGCTTTTAGTCTCAGCGGCAGCTTCTGCTTTTTCTTGTGTTTTAATTAAAAAGTGTCACTTAATTGTTTCGTTGTGCTTCATGCCCCACGCCGCGCACACGGCACACCTTGTATGTGAGACCGCAAAACACTGCAATTAAGGATTTACATTTATTGTGCGGCTTCTTCGTCTTCTTCTTCTCCTGCTTCTTCTGCTGCTGCTTCGTACTCGTCGTCACCGCCATCATCATGAACGCACTACGTCTCTCAGCATCGCTCAATAATCACTCAAAATGAACTTAATGAAAGCGATTATCGGAGACAGTGTCAAGCGGCAAGCGACGGACATTGGTGTAGTCGTGTCAGGACGCATGCTTTACAAATTCCTTAATAAATTGAATGGCCGTCAAATGAGCGAGTCGGTGAGTGGATGAATGAATGAATGAATGAATGAATGATGTAGTATATACATCTGGGTGGTCTGCTCAGGTGAACCGTAGAGTTAAACAAGTTGAAATTGTAATTTGTCCTTTGTGTGCTTGCATTGTACGCGTACGCCGCCAACGACACCACACCACACCACACCACACCACACCACACGATTGGCCATCATATGCCTGTGCATACTGTAGCGCCTAGAATATCGCTTTATTTCGATTGATTTTATGCAAAAATGCGAATTGGAAATACGAGTCAGCTTTACGCTTCATGCAAACATTGCCAGCATAACGGGACTACTTTGAACGGCTTAATAGACATAATTAACTTTCCTTCACTATGCCACCAACCCGCCGCAACGACAAAATGACCGAAGACGAAAGGAAACATATTAAAAACGCGTAACGAAAGTATTCAAATGAATGGGCCTGAGTGGCGCTGAATGAGACACAGGGTCGGGCAGTTAAAGAGGCGCCACTCAATTACTTAAATTAAAAGGCAACGGAAAAATGCTTGCAGAACAAACCAACAAACAACAAGGCAGACAGACAGATACAGAGACAGACAAACAGACAGACAGACAGACAGGCAACAACAGTACACTGTTAAAGTAATGAAGGGGCATAATAAGAGGAAGCCAAAAGTAAGGCAAAAATTAAGAAAACAAGGAACAATGGTGTGCGGCTGACAGGGTGACGTAGACTAACATAAAAAAAACACGAAAAAATTTCTTTAAAAAAAAAATTAATAAAAAAAGGACACAAAGGAAGCTCGTGAAAAAGAAAGCCGAGCACGCGGCACGGAGGCACGTGTAACAATGTAACTGTTATTTTTAACAGAATCATAATGTCTCGAACGACCTGATATACCCGGCCCTTGTACTACGGCTGAGTGGGTCATAAAGCAAGCGCAGGATATGCCAGCGCATGAATGAAGCAACGGACTTAAGGGTCAATCCTTTTTTTTTTTGTTTTTTTTTTTTGTGTGTGTGTTGGTCAGGCTGTCTGGCGCAATGGTGCTTACTCTGGCTTAGGTTGTCCTACGCTGGCATGTGGCTTGCTAATAAAATCAAATTAAAAGGCGCCAAAGTGTCACGATTATGAGACTTGAACGAAATCAATTAAAAAGGATAAGAGAGGTGGTAAGTAGGAGTACCAGTTATGCTACAAAAAGACGGTCGAGCCAGAAAGGCAAGCGACCGAACAGAATAAATGAAAGGCATTAAATGAAGTAAGTACACAATGGCTGTTCTGTGTATGGGTGCGTTGAGTGCGAGCTTAACTTGCTGGCTATTGATGTTGTTGATGGCGGTTAGCGGTTGGTTGGGCATTCATGGGAATTCTTGGGCATTCATGGGCATTCATTAACCAAGTGACCGAGTGCAATGCTCAAGCGCACCAAACGCAAACGCAGTAGCAGTCGCGTAATGTGCGACTTCAACAAGCGAACACAGGCAAGCTTTCGCCGACCGCATTGAAAAACAAAAGCAATTTTAGACGCGCATTCCGGCCTAGCCGATGTGGGTATATGGCCGTGCGAAAATGGTGAAGTAAGCAGTGGACAAACAAATAATAATAATAAAATAAAATTAATTCACGAACGTGGCACAAAGCACGTAACAAGAGGATTGGCCTGCTGTGATTGCTGCGTCATCCTGTACGTTTGTCAGCTTCTGTCCAACATGGTTTTATTATACGTCTCAGTCTATCAATTACTTACAACAACAAATAAAATAAAAAATTAATAATTCCTGATTTCTGCACTTCACTTTAATTAATTTATTACTAGTGCGTGCCTTTTTTGCTATGCAGCGACGCTGATTTTGAACCTACTTTAATTGCTCTTCTTCAACGCGTACTTCTTAGCATTCCAGCTCTCTCTCTCCATTAAGCATTCGAAATCAGTTCTCGAATTATTAAATGCCAAAGAATTTTAATAAACATGTTCTGCCGTGCATTCCTGCTTTTACTCGCTTCCTCTGTCTGCCGCCACATTGAATA
The DNA here is from genome assembly GCA_035041755.1 of Cacoxenus indagator. Taxonomy (NCBI): domain Eukaryota; kingdom Metazoa; phylum Arthropoda; class Insecta; order Diptera; family Drosophilidae; genus Cacoxenus; species Cacoxenus indagator. The sequence continues at coordinate 1,112,009 of JAWNKX010000197.1, read as the reverse complement.
CTTGGCAACTTGGAAATGCTCTGACCATGGAATATATTTGAAAATCGTTTTGAAAGAATACCGATTTTTTTATGATGCTCCGCTATTAATAATTGCACAAGCCATGCTAACTTCTGCAAAATGAGCAACGCAAATCTGACAATGCTCAAAATGGCGGCAGCGAAACGTGGCAGTTGCAGACGTTGTTGAGGCGAAGTAGCGCACGAAGCATCTGATAAAATTAAAATAAATGAAAAGTCAGATCAAAGTTGCTTTGGTTGGCTGCGTTACTCGCTGCGTTACTCGCTGCGTTACTCGCTGCTTTTTTGCTTTAATTATATTTTTTTCTACATTTTTTTTCTGCTTACAATGCGTAACTCTTTTTATCTTAATTCGAAGGCATTCATAAGAACTTCTTAGCAGAGAAAAGGAGCTATTCCTGCTTTCGACGAGAAATTAATTTCAATTTTTTTTTTAATAAGCAAAAAAATACAAGAAGAAGAAAAATCAACGCTCTTGAGCAGCATGTGCGGAAGAGGGTAGGAAAGTAAATAAGCAGAGGAAATGCGTAAAATTAATAAAACTTTGAATTTGTAGCCGGAAAAACGTTAGTGGGGAAGTTGTACGCATGTAGTCCATTGGCTAGCATCAGTGCATGTGGCTGGCGTTGGACTATAGGAAAAATAAAGGGCTCAGACTTAGACAATGGAACGCACGCCAAGCATATAGTAAAGGTGGAAAATGAAAAAAATAGACAAGTGGCAAACAGACAGAGATGGGCAGCAAAACAAACGAAGAGAGAGAGAGTGCCTGCAGGATGATAGGAATGAAGCAAGTAAGGCAGGGCGGAAGGATACATGTGTTCGAGCAAAGCATATTTAATGGTAACATTTCGTTTCATTAAAAATGTATGTTTCCTTAAAAGCTTTCGCTGTTATTGTTAATGTTGTTGTTCTTGCTATTGTTGTTGTTGTTGTTGTTGTTGTTGTTGTTGATGTTGATGATGCTGCCTCCGGCTACCTCAATTCCAATGCCTTTTTGGCTGCGATTTCTTGCTCCATGCTCCTCTGACTGCTGTTGTCATTCCCCTGCAGTTGCTTATTCCTATTTATCTCACAATATTTTTTTCTTTCTTATTTTTCTTATTCTTTTCGCAGATTTTCTCGCATTTTTTTTCTGCATGTTTTTCACTTTTGTTTCGTTTTATTTTGCCACGACTTGTCCTGTCTTCTTTTGTTTCGTTTCGTTTCAAAGTTAAATGAATTCTAAATATGCGTAGGCGTGCGCCTTCACTGGGGCGTGGCTGTCAGTGCTGTAGCACACGCATATGAAATAAAGCAAGCTGCAAAGTCAAAGTTAAATAATGCAAAACGGCAACAGCAGCAATGTTAGAATGGGTTACGACACTCAGCGCGTGAACGGTTGGGCTGAGTTGGGCTGTGCTGTAGCTTGGTGTGATGAATGAATTTCAGGCTACATGTAATTTTGCCATTTCTTTTTTGCATTTTTTTTTTAATTTTAATAATTTTTTTTTTTTGATTAATTTTTAACTTGAACCAGAGCGTCAAGAAATAAAAGGAAAATCGCGTTTAGTCATCATTCAATTATTAAATCAAAATGGGAATTTATTTTTTCTTTTATTTATTTTTTTTTTGCTTTGTTACAAAGAAATAAAGTGCCAAGCAGCAAAAGAAAAAATAAACGATGAAGCAAACGTCGCCAGCAGCAGCAGCAGCAGCGATTAGAATCCCCAAAGTACACGCGGCGTATGAGCAACGTCGCCACGCATGGCATTTCGAGCAACGTCAGCGACTTTATCCGCAACAAAAACATCCGCAACAATTCGCATAAATCAAAGTCCCAATAAGAATGACACAAGAAGTGTGAGTATAGGACAGCACAGGACAGACGCCAAGTACGAGTATACGCCCAGCCCAGCAACAAGATTGGGTGTGCCTGAGGACGTTGAATTTGATTTGTCTACGCTGCTCCCAAGAGCAGCGCTGCCTTTATGCCGGCAATAACTCATTTAATTTCTCTTGATTTACTCTGTCATCAGCACTCGTAGTCATCAATTGCTTTTTATGTCCGTGTTAAGGATTTTGCGCGGATTTGGTGCGTTCAGCTCAGCTTTGCTGCTGCGAGATTACTCACACTTTTCAACTTTTTTTTTCTCCTTTTTTCGTTTTATTTTATTTATTTTTTTTTTGTTTCTTTGTTTGTTGTGTCCTCTTTTATTTATTTTATTTTTTGCTGTATTTGTTGTTCCGGTAATTTATGCCACGCTCAGCAATTTTGTCATTTCGTTTGATTTGGCGCTTCCTTCGAAACACTTCGGTTGTGGCCTTTCCAATTTCTATTCCTATTCCTATTCCCATTCCGTTTCCGTATCCGTTTCCTCTGTGTCTAGGGGCTGTTTTCAACCACACACACTTCGGCACAGTTTTCTGCGGCATTCTTTGTTTTATTGGCACTTTGATCTTCGGTCGGCATATGAAAAATTCATTCATTATTTGCACAGACAAGCGTGAAGCACCCGCATCATCATCAGCAACAACAACAGCAACACTGCCCTCAGCAACAGAAGCAAACATTCTTCTAGATGCACGACCATGGTCGCAAATTAACCGACACACACACACACACACACACACACACATAAACGTAGAGCGAGAACATGTGTCAACATGCACTGACAAATGTGCCGTAATAATGCCACATTATCAGTTCATCACAATCAAATTATAAGCAATTCTTGGACATCTTCCAGTGCAATTTGAAGCTAAATGGGAACTAAATGAAATCATATGAATTGGACTCGTTTTGTTAAAGCGATGCTGGCCTCGCACTTCTCGGTGTAAAAAGCGAAGTGGGTACATTACATTCACATGATGATGTTATATAAGATTTGCACTTCGACGTTTAGCCCATTATAATGGCATTAGAATTCTTGTCCGTAGTATTAAATTTGTTGGGGTGAGAGCTCTTGCGGCAATGGCTATGCTGACATATCTCGGTGTATCACAAAACCAATCGATGCAAGAATGCTTCGGAGACTTTTCTTTTAAGTAAGTAATTCGGTCTGTCTGTCTGTTACCTTTTCACGCCTAAATAGCTGAACGTATTTTTATGAATTTTGATACATATATAGTAGTACAATATTCCCAATTTTTTGACTATTGGCTATGCTGCGAAGGTGGCCGTTAACGAGGGTAGCTGACTTTGCTCTAATGTCTCAGAAGCCAATTCAAGCCTGTAAATCGCTTCCAGAGGTTTTGCGTTTTATAATACCGACCACAGTTCAGTTGCGTATTAATGCTGCTTGTCCTTAACACTTTCACGCCCAGTCAACAAAGTATTGAGCAACGTCGCTAAAGTCAGCTTAGTCAGGCAATAGCACTGAGTAGTATTACCAACGGCCGTGGGAGGCATGATCAACAACTTTCAAATTTTCGTTAATTCCTAATGCCAACTTTCTTAGGTGGCGGACTAAGTCGATTAAGGTAACCAACACAAGTCTCGGTTATTGAAAAGATGGAAACATTTTGTTGTGGGAGCCCTATGCGGTCAAGCGAAGTGGGCACGGTAAGAAAGATAGCATATCTGTGGGAAGGTGTGATCGCATTATCAGCCAACATAAGCAATGACCCTAGACAATGACAGCAACAACGACGATGACGATCAAATCACTATGATGATGACATCAGTAACGGCGACGATGAGCGGCAAAAACAACGACCACAGGAACGACGACGACGCGTAGCAGCAAAGCAAGAGAAAGGCAATCGTGCGAAGTTGAAGTTGTAAGTCGATAGCCAAAGGCGACGGTTGGCAAATAAGAGAGTCACGCAACGATTTTTGAGATTATTTCTATTATTTCATCAGTTTACTGCATCTGCAACCTTTTTATTAATTTGTAACTTTTCTGTTAAAATAAAACAGATTAGTACAGCATGGATATGCTGCTTGGCCAGTTTAAATCTGCTTCAAACATAAATTGGGGAGTTTAGACCGCAACGCACAAGCAAGCCAATGACATGCGTCGACCATCATTGTCATCACTCTGCCACTTTCAAGATAATTTTCAGATGATGGGAATTAGCTCACCGACAGACACCGCTTGCAATGCTAATGCATGCGCGCTGTCGTTAAACGATAAACTATAAACGATAACCGTACAAAAAAGAGTGCACAAGAGTGGCAGGGATTGTTGTGGCAAGGCTGATTGCATATTGAGACGAGACGTCGACATGCCAAATGACCAACAGCGAAATTGACAATCAAATGATAACGATTGAAGCTGAAGTCGCATGCGGCGATTGACAGCGCTTCATTACTCGTAACTCGTAACTCGTAACTCTTAACTTGTATCTCGAATCTCGAATCTATCCGCAATTGGCTTGGCTTTCGTTTGCCAGCTTCAACGCTCGCTATCTTCTATGTGTTTTTTCGTTGCGCATTTTTAATGACAAACAACAATGAATGCGAAACAAAAAAACAAAACAAAAACATGAAGTAAACAAAAGGACAAACCAAGAAATGTGTAGTGGGGGGTAGGCGGAATTGGTTGTGAGAGCAGAATTTGACAAATGCCGATTGACAACTGATGATGACGAGAAAAATGACGCTGTCAGCGCATAAAAGATAGTCTTGACGAGTAACTTGGGTGGGGTGGGGGTGGTTGTAACTAGGGTTAGAAGCAAAGCCGGAACGAGTGATGGCATGCGGGCGGAATTAACTAGAGCGAATCGAAAGCTATAGCAACAGTGAAACAACAGTTAAAGGAAGTAAACAAGCAGTTTCTGGTAAAGCAGGCTCAAAGGTTGGAAGAAATAAATTAAGAATAAGAGAATAAAATGACGGAAAAGCAAAGTGTGCTGAAGAAAGGACGGACAGTGCTTTGAAATTTCAGCAATACGCTGTGATAAATGCTAATACGAGTATAAGTCGAGAAAAAGGCAGCTGCTCTGATTGGCTTTATACTCGTACTTCGTGCTCTGGTTGCACTTGACATGAAAATGAAAAATGAAAAATGAAAAATGCCAAATGCCAAATTCACTAAACGCGGATTGGAGCAGTGAAGCTGCCGAACGTTACAATCGCAAATGAGCATGAGTTGGGTGAGTTTGGCATGAGTGACTCGGAGTGGTTGTATGCGTAACTCAAATTGGCTACGTAGAAAAGTGCCCAAGCTGACGGGCGGCGCCATTATTCATTCATAAATTGTATTCGAACTGCGCTCAAATGAAGTGCAATTCTATTTCGACAAAGTCGTCACCTAAACAGCTGCACGAAAAGCATTTCGTTGAGTTCGGCTGCTCTTTGTGCGCTTCTGCTTTGTTATTATAAATTTGATGCTCTATTATTGCGCGCTGTCAGCAGCTGGCAAAGGGGAAGCGCTGACATGTCGCCTGAGTTATGCCATCTTATTGGAATTCAAATGAATTTCTTTTGTTGTCGCTGTTGCTCATTATACAATACGAGTGAACGGGGATAGGACTTGGACTTGGACTTGGAGTTGGAGTTGGAGTTGGACTTGGAATTGGTCGTGAGTGTGGCAGTGGGTGTGCTTGTGGATGCGCGCTGACTTTAACGTTCATATCCAAAGCACAATGTTGACTGATGCTTGAAGTTTTTCTAAGAAAACGCAACAAAGAAAAAGAGAGAAAGAAAATATTAAAAAAATGATATAAAAATCTGCCATAAGAAAGGACGACAAAAAAATATGAGCAACATAAAGAAAAGCAAAAAAAAAGAGAAATCTCATATAAATTGCTGAGCAAATGCGGGGTAAGTGGGGTAAGTGGTAGAATAAAAAGAAAACCAAAGTATTTCATTTATTATGACAGAAAAAGCCTTGCTGAAAGGACATGAAGAAGTAGCACAAACATTAAATTGAATTGAAGCGGCAGTGGCAACAACAACGCAACGTGTGCGGCTGAAGTGCAAAGAGGCAAGCAAACAGAGTACTATAGAAACGATAACCTCAGCAAAGACAGTTATTCTATAAGCATAAGCATATACTATATATACTCATGTGTGTATCTGTATTGCAACTCATGCTGAAAAGCAGCTGTCACATAATAGTTGCCACTTCAGCGTACAACCACAAACACACACACACACACACACACACACACACACATGGAGCACTACACGTACACGTTTTGTTATTTTACCACTTATGATTTTCCTATGTGACTACGGTTTATGTCTTCCCTTCCATTAAAAAAAAAAAAAAAAAAAAAAGCCGAATTGCTAATATTTATCCTTCGATCGGCTGCTTCGTACGTTGTTGTTGTTGTTGTTGTTGTTGTTGTTGAAGGCTGCTCACAAAACTGCCTAATTTGACACATGCGATTGGAACGCAACGTCTTGGCTTGACGTGTTGTGCACTACGCTTTTGCCTTGAAACGTCGCTCGCACGAGCATTGCGCCTGACGACGTTTCCATACGATGGGTTAGTAGCTTGTTAGTCACACAATAATGAGCTCCCTTGTGGCCGTCATATCATTTTTATGAGCCGCTAAATGTGCCAGCGAGTGTACTCGTATGCGCGCCAATGGTGCACAACAAGCGGTGGGCGTTAGTAAGTGGTTTGTGTTGTATACTTGTATATATTGTGTGTATAGAGAAATGTACTTGCGTGTATGCCGTTATCGAGTGCAACGTTAATTGACAATAATCGAAGCCATCGACGTTGGCAACAAAACGATGGCGCAATCAAGCTAACAAGATGATCTACTGCGGTGTGTTTTATTGTATGTGTATGTATGTGTGTGGGTATGAATTTTTTTTTCCTGTTTTTTTTTCGCATTTTTGTTCTGTGGTTCGCTATCGGGTTATCTGCCATTTTGTTGCGCATCATTAAATAACCATAGCAACTGGTTCATGCTCACTGCCAGTCTACGCTGTGGCGCAGCTTAGGCGTTGTTGGCTGTGCCACAAAAATGGATCATTACAAATTAATTGCAAAAATGTGTTTGCATAAAACTTCATTTAGACAACCGCTCTCACTCCAAGACTTGCTCACCTAATTACATTTTTGTTTCGCTCGTTGCGTTTTTTGCGCTTTGCTTCGTTGTGCTCTCCTTGTTTTTTTTTTTTTTTTTTTGTCTTCACTACTGCTTTTCACACACTGTTTGCACAATCTGTGCGTAGCAAGTGTCCTAATGATCCTGCAGTGGGCTGATTGAGGAACAGTTGAACGGAGAACTTAAATCCGAAACGATGCACAAACACATTTGGTTGCGCTTAAAGAGACGCGAGACAAATGTAAATTTTTCGTTTTCGTCCTTTTCAGCGCAATGAGAATTTGACAGATTTTTCGGCGGCGTGTCACAACAGCCGACAAGCGCATACCAACCAAATGAAGTTGTTGCCATTTAACGCTGCCAAAAATAATCGACGCGCATATTATCGTGCAGTCCAAGAGTGCGACTCATTTGCCTTACTCGTATTTCGATGAAATGTGTCAAATTGATACAGTTACCGCAAGCCACGAATTGCCAGCTCCCATTTAATTATAACCCGCTCGGTAGCGTTTTATTATGGCATAGAGTGCATAGAGTGCGCTTGCCAACAAAGCAGCAATAAAAGCGCATTCTCAAACAGAATGCATGTGCAAATCGATGCCAGAGCCAGAGCATCGGCAATTAAACAAGTTGGTCGCACTTGACTTCGGTCTCAATTAAAGGCAATTCACTTTTAACACAGAGAGCAGTGAACACTGCAATCTAAATATCGTAGTGCTAACGAAAAATCTATTTATGTAAAATTCGAAGTATGTCTGTCTGTCTGGCTGTGTGTCCGCTATAGACGCGGAAACTGCTGGACCGATTTAAACGAAATTTTTAGGGAAACTCTAGATTACCCTGTCGCGTAATTAAATAAATAAATAAATTGGATTTTTTGTATGAAATCAATATTGATTCATTAGTTTGCCGTTGAAGAGTATATCAAATTCTTTTTTTTTTCGTAAATATTATTTAATTATTACTTAATTACAAATTTTTTTCTTAAACTAGTGAACTACTACCTATATTATTGGCAGCGTAAACTAATTATATGTAAAAACAACAAAAAACTAATGACTATACAAAAGTAGTCAATTAAAATTAAACAGTTATCATTTGAAATTACATTTTAACTTTAAACATATGTTAAGAGTGGACTCTGTCAGGAAGATCCTCCGGGTGGCATCGTTTTAATCTTCTTATCCTAGCTCTAAGTCTTTCTCCCGTAAGACGCCTGCCTAGTGCGTTCGGATGAGAACTAAGCCGTTCAAAATATTTTTGTCTTGTATTTGAAGCACGTCACCGACTTTAGGGACTCCTAAATCGCTTTCTATAGCCCATGTACGCATATACCATGGCGCATTGCAAATTCTCCTTATTATTTTACTTTGAACCACTCGCATTTCATTTAAGTGGGCTTCGGCGACAATTCCGTACACCTGCATTGCCTACTTCCAGATCGGGCTCAATATAATTTTGTAAATAGCGACTTTGTTGGTTAGAGAAAGCTTGCTTTTGGGGGAAAGAAGCTACGCCATTTTCTTGGCTTTGGACAGAACTGTTTGTTTAACCATTGTAGAATGTCCTCCTTCAGTAAGCCTTCTGTCTAATGAGACTCCCAGGTATTTGTGTGTTAATTCACAAGTAAGACTATTTCTTGCAATTCCGTTGATAATAAAGAAGTCCAAGGCAGTTGGGGTTACTGAGATTTGTACGAATAGAAAGTTGGTTCACCAGTTTCTAGGGTCTGACATGACAGATTGATCCACATAATTGCTTCGCGTTAAAATGAAACGGCCTCCCAAGGAATTTATTTATTGTTCAAGTTCAACCTTTGTCCGCGGAACATTGGGCGAAAGATACAAGGCAGCAACTGTAATGTTTCCACCATTCATTTGCACATTCACGCCCGCTATTTGTACATTCATGCGCGTGATTGGCTCACTTTGACAGTTCATAATGCTGGCTCGAATTATAACAGCAGTACCGTCTCTATCGCTGCCACCAGGATGATTTGCCTAATAAATGTCGTAGCCAGGTATGTAAGTCTTCTTTCCAGGGCATAAATGTGTTTCTGTTAACAGCATAATGTCGATAGAGTTCGCATTGCGGAAAAGTCGAAGCTCTTCCTTGTTCTTGGCGATTTTTTGATATTAGTTTTTGCACCAATTCGCGGAAGGCTTTATTAGCATCGATTGAATCTTGAATTACTACATACATTTGGTCCATTCTCTTATTAATATCTTGAATAGCTTTTTCCAAGACACTAAATTTTTTGGATATACCTAGATCTTCGTCAACATCATTTGCACGTGACAAATTTGGTGTTGTTGTCCTATTAAAGTGTTTTCGAGTGTTAATTCTCGCGGCGTCAGCATACGAAAAGCTAGTTTTATCTACAGCTTCAGGGATGAACTCTACATTGGAACTCTCTACGTTGTTATGCACGGTACACCGAAGACCGTCACTAGCTAGACTTACCGCTGGCTTTAACTTTTTGGTCAAGTCAATTCTTACTTTGCAGCCCTTAAACGTGGATATATGATCTTCAACACAGTTGGCACACATATTGCTGTCACTCGAACGTAACTCACAATTAGCTGAGCCAGTACAGTGCTCCCCCGAACATTTACCGCAAACTGGCCTTTTAAGGCAGTTGTTGCGAGTATGTCCAAAATCTTGGCAACTGTAGCACTGCACCAGCTCTTTGCTATGGTTTGCCCTTATTATGGTAACCCTGTGTCTACCACTTTGATTAATTTTTAATGCCTCCACCGAATTGGGAGACTGTTTAACATTGACGTAGAACATATTTTGCCTGATTTTGGAATTGTTTATTACATCACCATCTTCATCTTTGGTAGGGATGTTACGCCAATCAGGTTTTCTTGGGCAATATATATTAAGCAACTCAAACCCTATGTCGTAGAAGGTACGCTTAATGAAATCATTGGGAACATTTGGGTGTATATTTTTAAACACCAATCTGAAGGGTTTGTTGCCAAAACTCACAGTTTAGCTAAAAGTTTCTGCATTTTTGGCATATATTCTAGATATGCCAGACTTAGGTGTGTCTATGTGGTAATCATCAGCCAGTATAGTTGAGTTAAGCACTCGCTCAAGTTCATCCAACTTGTTGACTTGAGGCACGCAAATAGCTGGTGGCTTGAGGTTTACGCTTCCATGCTGCAGGCTGCCAGATCCCAACGTGACACTATCTTGCGCAGAATCGTGGCGATTATTTAAGTCGTCTAACTCCATTGAAGCATCAGCTTACTCAGATAAAGCTGCAAAGCGATTACTGCAAGTTGTCTCCACTGATGTGGAGTCAGTGTTTTGAGCTTTTCGGCTACCAAGAAAGATTTTTGTTGGTAGTTTATTTTTCAAAATCGTTTTCGAAGCTTTAATTGCACGTTTCTGCTTCCTACGAATTTGTGGCAATTGGAATGTGCAGTCTTTAGCTAAAGCTGCAGCTGTTGCTACGCTTATTTTGGACAGAGCTTCACCCGAGGTTAGAGTCGAGCAGTTATAGTCCGAAGTAGTGGTTGCTGTAGTATATGTTGACGTACAACCTACAATTGAAAATGTTATGGTGGTAGTTGTAGTGGTCGACGTTGCCATACAACTGCTAAACGGACCAGAATAATTTTTACTGGATTTCTGCAACTCGCCGGCAAGAGAGAGCAGCAACGACTAAGAAACAGTCGACGACGACGACGACGGCGACGTGCGAGATATACGACGGTTACTATTATTAAATTTACATATATATTTAGTTAACTTAAATAAAAACCAGATTAATGCCACAGATACGCCATTGAAATACTTGATTTTTGTACTTTAATTTAATTTTTTATTTTTTTTTTCTTCGCAAATACTGGAAAGTCCAAAACAAAGTCTGGCAGGCTACGCAAATAAAAATATAAAAATAAATATAAAGTCGAAGTTCGCTTTTGGATTTCCAGTACGAGTTCCACAGCCTTTTAAGCCAGGTTCAAATCAGTGCATGTCACTGGCACACTACACTGGCACTACCCGCAAAAGTATGCAGCGAAATGCAATCAGTGCCAACGAATCTCTGCATTCGTTTTCGCCGGTTTGAGGTTTTGCTACGCAGTAAGCGCAGAGCCGCTCGTTCGTAAATGTTTCAGGCGGCCTTTGCGATTATTTGTGAATTTTTAAAATAATTTTGTTTTGCGATTTCAGTGTAGCTCACATGTGAAAGCCGTTGATACCGCAGCTGCAGTTACCGTGAGGGGCCGTCTGAGTGACGGCGGTAAAAGCAGTGGAATATTTTGAAATTAGCAAATTGCAACTGGGTATTTTTCATTGCAGGCAGCGTCGACAGGCGTCGATTAGCTTTGCAATGCGATATAATTCGATTAAAATTTCAATCAATTAAAATACTGCAAAGCCCAAATGAAATAATGCCGAAATAGACGGCGTTTCGGTGAAGGAAACAAGAGCAGCAATCAACAAAATACATAAATGACTGCAAGCAAATAAATAATAAAGTAAAATACAGTGAAATGCAACGAAATATAATAAAGAAACCAAGAAACTGAGTGAGAGAGCGAGAGATAGAACGAACGAACAAGAAAGCTGAGACGAGCGACGAATGAATGTTTAATTCGATTAGGCGTCGCAAGTTGTCTGAATCGTGGGCGGCGTAGCTAGATGGTTGAGCACAAAGAAAGTGCCTGCACATACATACGAGCATAAGCAACTCGTATGTAAGAACACAGACGCAAACATGCCGAAAAATAATTTTCAATTTTAAAGAGTAAATTCATTTTACGAGCAACAAAGTGAAACGAACCTAATTTCATGGCTTCAACCCCGGCAAACAAAACAACGACGACGACGACGACGACGACGACGACGAAGAAGAAGTGGAAGACGGACGCATGACAAAACGAGAATGAAAATGAAAATGAAAACGGTGGCGGAAGCGGAACTGGAAGCGGAAAAACAGCGAAGGCGGAGGCAGAAGCCAAGCCATGGTAGGCACTGAAGACGAATAGTATGTAGTCCTAAGACTATATGTACAACAAGGAAACAAAAGCATATATGTGTGTGTGTGTGTATGCGTGTGTGTGAGTGCAGCAGTGGAAATTTGCATTTAGATTTAAAGGCTTTGCCATAGCACGCTCAGTTCAATTTAGTTTAGTTCATTCACTTCACTTCTCAGTTCAATTCAGTTCAGTTTGGTGCGTTTCACTTTGGTTCGGTTTGTTTTAGTTTAGTTTTTTGATCAACAGGGCTAAGCTCAGCTCAACTCAGCTGATTCCATTTCTTTGCTTCGTTGGCTTTGTTGCTTCGTTGGCGTTCATTGTTACAATTGTTGCTTTGAAATTTATATAATCAAATGAATTGCCTATAAGCAGACGCATATGCCCACTCAGTCACTGTCGTCAGCCTCTACAGATCTACCAATAGCTCTGTGCAAATGCTCTGCACTGCGACTAACTTTGTTGCTGCTACTTTATACGGCTTAGCCGTAATGAAAACTGAAAATTCAATTAGCAACAACAAAATAAATAAACGCGTCGTTTGCCACATGCAACTACAACGAAACGACGCACACACGCAGGCACTTTATGTGCTAATGAGAACAAAAGCATTAATTTTCTTGTAAATTAAAAGAAAATACAAAGATTTATTTGCTTGAGTGCACCGTGAATTTGTGAAGGCTGCGCTCCAGGCTGTACAGGCTGACTGAGATGCGGTGAAGACAGTGTGCTGCATGCGTAATTATACGAGGATTGCGTACGCAGGCGAACAGGCATATCTGCAGCGAGAGAGAGAGAGAGAGAGAGAGAAAGTGATAAGTGCGACAAGTGAAGCGGTATAATTGCGGCTTCTATGCGAAGTGCTTGGCGAAAGCACAGAAAGCCAAGCGTAGTTGTGCAAATGAAACGAGCCTGAGAGTATGCAACGGAGTATGCAATGGAGCGCAATAGCTTAGGTCAACAGCAGGCAATGACAGTCGTCCGCTTGCTAATGTTGCGCTCTGCACTTTGCTTTCCCAGCATCTGCCACATTGTAATTTGCCCAGTGCACGCTGCTTTGGAAGTGCAACTAGCAGCGTGGAAATTGAAAAGACAAGAAAAATGAAATACAATGAAATACGCAAAGAGGCAGAAAAAGTTTTAATTGAATCGCACACATCATAGTTGGCACACCGTTTAAAGTTGCTGCAATGAGGCACAGCAGTAAGCCAGACAGATGTGCACGGCAGGACCAGCAATTACGCGAGCACAGTAAAGGCGATAATGCTTGGGGATCATGTGTCGACAATAATATTTTGCAGAATGCTAGATATGGTGTTACAGCTGGAAAAGCCAGCTAAAATACGGTTGTGCATATTGCAATGAGACTTGACTATTTCAACAACAAAATTAGCTGATAAACACTACAATAAAGCAACGCTTCGAAGCTAGACGGCAGCATACTAGGGTATATAGTACTTTTGTGTGACTTTTGTGGCATACAATGGAGCATGAAATTAGCCAGCATCGCCTGATAAACAGCCTTCACAACAGGTAAGTGGCAAGAGCATAGCCGCGCAAGTCGACCGTTATGATCAAACCGTTCTACGAAGCACAGCTTCCCAGTGCAACTGACTCATGCATCAGACGCCGTTAAAAAGCTCAACTGTTGCATGCGCACAGGCTCGAGCTAATTTCATAAGCAGGACAACGCGTCGGCTGCTTTTTATGCGCTCGGTCTAACTCTCTTCTACTCTAGCGGCAATTCACACATCTCTTTAAGTGCATTCACGCGAAATTATTTCCATTTGCAAAGGGCAACATCGACTTCTGCAGGCGTGGTCTTGTGCACTGACTGTGCCGCTGGCTCTCTGCGCTGGTGTGTATGTGGCAACAGCGCTGCCAAGTTATGCGCCTGATTTGCATTTATATTGTTTTGGCCAGTTATTGAGACCAGGCGGCGCGGCAATGAAAAGCATAAGCGACGCAGACAGCAGCGAAAGAAAGCGGCTATTGGTGAATATTTCAGCCCAAAGCAACAGCCAACCGTTCATCTGCAGCTCTTTATTTCATCTCTAGTTTTTTTTTTTTTTCACATAATTTTGTAAAGTTATGAAAAATATTTATTCTTTTGCGCTCATTGGCTTGTTCCCTCACACGCTGTGCCTTTGCCCACTCGCTTGTTGCTGCTGCCTGAGAAATGCAAAATTTTGCAAATTGTCATAACTATTACCGCAATGGTGAATGTGGCGAAATGGTTGGGTGCTGTTATTAATAATTTGTCTGATATCGCGTATAATGAAGGTAGAGCGAACACTAAAACATTTTTAATTGGATGTTTCATGGCAACAGTAAAGCAATACTCAATGTAAATGGTAAAAATTCGTTACAAAAAAATAAAATAATAATAATAATATAAAAAAAGAAATAAAAAAAATAAAATGGTAAACACACACACACACACACACACTCGACAAGTAGTTGCACAAACATTTACCGCAACCGCAAATTGCACGCAGCGAGTGTAGCGGCCGGGGTAGCTCTGTTGTTAGCTTGATATTTGGTGGTGCACGTAATCCCTATGATTGATGGCATTAATTTCACACAAAGTGTCCAATTGCGGACAAGAACAAGTACAAGCCAAGAGAAAAACAGTAAAGCTGAAACAAAAGCACAATCAATGGCGGAAAAAACCGCATGCGAAGATAAAGAGAAAGTTCAACAGCAGCAGGAGCAGGAGCAGGAGAATACAAGGCAACAACAACAACAACAACAACAGCATCAACATTCACTACTATGAACAACTTTAAGCTCATCATCAGCATCATTATCACTGTCATTAATCATTACTAGCGTCAAAGGCTTCGTCTTTTACTCGCCGCAGCGTGCTCTTCAACCGTTTTTTAACTGGTATTAAAACGCGAATTTAATTTGAAATTTATTGGGCACAAGTTGTAAATTAGTAGTTCAGCAGCCGATGCCATTCACATTTAATACTTGAAAAAATTAATAAATAACAAGCGACTTGCGATATAATTAACAAGACAATTTTAATTCGTTTTATTTACATCGTTCAGTAGATTGACAGTAGATTTAAAAAAAACACATTTTTAATAAGTTTTATTTTATTTATCAAAATAGTATTTATAAGAAATTAAAAAACTTATGAAACATAACGAACGAATTAGTTTTAATACAGCTGGTAATGTTGTTAAGACTAATATTTTTGGCACGATTTTTAAGAGTCAGCTTAGTTATCAACATCGCCACAAGGACCGAAAACTGTAACTGTGTTTTTTCAGTTGTCCACGATTTTTCACTAAAGAAAAGACTCTTTCTACTGATGGATTTGTGCCAGCCAAACATAAAATATATTCAATTAAAATGCTAAAGTTTTCACGTTGAAGTTTGTTGGTGAGAAAGTGTTTGAATACTTCCCAACCCAACGTGATGCAGTTAGAAATTAATGAAAAATCGTTAAATACTTCTGTGTCTTTATTGCAAGCAATATATGCCTCTTCAATCAATATATCCAATGCATTTTGAACGCATGCAGGTACTTTTTAAATATGCCCAATAAAATAACTCCAATTCCTTTGAAAAAAGCAAGTGCACTATTCCAAATATTCACGGCTTGTTTTATAAAATTCTGTAGCCGTACTTTTAACAAACTCTTCGTTAATATCAGTTCAATTTCACCAGCAAACTACGGACTGTAAATGGAAGAAACTGTTTAGAAGATGTCATTAAAAAATAAGATTTCGTACTACTCAGACAGTTTTGTAATAGCTTGACTTGTTCTTGGGTTTGAAAGTATCGTACATTTTTCTGGACATCATTACGAATCCAATTAGTTAACGCATATACAATATTTCAAGTAACTGTAGCAGGAATTAACATGTTTTTAAACTTGTTAACTAGATTATTGGGAAAACGGGACAATTTTGTGTGACACCGGGACGGAGAAGCAAAACAAGGCAGGGTCCCGTTCGAAACGGAACGTTTGGTCACGCGTTAGGTATAATACTTTAGAGCAGCTTTAAATTGATACATTGAGATCTGCAGATCAGTTAGGAAATCGTTGGGTTCAACAACGGACACACATTAACCTTTAAGCTGAACCCATGAAATGCCACCTACTTGTCATAGCGCACAGCGTATCCAATGATTCAATGTCTCTTCCATGGAGAGACTGCTCAAAAATCTTCAACATTTCTTTGTGACTTTATGCCTAAATACATTCATTCACTGGTTGTTTAGCTGCAGCAGATTGCTAAATGCTCAAGTAAAAAATTATACAAGTCAAATTGAACGTTTCATTAGGCTAGATATGGGTCGTTAAATGTGCTACAGCTACTCTAGAGCCCTCAGTCATAGAGGGCTCTCAGTCATAGAGGGCTCTTCGATGAGTATTCAATATGCAGCACTCCATAATATCTAAGTCTGTAAACTCGTTGAATGGAGGGCTAAGAATAAAAACCGACAATAATGTCAACCTGTCCACTCTATATGCACAACCAAAAAAGAGTTCATATGATATTGATGCTATTTGGGGTCCAGTAAGCCAATATGGAAGTTAATAAACATGCCAAAAATGGGACAACCCTTGCGTACGAAAAGGCACACAACCCAGCCAAGTGCCACCTAGATACTAGTGAGCAGCTACATGTCCATTGGAAATACACAAGGCACACATTCGTGGGGAGTGTGTACACTGCCCATTGTCAACAGATTGTGAGTCACGCGCCTCGACGTATGCCACAATATATGATTAGCAGATAAGAGCGAAAAAGGTCACTGTCGACGAAGCGAATGGTGTTGCTCGTGTGGATTTAGTAGCAGAGTGTGAATCCGTTTGTTGGTTACCCAAATGCTCAACAATATGAGAATTTATGTTAAAGCACAGGTGCAAGTGTTTGCACGAAGAAAGAGCGAGTGAGAGACAGAGAGAGAGAGAGAGAGATAGATATGGGTAGATAGAGAGACAAGACAACATAGAAGCAGCAACAAAGCCACATTAAGTCGCTCGTAACTTCACACCGCAGAGCAAAGCGCAGCAAAGCATAACTTCGTCCCGCCCACTCGGTTTGGCCAACGTTTGGCCGTTCAAGAACTTGGGTTAATTTACATTATAAACTTTGAATATTTTATTGTTTGCACAGTCAAAGGACAACGATGCAGACTAAAGGAAATACATAAACAGCACAGCTGAGAGCATTGGGCGGTTGTAGTCGGTTTGCGGAACTTGAGACTTGCGGTTGCAACGTAGCAAGCAAAATTAGCAACTCAGCTCGACTGGGCTATTTGCACACTACGCTCTGTTATTAGTTCAGCAGCATGAATTCAGCAGTAGCCACGATGACCATGACGCTGGCGGAAATGATAGCACCAGTACATAACATGTTGACATAATGAGTTAGTTAGGGTGCTGCCGCTGGTTGTCAGTTAACCGATTTTTAATGGCAACATAAACAATTTCCGTTTGCATTATGCTCGAATTATGCTATCAACAATGCCAGTTAGTCGCCCTACTCTAGCGGTTGCGGATGCTTCAATGCGTTGAGGCGTGGTTGGGTAAAACTTGCCATTTGCTGTTGTATTAAGTTACCCAATAATGAACTAATTTGCGGTGAATACTTTGCTTATTCGAACTACGCCATTTGAGATCCTCTTAGCTCATAATAAGACCAAGCATGTGCGCACACATGTTAGTTAGCGGGTACTCGTATGTTTACGGCTGTGTGTGTGTGTGTGTGTGTGTGTGTTTGTAATAAACCAATTTAACCACAACTGGGCATTTACATGAATAAGACGCATTAACGCCTGACAGCCACAAAATCACTGCCTACACGGCACTGCACGATCCGGCACGGCTCGCCTCGATTGGCTGGCCAGCTTAAGCGAAGGCAAAATGGTTTAGATGGCAGCAGCCAAGCAAGCAACACACTTCCGGTTGTGGCTGTGACTTCCGCTGTAGGTAAAAAAAAAATAACCAAGAGCAGCCAAGTTTAAATTGCACAGTGTGGAAACTAAAACAAAACAAAAAAAAGAAAACAAAAAAAAACATTAAAAAAAGTCTTTTAGAGCAAGACAGGAAGACGAAAAAGCGTAAGTGCAGAAAGGGGCACACCAACGAGAATACGAGAAAATGAGCAGGCGCGAAGGCGCGAGGGCACGAATCACTGTCTCGTTGACAGCCTTGCGGCAATCGTTTTATTACGTTATGCATACGCGCTGTGTGCGACTTAATTAGATTTCATTTCATTTAATTTCGCTTTAGAACGCAGACGCGCACCGGAAGCCGTCGTGAGCGCATAACGCTGCGACCCAAAAACTGTTAAAACAAAAGAAAGAAACCAGCACAAACCAGCACGTCGTCCCAACGCCACCGCTCACCAACACACTAAGCGATGCCAAGCTGCTTACCTAATATCAGGCAGCTCAGCTCAGCACTGCATTGGGGATGTTAAGGCGTTCGTGATTGGCTTGGCTTACTTTGGTTTTCTTTGGTCTGGCATAGTTGATTGTCTTTGGCTGCGTTATTGCACGCTTTATTGTTTTGCTGCGTGTGAAGAGCTCAGTGCTCGGTTTTCAGCGTTTCCAATCCAGCGTGTTTCATAAATAAGCGCATGAAAGACTCATGCCTCGTGACTTAGCCGCTTTAAGCTCGCTTGACATTCAAAACGCTTACACGTGTGGTGCGCGTAATTTTCTTCAAAAGGTTTTCGTTTGTATGCCACGTTTTCGCACATTGAAATATGCTCGAATTTCATTAGCTAATTTCGTGTCAGCTGCAATAAGCTTCCATTAAATTTCTGTTGCAAAATCATCACAACATCAATCGAGTTGGCACAAAAAAAAATTTAAAAAAAACAAAAGCAAAAAACAGAAAAAAAATATCTTGTTGCGTCGTGTTTCTGCCTCGCTGATTATGCCAAATGAAGTCGAAGAACTAGGAAATTTGTACGAGTGCAACACCACGGCACATTCGTCTTATCACAAGTGAAATATTTCACCATGAACTGCCAGCATTCACAATACCGTAAAACGAAATTCGAATAGCTACAAGGCGTGGCAAGGCACGGGCGACATCGCGTTATAATGTGCGCAACACTGCTAGCAATTCGATTTTCCGGCTTATTTGGCCGCTGCCAAATCGATGTGAGTGAGAAAAGCGAGGCGAGTGACTTCATAAATTAAGCACGGAAAGGACATGGCAGCAGCAAGAAGGACGCGGGCGGACATTTGTTCAACGTCGTATCAGAAAGGAATGAGCTCAACGAGCAGCACTGCCTCGGCTGCTGAATTTAATTAGCTTATCATGGAAGCTTATTCAACATAAATTTATCAATTTTGTTTTACGCAACGCTGACGACGACAACAACAACAACAACCAACCACGCGTGTGTGTGTGTCTGATTGAGTGTGGCAAACACAATTGCATTACCCCCCATTAAACTGATAAAAACGTGCGACACTTTAAAATCGGGTAAAATCAAATTTATTAACGCATTGCCAACAACAACAACAACAACAACAACAACCAGAACAATCACAGAGTTGCACAACCAACACAAGCGCACATAATCACCCTGCAACTTCAGCCAGCAGCAACGCATACAAAGCGAAAAGTAGCAATCGCTCCAACCCACCACCCAACAGACCACTTCGCCACCCTTTGCCGGCGTATGCTTGTACGAATTGAGTTCTGAGTTGTGCGCCTTTTACTGTGTGTGGTAAAAATTAAATTGTGTTCCTCGCTTGCCACATGTGCGAACTCACTAAAGCAACAATGCGACTTTTTGCTTGTTCGAACCCAACGACAAGTTTGACGCGCTCGGCTTGTTTATGCAAAATGTTTTCATGCCGCCCTTTTATTTTTAAATACGAGATACAAATGAGAATTTTTTTATTTTCTTTTTTTATTTTAATCAGATATTTTTAAAAGTAGCGTGGAAGCACTGCCTGGGTTATAGGCAGATTACAGCTGCGTTTTCAAAAACATTCGGATCTCATGACAACCGAGCAGCAACTGGCAGCGTTTTTTCCGAAATTCTGCTTTGTAAGCTGACGCAAAATGACTTCTTGAAGTACTCAGTGTAGCTGCTAAGAAAGCGAATTCCGCTTTGTCAGCTGCCGAAATAATTATTTCTTGAAGCTGAAATAGCAACTACTGCGATTTTTCTTAAAAAAGGAATTTACATTAAAAACAATTTTATATTTTTATATTATTTGTTTTATTTATTTATATTTATTTAAATAATTTTTTTATATTTAATGCTGTTTTTTTATCTACTTAATGCTAATATTCACAATTTGATTAGCCAAGCCTTGTGCAAATCGAACAGTTTTTGTCGTGCTGCAGTTACATTTTTATAAAATAAAAATCGAGTTAAGATTTCAAACGACTCAGGTTGCAAGGAAGATTCTCACGGAGTCGTGTTATTTAGCACTACTCCTGGTCTTGCAGGAAGCATCGAACACTACCCGCAGCTTCGTAGTGATGCTTTCTGGATGATGGGTCAACAAATAGTTGACGTTCTGTGTTGCTGCATGAGACAACTTTTCTAATTGTCTTAATCATTCATATTCCCGCACGTACCGCTTATTCAGTAAAGGATTACGATTCAACCTTTTCTTGAGATTAAAAAAACCTTTTCAGTGCAATCTGATTCGATTCAACTAATTCAACAAATGTCTGGTGTCGGGTTTTTAAAAGACAGGCATACAACACACATATACCTGAAGCATTTTACTGGGCAGTTAATACAAAACTTCTCTCACATTCTTCCTCTTAAGCGGTACAGACGGGGAGACCTCCTCAACTTGCCAAAATCTTTTAACAAGGTCATGCAACACATTTGGTTCCTAACAAACTTACTATCAGCATACTTGGCGTATTCCAACTACGATCCAACCCAAGAGAGATTTCTGTAACCTCGGTCGATCAACTCCTAGCTGCATATGACCTGTGACAATTAGCTTAAAAAACAAGGAAAGCCCCAATAACATATCTGTCGTATCAATAGAATTGAACCTAGTATCGACGCGTTTGACTTCGTCCTACTAACCGCAGCCTTGGTCCGATTTTGATTGTAGTGCATTATTTCGGGTAATACGTAAAATTTACTTCACGCCACAAAAGCGACTTAAACGTAGCTTCAACTTCGCCTTGCATTTCTGACAGTGAATTTACTATTCCACTTCCCGCTCCCAGCTCACGCATTTTCAATCCTAACATTTCGATCATGCAACTGGTTAAGAAAAAAGACCATCTCTCTTACGCACTAACACCACCGCAGTTACTGGGAAACTTACAGAACTCTTATTCAGCAGCGTACTATGCAACACGCTCGGCTCTCTCTCAACCTGGGGCCACTGTCAAAGCTTCTTGTGTGCCTGCCGTATGATTGACCTCTCGATGTAACAGTTCTTGATGTGGCTTAACGAAACAACAAAAGCCTAGATTTCACTCCTTCGCTTCCTGATAACACTGCAGAGGAGAAAGAGCCTTGAATCCAGGACACACTTTCAATTGATGTGCCCCTAAAAAGAAATTGCACGCTTGACTACTACTGCTGGTACACTAAACTCTAGCTCTAGCCTAGCTTAAAGCGAAACCACGCCAATATGCGAGGCTGGATCCCAAAGTTTCTGGTGTTAACTTATATCTGGAAAGCAATGAGAGAGCCGAAAGAACACAGCAGAAGAGAAGTGGACACAGCCCTTCGCTCGGCTTTTGCAAGAGAGAGGGGGAATAGTTATGACTGTCGAGCGATAGTCATAATATTGATTTGTCGTAATTTTACATAAGTTTAATAACGACATGCGTTCAGGTAATTGTGACAATATACAAGATGGAGAACACGTATGTATCTACGAATCGATATGGAAAGTGAACGAAAAAGCAGAAAATTTGAAATTGTCCGAAGTGCTCCTGGTATATTAAAGTGAATACAGGGAACAAATTTATACGTCATATTATATAATACTATACATATGCTGGTATTCAGAACTTTTCATATCGATGATGCTTTTCATTGAAAAAATATCATGAATTTGAGTTTAAAAGAAGAAATATTAAACATTCTTGCTCTCGCTGTATCTCACACTAAAACTCTCTTCTGCTTTATTTAAAAAAAAAAAGCAATTCATACCTCTTCTCACTTAACCCAATTAACTTTCGTTACTGTTGACTGTGGCCTGAGCCATGGCAAACAAATCGCATTGCCAAATGAAGTTTTGTTTGTTAATCTGCTTTTAGAACTCACACAAACGTGAAAACGACAACAGAATTGCAAACATCACGTGACATGACAACACGTGTCAGCGATTATCAAACTTATCGAGAATGAGTGAGCCATAAGAACGAAGAATGAGGGAAATGGCATGAGACCAAGCAAAGCCACAAAGAAGTCTGGTTGCTATGCAGAATAATGTTAGTCATTTTGATAAGGATAATGCATTAAAATCACAGCAACGTCATCGTCACTAATGCCAATATCAATATCAACATCAGCAACGTCATAATCGCCATGGGCTTTATTATCAACAACGTTGGCAGCGTGCGAGTAGATGAGTGAAACCGAATCTGGAATGCAAACAGGCGATTCTGGCTATTCATATACACATAATCGCACACACACGCACACACACACACACACACACACACGCACACAAACAGTCGTACCGACATAAATAAATATTGAACTGGATTAATATCCTTATCACTCGACACGTTGCTGATCATAATTACCTGCTACATCAAATTTTAGCGGGCACGGGGAGTCGTCAGCGAGTGTGCGCTTGAGGAGTTGCACGTGATGAATATGGCCAGCTATGGCAGCTGGATTGTTTTTAATGAGATTGCTTGCGATGACGTCACTGAATCAGTTAGCAACGCATTCGTTTGTAGTGTCAAAGCGATTATGCCGCTTCAACGATACTCGACGCTGACATTTTTTTACAACGTCAACGTCAACGCCAACGCCTCAGCCTCAGCCTCAGCCACGGCCTCGACCTCAACGTTTGTGTGTTCGTCAAACATAATTTACGCCATTGAGTGCGTGTAATTATTTTTAAAATTTAATTGTGCACAAAGTACATAAATACGTTGTACCTTTGTCCTGTTGATGATGATTATGATGATGACATAGTTGTGCTCGTAGCTTTTGTTAGAGTAAATGCAACGACAACGAAAAGTAACAGACACTACAAAAACAGCAGCAACAACAACAGCAATAATAACAATGACATACTGTACACGTTGAAAACCAATCATAAAACTGATGGAAAGACACACTCACAAACCCACACACACACACACACACACACATGCAAAGCTTTGCATTTATTTTGCCTTTTCAAGTTCGTCCGTTTCATAAATGAAACGTTTACTCTGTCTGACTCGTTCATTGACTTCGTGCCTTCCATAACCCAACCACCTCCCTTTACGACTTTGTCGACACCTGCACTGGCAGTGCTCTCCAGCTCAAAGCCAAATTATCATTTAAATGGGATTTGTATGCTCCCCCAAGCCGCGTCTAGTTCGTTGAAATGTGTTTGACTGACCGCAAAAAAATTAAACAAACCGTAAACTGCGGCTTTCCAGGTGTTATGTGTACCAGTGTGTTAGATAACTAAGACCCAGAAATGGGACTCGTACTCTACATAGACGTGTTAGATCAGAACTTTGAAATGAAATGCATTGGGTATCGTCGAAGGTTCATAGGATACGCAGTCAGATACAGTTAATGTGTCTAACCTAATAGAAGCCTTCGATCCTTCTTGAAATATATATCTTAGAATTTTTAGATATTTATAACAGACTAACGCATGTTACATGCCATCACTCACGCACGACAGTGTATGCCTGGCAATGTGTGCCGCCACAACTGTCAGCGTCAGTATTGAAGCCAAACTGGCATGAAGTCCACACCACACCAAAACTTTCGTCAATGACGTGAATTGTATAACAAGTGAGGGCGGCACAATGGTTGCGACAATGGGCGTGGGACCAAAAATAAACATTTTGAAAAGTATGCCGCACAAGAGGAGGGTAGTTGAACAGAAGTGGAAAAAACAACAGAAACTTTGCTAAGGCAAACTTTGTGGGAAAACCACTTTTGCTATTTTGTAATGAATTAACAAAATAAATTCGCAAATTCGCGCAAATTCAATTCTGACAAAGAACGTTGGCAAGGGCGTAAGGTGTGCAAATACAATACTTACATACATCCGCTGTTAGTTCGTCGGTCTGCCTGTCGCTCTGTCCCGCTGTCTGTCTGTCTGTCTGTCTGTTTGCGTAAATAGCATGTGTTTGTTTGTGCAAGCTAAAATAGACGGTGGCGCAAGGACTCAGCAGACAAGCACTAAGCGGCACGAAATGAAACAACGGCAGAAGGATGGCAATACACAACGGAAGGAAATGCAGCGAACGAACTGGGAGCGATTGAGCCAGCGTACGAGCGTGCGAGCGTGCGAGCGTGCGAAGCTAGTTGAAACGAGGTTGAGTCCCGAGTCGAGTTGTATCTCGAGTGGCGCCTGCATGGAAACTAGAACGAACGGACGTGCCTGCTGACACATGTACACATGCACATGGTGTTGATGTGTGCGGGATTTTCATATATCGCATTCATTGTAAATTTAATGCAAACTGAACAACCATTTTCCATTTTGTCCGACATTTGAACGAAGGACCAAGCGACCGAGCGACCGAGCGTATGGGGGATATTTCAAAGCTGCAAACATAATTTGCAACAATTTATAGTAGAAGAGACACGCGTACCACCGCACCGCGCCGAATACCTAACAACAAGCAGGCGAACGAAAACGAAGCACTATAGCCCCGAGCAACGGTTATAAATGCATTGTAATTACCAGCTAACGAAACAGCTGCACATTTGCTCACCTCCCTCTACTACTCACGCGTCCATGGAATCGCACAGATCTAACAGTGTCAACGTGACTAATATGCTAAACTTAAGCCTCTGACATGAAGTATTTCCTAGATGAATGCAATTGGACATCGGTGGCAGTTCGTAGTAGTTATTTCGCTTAATCCACAGCGAAATAAGTGAGGATGTCTGTCGCTTGGCCAAATTGCTGTTTGGGTTATTATTGTTATTATTTTTTATATATATTTTTTATTCATGCCATGAGGAGCGTGTGGTAAAATACAATGCTCACAACAAAGGTACAACGAAATACAAATACGAGATGAGAATGCCCACAAGCAAATAATCTTTAATAAGAATCGCTGGGTTAAGCACTTCAACAAGCACCTATGACGCTAGAAGCGAAGAAGACCACTTAGCAGTCATAGACACTTTGCTAGAGTTGCAATGCTCTTCAAAACAGAGTAAACTCAATCACTAACAACTTCGCTCAGCGGTTGATATACCACCACAACTATTGTGATCGTTATAATATCTTTATAGAACGTGCTTATGCAATCAAATGCAACCAAATGGCACAGAGAATACCTTACCAAAGTGTAAGAAGATAACCGCTACAATTCATACTCTTTGATTCCCACATACATTTCTCTTTCTCTCTCACATGTAAGATTATGAAAGAAATGTAGAATATACGAAGCGTGTGTGTAACATTTTCTTGTAGTTGTGTTGATAACTACTTTGAACTGTTCTTACGCGCACAAACCCCAACTAAAAAAGTTTATTGTGCACAACTACAAATGCTAAGCTGTCGAATGGCATATATTTTACCAAAATCGGTTATATAGTTTTGGTTTAAAACGATGGTAAAGATAATGTCTTGGCCTATTTTTATGTAGATATAAAGATACGAATAAATCTTGCTCAGAACTCGGTACTCGGTACTCGGTTCGCTATTGTTTTACAGAAAAGCCTAGTCTCGTCAAATGGCATGATAGCAAAAAGTATTGATTATTAATTGATTGTATTGATTATTTATTGATTTAATTACTTACACGCAGACACATACATATAAAGTTGATTACTTTAAGCAGATGCTATCTAAACCGTATATTTCGGTTGTCGAGTTAGTTGGCAATGGTACTCTTTTTTAAGCTCCCACATGTTAATATGTGGATTGTCGGGGTGGAAGACGCACAACTCTATAACTACCATCTTGAGGTAAGCAGGCGATTGTTGAGTGATCAGCAGTAGATCATGAAAACTGTAGTACTGACAAGTTTCAAAAGCGCCGAAGAGCATCTCCCGCAGAAGTTCCTTGTCTAAACGATGACTTATTTTAACGACAGGCTCTTGTGTAGTGGGCCCAATCTAAGCGGGAGGAAAAAAAGTTTGAGTAAATATGCTTATTACTGCGCTTCTTTGCTCACATCAGCCATAGCTTTGAACGGCCTTGGTTTCTCGTGGCATATCTCCTCCTCGGGTAACAGTTGGAAAGTCCTCAGTACATTAGCCTTCAAAGACAGGTTTGGCAAATCGGAATCGGCACGAGCTGTTGGGGTTGATTTGGTCTGAGCAGCCTCCGAAAATAAGGCCATTTTCCCATCATACAGATTGCAATGTCTAAGATAGTACTCCGATGGAACTTTATTTTGGGAATTCCTGTACGGGAGTACAAGGGAAACCTTGTGAGGTCGATTTTCTTCTCCGATTATCTTCAATCTGCCTAGATATGCCTTTGGAGTTGCACTCATCCATTTCTTGGCAATGTTATTGGGTAGCTCAACCACCCAACATTTGCGTAGTGGACTCGGCAATTTCAATTCCTTTTCTTTATTATTTGACATCTTACAAAAAAAAAAAAAACCGACTTCACAATTTAATTTTCTCTTAAAGTGAACAAAATGACACTCGCCCTCATTGAATAAACGAAGCAAATATATTTTTAAGTATTTCGCAAGGCTACTTTGTTTTGTTTATGTTTTTTTCATTTTATTTTATTTTTATTGAAATGGTAAAGCATAAAATATTATTGTTCAGAAGGTTATTAGGTGGTTATTAGTTTCTTCAGCCGCTGACGCGTCACGCCAATAGTGAGGACATTGGCCACACTGTTTGGATGAGATCGCAGCCTGAGGTGATAACAACTGCAGTTATGACTGCTCACCTCTAGCAAAGTTGAGATATTCAGGTCTCTGTGTAGGTTGGAGTTTCGTACACACCAGGGAGTCCTCTTCTTCTTAAAGGGCAATTTACTCGACTTCCGTAGTAACCAGTCAAGATTGGTATTTTTCATGTGAGAAGCTTGTCGAGAATCAGCCCAAGATAGCAGACTCGGTCAACCTGCAGGTTGATTCTGGAATCATAATTGAGAATTAGAAAAATTCCATGCCGCAATCTAAATACGCATTTCGCCGATCTCTCTGCATTTATTCCGATATTCCAACGTTTAGTCCAGGCATTAAATCTTCCCAAATAATTCGGTAGTGACTGCGAGCCTTCCTGGGCCGAGCAGGAGTTTACTAGGATTGCTTTGTCATCCGCATATGTAAGAATGATAGCCCTATCAGAGTCAATTGTTGGGGTATTTGCTGGATATTGGTGGTAGAGAACAGGAGCTAGTATACTGCCAAGCGGCACGCCGCCTACTTCGTACTTCAAGTACATTGACTAAAAAAGTTCGCCCAATCAAGAAGCTTTGTAATAGAGTGTATTGTTTTCCAGGGAGGAGGCGCTTTATTTTATGGAGCAGACCTTCGAGCCATACCCTGTCAAGCGCCTGCTTACAATCCAAGGTATAAAAGTTAAGAAGCGGGTACAAGAGCTTAAATGAAATGAGACACACTACCTCATTTCATTTAATTTTTATTTTATTTTTCATAATTAAATTATAACATTTAACGCAGTAAACTGCATAACACATTTATCGGATTTAAAAAATAATAACGTGAACAAAAAATTAGACTTACTAAATTAATTAATTATAGAAGGCTGTATTTAATTTAACAAATAAAAATTATTAAATGTGGTTTTAAGACCAAAGATGAAAAGAAGAAATTAATGATTAACCCCCAAATCACTGGCCAAGGATTTCTGTTTGTTGACATTGCACAGTGGCTTCGCTTATATGGAGAGACAGCGGCCAAAAATACTTTCAAATGGGTTAGCGATCGGAAACTTATGTTATAGGTGAACTAAAATATAATCCCAAATGCAAAACACAATGTATTGTCACGGTCGATTCTCATTCCATTGCCAACGTTTTTCTATGCTCATTGGAAATACGTTTGTCGCTGTTTAGTTGTTTTTATTTGTATTGGATATTCGCCCCTTAAGACTATAATTTCTAGAGTTATTGCCACTACCAGTATATTTGCGTCTTAAAAAGTCTATCAACGATTATTAATTATTTACATCTCAGAAGAGATGAAAAAAATTAGAAAACCTTGGACGGAGTGTATTATAGTAAGCTAAATAAGGCAATGGCTTGCTGACTACACTACTAGCGAAAGTGACCAGCCGCGGCACAGTCCATGGATCCGTACACGCGGAATGCATTTTTACTCGGCTTGGCCAACTTTTGAGTGGAAATGAGAACTATGCGAGTTAAATTCGTAGACCGGAATTACCGGGAAATTGCATGGCAAGGCATAATTCAGATTCTTATTGTACTTAAAAGTGGATGATAAACTTCGCTAAAGCATTTTACACTAAATAAAAAAATCGATTCAACATTTGATCGAACCAGTTCTCCCACTCCAAACTTTCGTCCTTATTTCGGCGCGCGGCAATTGGAATGCGTTGAATGATTAGAATGTTATCCGCAAATGGTTAGTAGCTCTTACATGAAACAACGCGTGACAGCGAGAGCGGAGATGGCGGAGAGGTCCGAAAACAGACAGACAGACAGAAGATATACAGAGAATAGAAAGGACAGCTGAAACAGCCAGCAGGCAAAACGACACACGTTGGTGAGCCGCAAAATGCTTCGTCAGGATCAAGTTGACATTTGGCGGTAGACCGCATCACGCGACTGAATGCCGGGCGTAGTAATGCCAAGCAAGTAAAGGATTTGCTTATTTTGTTACGGCAAGCAGACCGTCGCTTGTGGGTTTTCCCCCACAAGTTTAGCGAGTGCCGTGCGCCATGAAATTTAGCAGATTGTTTGTTGCTGTATATGATTTGTTCGAGTTTTCCATAGCACACACGCACGCACGCACACATTCACAGCCCCGTGCTGCATAACCACTTTTCGTAGGAAACCTTAATCTAATGAAATATGACATTGCGGCTCTGGTCTGAGTTTCAGTTTCAGTGCAAGTGGTTTGGGACGCCAGTGTGTTGCTGTACATGCTGCTCATTCATCATTCGTGTAATGAATGCGTCAGGGAAAAAAATGCGTTCGCGGTTTGAACGGGTTTTTTGGTGAGAAGTAACCAATCGTCATAAAAATGGAGCCAGAAACCGAAAGACGCTTTAGCTACAAGCTGACACGATAACTGAGAACTTCTTTAGGTTTTCCAAGTGCTTCATTAGACCCAAGGAACTTGCGCTATTCCAAGAAAAGGGGGCGAAATCAACTGAGCATGCCGATGGCGAGGCTTGTAGCTCTTACTGCCACATGTGAATGTTATGATGAGGATGATGAGCAAGCTATATTATGGTAATACTTTAATGGATTCTTCAATCATGCTCGCAGATATATTCGCACACATGCCACGTTTTGATTGATAATCAAGCGAAAAACAATTGCAAAGTAATTAACTGAAATTAGCGTATTAACGCCCATTCAAGCCAAAATTCACCAAGGCCGCCCATTCAAAGCGCATGTGGCGAATTTCGTTTTTGATGTTTGCCTTTTTTTCGACCAGACGCAATTAGCGTAATTAAATGATATATGCAAGTTCGAATTCCCCGTTCATGCATGCCAAGGTTTATGAGCTTTGATGTCGGAATGAATTTTTTGTTGTATTTTTGGTTGGCCGCTCTTTTTCGAAATATCTCGTTTTGATAGCAAGAACACAACAAAAACAACAGCAAAAATTAAAACAAAATAAAAACTTGTAATGTGATTGCAGAGCTGCGACTACTTTGCTTATTATACTCCTACTGCGACAGTCCAACACTAAAACATTTAATTTGTTTATGAATGAATGTTGCAGAGATCGAATTCAAGGTGCGCCTTTAATACACCAAGGGTTGAATTGTACAAAGCGAATAGGAATTGATGCGTTCATATGTTCATCGAACCGATGCATTTGCATTAACATATTGTTAGATAAGTCAACCTACGCGTACTACGCGGGCTAAGAAATTGACGGATAATCAACGGCTATGAAAAGCTAACAATATAAGGGATAATTAGCTAGTTGTTGATGATGACAATCCGAATGAAGTCACTTAAATCTCTAATTTACCATAATGTTAGAACAAGCTGCAAGGCAGCGGCTGGCTTAGAAGAGCGCTGGCGGCGAATTGCCAGACATCGTTGTCGCTGAACTGAATTCTTATTTGCATTGCTTCTTCTTCTAATGGTTAGCAAAGCGAGAGAATTGCGTATATGAGCTACAGATGGTGATGGTGATGGTGACGGAGATGTTGATGACGTAGTGGGAGCGCGCATGTAATGTAAACACCCCGCAGGCATAACATGTGTTAGTGCTGACAGCAGCACCGCCACATAGACGCGTCCACGCACACATGCTAAAGCGCCACCTTGCCGGCTTTATTCTTATGTAAAAATGTAAGCCAAAAAATCAGCGCGAATCTTAAATCCCGACAAAATGCATTTAACACATCAAAATTTGCATAGAAAGTGGCACGCGGAATGTGTTTAGCAGCGCACACCAGCACAAGCCACCCAAGCCAAGCGCGCACACACACACGCATAGTGGCATGTAAAGCAAGTTGCCGGCATCGCTGCTGCTTTCTTTAACGTTTATTTTATTTAGATTTTATTTCTTATTGTTATTGTTATTGTTAATGTTATTTTGTGCTGCTTTGGTTTGCCGTTTTTTTTTGTTTTTTTTTTTGTTGCTTTTTATTTGTTCTTTTTATTATCAGTCCAACTTTGATGTCACTGGCTTGCTGTGGCATTGGTAGTTGCCCCTCTTAAATCCTAGAGCCTGTAATTCTTGGAACCTGAAAATCAGCTACTCCGTTTTGTTTATACCACAAGAAAATTATGAATACCATTTTCATAATTGGTTTCAAATGTGCCACGCAGCACTAATATGGTTTAATAGAGCGCTTGGATTATCAGCTACTTCATAAAACGCTAAACATTAAAACTTTTAATATAATTGACTGCACTGTTTTGCAAAAAGAAAAAAACTACTGCAAACTGTTTTTGCCATGCGCTAAAGTCATTCATTACACTCTATCATTTTCAAATGCTTCAATTTGTTGAAAACTTTGTCCGGTGAGCTCGCTGCCTCTGCCTCTGCCTCACTACACGTGCTTCGCTTTGTGGTTTGTCGATCGGCCAACAATGCCAATCCAACAGGTCATCATGAATACAAAATAATGGCAAAAAATTTCGCATACCGCATACTTATGCACCGAAGTTTGCTTTTTGTTGTTTATTTGAGGCATGACTTTCGAGTGTTGAACGAAGCACGCGCTTACAACATCTACTACAGATGATTGCATGCTAATCGATTTAATTGTAAAATATGTAACAAATATGATATAACCACACACACAAACACACACACACACACACAGATACATATATACAAATTAAAGCTGTAAGCCAGCAGAGAATCTACCGTTTGTGCTACCATACAAACGTCCATGCGCCTGTCGCAGACCGACCGCGCCATACGCTTCTTTCGCCCTTGGCAATGCTGTAGTGCATTTTATTCTTTATATATTCACATTTCTTTTTTATGCTTTTCCATGTGTTGAGATTCTCATAAAATTTGCATATAAATTGCGTCTGGCATTTATACGACGCGGCGTCAGCGTCGGCGTCGCCGTTAGCGTGGGCGTCAGCAGCACTGACAGGAGCATGAAGTGTTGCACTCGGTCGCGGACTACGCAGTCGTGCGAGTTGAAACAGACGGAAAAAAAGAGAAACGAAAAAAGAAAAAAGAAAAAACGCAACAGCAACAAAAACGAGAAAAAAGCAAACACAGAACGAGAAAGAAGAAGAAAAGAAAATATTTGTATAGCGTCGAGGTCGGCAGCCAACTTAAAACTTCCGAGCAAGGATTTACAGAATGAACACATTACTTGCACACACACATTCAACCATTCTGCTGTACAGCAGAACAATCAAATTCCGCAACAAAAAAAAAAAAAAAAACCAACAACAAAGAAATAAACAAAAACAGCCGCCACAAGTTGCCGAAACTATTTTCTTTCAATTGGGTTGAGATGAATTGCGCTCCATTGAGAGCAATTTAGTTGTGCGCGCTGCCTAGAATCGGGTTCGAGTCTGTGCTGTGCTGTGCTCGTACTCGTAGTCATATTCATACTCTGTAAGTATTCGCCGCTTAGCGTTGATTTTTCCTGCACTTTCGCCTCGAACTGCGTTAAATTACCATTGCCATTACGTCTTTGACCCACACGCCCCTCAGACTACCAGCCAAACATATGTACGGCCAAGGCGATTTGCACCGCCCACCGTTACAACTATTCACACAACTTTTCTCGAACTCGATTCGAACCCAATGAAGATGAAAATTGTTGATGTTGATTGCTGCAAATTCAAATTCAAATAATAATTTTTGCACTAATTGCTCCAAAAATATCAGCAGGAGCAGCAACAAAGGCAACGCACACAAATGCAGAATTGGTAGAGCAGTAAGTAAGAACAGCAACAACAAATAAGGCCAGAGCAATTACAACAATTGCTGTTGCAGTTGCAGTTGCACAAATGCAAAAACTTTCATTGTAAGCAATAAAACTTTTTGCCACTCGAAAATCATTTGAATGTGGTGTGTTGCTTGTGCCGTGCCACCATCCGCCAGCCGCCAACTATTCGCCTTACTCTGTACACCATTGAGCACGCTGAGCACTGTGTATGCACTCATTATTCACAGTATGAGCCAAAAAGCATGCAACACAATAAATTCTTGTTGTTTTTTGAGCTGAGCGCTTGCAACTTACTGTGACTGCAGCGCGCACGCTAGTGCGCTTTGCCAATTGTTGGCCAAATAAATACGCGAATTACATACATATGTGTGTGTGTGTGTGTGTGTGTGTGTGTGTGTGTGTGTGTGTGTGCATGTGCGTGCGTACTCCAAGTAGTCAGTGTAATTAATCAACTTTGTCGTTTGGCATTGCCTACTTTTTGGTGCAGCTGCTTTCGTTGCAAGCTTCAAACGTCGCTGTTGGCAATGCTTAACTTTGACTTGAACTCTGGAATAACAAACTGCGTTTGTTGCTCTAGCATCATCCCATGATCAACAACCATTCCCTTTTCACAAGCTTCTTGTTTTTCTTTTTCTCTTGTTCTTGTTCAGTTCCATGTAACTTCTTGTAGTTATTTTCTCAAGCAGCGCAGAGGCTGTACGCAAAGGGGTAGGCGAGTAGTTAGAAGCGGGCCATGCAACTCACAATGATGAAGTCACTTAAGTGTTGCCAAGTACTTGTATAATAGAATGCCCGCTTCGCACATCTCTCTTACACACTCTCTCTCTTAATATTTTAAATAACCCTTCGACATCACTGTGTATGTCCTGCTGTTCCTGCTGTCGTTGTCGTCTCCTTTGTAGTTATTGGTGCTTGTGCTTTTGTTGTCATTGACGTTGTTGTCATTGTTGCTGCCGTTGTCCTCGTTCTTATCGCAGTCGTTCACTGATAATATTATCCCGTTGGCGTTCCGGTAGCGTTCAGGTGAACTAAACTTAGCTACGCTAAGCTGTGCTGAGCTACGCTGAATTTCGAGACCGAACACGAGCGCGATTCAAATGAAGTCGCCTCGGATGTCAGCAGCAACTGTCATTTGCTGGGCGAACTCATATTATCTACAAAAAGCTTTTGCCTAGCATCACTTTGTTATTATTATTATTGCTTGTTAGACCGCTTCACCCCCGGCGGACAACAGCAACATACGAAGAACTACCATTGACAGAAGCAGCATTTGCACCTGCTGCGTTATTCGCGCTTGAATATGCTTTTTCTAACTTGGTTTTTGTTGTTGTTGCTGCTGCTGTTGTTTTTGTTGTAGCATAAACTTATCGTTTCACGTTCCTGACTCTGGTTGGTAGCATAGTTACAACTGAGTTGGCAGCATTGCTGCCACAGGCAGCTTGTTGTAGCGAACACAATAAAAATAACAACTTAACTGACATCAACTTCAACTTCAGCTTTGGCTTTGGCTTTGGCTTTGGCAGTGCCACACCCACACCCACACACACACATATACACACACAGTCACTGGTAAGTATGGCGGCAACCTGCGTTGTTGTCAGCGCTAGACAGGAGCAACTAGCATTGTGCCATAACAATACAAGCTTTAACTGTAACATCGGGCTTGAGGCAATGCTTTCCTAGCCAATCGTGTCATCAGCTTTGTCGTCATTATTATTATTTTTTACAGCGTAATGCTGTCGTCAACGTCGTTGTTTTTTTTTTTTATTTTATTAAAAACTGTTTTTACTGTTTTTATACAAATTTGATGCTATTACCACAAACAGTGCTCATCGGCGGTCGTTTTAATTGACCGTTTCGACTTGAAGCTCGAAGAAATCTTGTAAAGTAATAAAAGACAACATTTTATGAGTACCCCAACTCCAATACTCGTACTGATGACGGTTCCGTTGGTCGTTTAAGCAGTCTTAATAAGTTAAGGCATTTCAGTATTCCATTGAAAGTTGCTAGTTTTGCTATCCGCTTGCACAGGCAGCAACAATGAAACGTGTAATGCAGCCGCGACGAAAATTGTATACCCTTTATGGAGGCACATGTATAGACGGCGCTCTTGGATAACGCGGCTTTAGCTTAACGCGTTTGTTTAATCATGCATAAATTTAACATAACGTGTTTATAGTTTTGAATTGAACCAATACTACTTTGAGAGATACTTCTTAAAGCCAATGCTGGTTTATAAATCATAAGATCCAGGTGCCTTTAAGGGTACGAATAAAAACTATTTACAAAGCTACAAAAAGGCCTGAATAATAGCAACTATCTTGAGTCAGGGCTATGTTAAATGAAAATCCTTGGATTCTATAAAATGCTGCTGTTGATAGATAACGCACCAGGCCAGTGCTCGAATTTAAGCCAAGCGAGTATTCGAGTGGTTTCTTTGCCACTAAATAAAACATGCTTGCTTTAGCCGTTTCATCAAGTTGTAATCCTAAACCTTAAGCAATATTACATGAAACATACGTTGCATTGGATATAAGATAAAATTGTAAAGCGTCTATTAATGTGTTAGATGCTTCGAAGCTCTTTTCAATAAAGGCGTGCGTCGAATTGTTTGGTTTAGCTATGAAAAATTGTAGCCAGAAGTTGTTAGGTATATATTAACGTTATCTATCGATGAAGAAGGATTGTTAGAAGTTGATGGCATTTGATGAGTTAGAAGATGATTTAGTTTTTTTTTTCTTTGCCAACAAATGAGTTTTTAAATAAGCAAGTTTAACGCCAAATGGTCGGAATTCGACCACACAGAGAGCTTAGTGTTGAGCTTATTGCTTAAGTTATTTAGTTATGAATATATATATATTTTTTAAAATACATTAAAATCGTCGGCACCTTATTGCTAAAAACTTAGAAAGAGAAATGGAAAGCAATGTTTCACACAGAGCTGTTTTATTGCGGGCGCATCTCTATTACGCTCACTCTCCTTTACTCACACACTCCATCGCGCTCACTCTCCAGCACTCGCACTTTCTATCACACGGGCTTGTTCGTCGTGTGTGGGCAGATGAGTGAATTCTAATATGTGACTACAAATCTATGATACTTCCTCTGTTAAAGCTAAAGAAATTCAACCGCCAATAATGCGGACAAGCCTTGCTGCGCTCAATCGACGTGTACGGATTCTTGCATTGCAACAAAAGTTTGGTCCCCATTTATTAGGACAGCTCACTAAGTAAAGACTTCGAAAACTATTGACCACTGCGAAATTGCTATGTTGCCCCTTAGCCAGAGCCAGATGCCACTTGAACTAAACTGAAGAGCGCTCAACACTCTGAACAATGAAATGATGCAGAGCTAAATTTCCACTAGTGCGCACCGTAGGAGAGAGCAGCGCTGCTTGAATGTCGCAAATTTTCAGCGCTTATCAAATCGCTTAAGGTGAATCCATTTTGACGACGCGCAGATTAGAAGAAGCAAATGACGTAACGCGACGCAGGAGCGACGAACGTAACTATTACAAGTCTTATTTGGATTGTTTGTTATTCTTATTGGAGCCGTATAGACGGCGTGGTGGACGAGGCTGCCGACCGAAATATGTGCTGACATTTGTAATTTGCACATGCTGATTTTGATGCTGCTCCAGCCATTGATAATGCGCTGCTATTCGATTATGTTGCTGGTTGCGGTTGTCGCACTTGCCACGTCACCACTGTGTCAGCACACCACTGCTGCCAGTTTTTGTTGTCTTTCTCTTGTTGGTTTTGTCAATTGCGGGCTGTTGACAATTACAGAAAAACTGTTCGCATTTGCCACAAAAACAAACACAGCAACTCTGGCAATTGTAATGCGCTAAGCAAGAAGTTGGCAGAGACGCAAAACGTTGCTTATACTTAAATACTTTTGTGCGTAGATACGCTGTCAACTTGAATCGCCCTCTGTCGTTGTCCATGTCCCCTTAGTCATGCTCATACTTCTCATCATCATCATCATCGTCATCGTCGTTGTCGTCGTCGTCGACGCCACTTTCATGTCACCAATTTCAACATAAAATGCTTTCCTTCACTCAGCACTTTTTTGCTTGCTTTGCCACTCTTACCAGTTGATAATGCTTGGTACTCGTATTCATGCGATGCTCCTTACGTTCAACTCTGCCTCTGCCTCTGCCGTTGCCGTTGTCGTTTCAAACTGTTTACTTGGTGCTAAGCAGCAAAGTCATCTTCGTGCACTCGTAAAATCCCAGCAAACTGTAGCATTGTAGCTACACCAGCTACACCCAGCGACTATTTGCCCTTAACGAAGCCATTAAAGCATTAAAAGCTCGCAGAAGGCAACTATTTCAAGTAGCAGAGGAAAGGAGGCCAAGCAGTGGATTCGGGGGCGAAGTGAAAGATGGTTCATTAAAACTTGAATAATCAGTTTTGGGTGTCGAAAACAAAGTAATTCAATTTACGATTTCATTAATTTCGATTTTAAGGTACCATCTACACCGTCTCCGCAGAACAAACTAGGCAGCTATGCGCCCAGAGGTAACTCATATAATTACTTGTACAATTATATAAAAATTCTTCGCTATGAGCGGCATATTTAATTGGCATTAGCAAGGCTTAACGCTTACCTCTTCTGTAGACTCTTTGCACTAAAGTAGCGACTGGCACTGGGGGTTACCTGCCTTGGTCAGTTGCGTTATGTCTAGAAAGCGTGTAGCAGACTCTCAAAGACATGAGATAGTAAATAATTATAATGACTAGCGAAGTTCGAGAGGACTTTACCGAGTTTGGTGGTAGGCAGCAGATATAAACCAAAAGCACTGAAAATTGTTTAAAAGTGTTTGAAAATCGGCAAGCGCCAACAAAATTAACACTCGCAAATAATAGCGTCGATCATTTTCACTTAAGTGGGGCACTTTGCGCATTTTTCCTAGACAATTGAGTTGGCCATGGCATAGTAATCGCTTGGTGCTGAAGGAGGCACTCACAAATTGAACAGTACCAATGGTGTCGTTTCTTTCTTGTGCAGAGTGAAATAAATAAAGTTTGCAAAGTTCGTGAAACACGCTTGACACATGATGCGAAGAAGTCGCAAGAAAAGCGGGAACCCAAGCAAAGAAAATGAAGATAAAATAATGTACTATACTCGTGCAAGGGCTACGCGTGGGGTAGTTGGTACATACGCTTAATGTGTTTGAATGGGCCTGTTGAAGTCTCTGTCTGCCTGTCGGTCTGTCTGCCTGTCTGGCTGGGGTTGAAAGCAATGGAAAGCAAATATTTGCAAAGTGGCAGCAGCAAACTTTGTAGTAACAACGACAGCGTATAGCAATTTAAGAATGATCCAGCATAAAAGTTGGCAACAGCCAAGGTCCGTACATACGCACTACACAGGAATGAGCCGAGCGAGCGAGCGAATCCCGCTGAGCTCAACGATTTTCAGCAATTCGTTCGCAGTGGATACATCAGAATTCATAGAATTTTTTTTTTTTAGTTTTTTCTTTTATTTTCTTTTGTTGTTGTGGCGCACGCACACAAGCAGAAAAATATTATTTTTATTAATGTGCGGGCAGCATTTTGAAGCAGATGCGTTTATCGAATAAAATGCGTTTTATTATTTGTCAAATAAACGATTTCGGTAAGAGCACTCGAACGAGGGTGGATAGCAACGGCAGCCGGAAGCGGATGTGCTGCATGTGATTGAGCGGACATTGAACGTTACGCTGCTGGCACTGACCATAGTCTGTCGTCTGTGGTCTCTGGTCTGTATGAGAGCGCGACGACGCGTGACAAGGCACAACTGCTTGAATTATCGTATTTGGGGACAATATTTTCAGAGGCAATTGAGCACACAATAAGAATTGGGCTACCATGGAATGTTCGCAACTAATACTCATCCTTAGTCATTTTGTATTTACAGATCCCGAGAAGTTTGCATTTTTTAAGCTGTTTACCACCACTGGAGTACTAAATTTCCTGTCACTTGTCTCAACCGTTCAGAAGGGGAAAATGTGAAACAAGGTGTGAAAGTCTTTTTTCATTGTACTACTACCTGGTATGGCACATCCACCTTGCATAACTGTCGCTGAAATAAATCCGCACAGAATTCGGCACACGAAAGTATGCTACATGTATTATATATCTCTGTTCCTTACTCTCTCTAGTCTCGTTAGCTCTAGTGTTCTTACATGGCGATTTATGTGCTTGCCATCTGTCATTTCGTAGGCCTTTTAGTTCGTCTGTCTGTCGGTCTGTCAGTCTGTCGGTTTATATATCCCCTTATTTATCGAAGTGTCTGCTTGTGTGTGTGTTCCTGAAGTGCGTTTAGGTGTTATTTGTCGTTGTATATGACGACTGCACTTGTCGCAAGGACCTCAGCTTGATGTATCTGAGGGATTACGCAATGTAACTATTGGCGTTGTTGTTAATATTGTGGTTATTTTGCTCTTATTGTTCTTGTTGTTGTTCTCATTGTTGTTGTTGTTGCCGCTGCTGTTGTCATTACTCAATTGTGTCAATTCAATTGTGCTGAAATTCATTACCTTAACTCCACAGTACCGAAGTCTATGTCTTTGACAGTCACTGTAACTGTCACAACGATTGTCGTTGTAACAGAAGTAAGACACATAACAGACACATGCCACACACAGTGTACAAACAGTAAGTAAAGCACAAATAATACGCTTGAATATTTATGCTCATTTTAGTGGAATGTGCTTTCCATTGCAGGCATCATCCCCATTGACAGCATGACGTCTTTTGGACGCTTGTGCCTTCGAAAATTTAAAAAGCTTTGTTCGAGCTTATTTCTACAAAAAATTACTAAATACTTATCATATTTCCATGGTAATTTTTTCTGTCGCTTGTAATTGCTTCATTACCCCGAAACATATTAGAGGAAACGAATAAGCGACTAGCATATTATGTTGTTCTGATCTGAAGCTAAATATAGTATCTTCCACCGCTGCGTCTCTGCTTATTTATTACTTATACTCGTAGAATCCCACTGCACCCGGTAGGCAGACATTGTTCTGTCACAGCGCGCAAAGATATCTCTGTGAGAAATGTGAAGAAGATCATTGCAAAGGCCAAGCGAATTGCAAATTTGAAGCGCTTAAACTAAATTAGTGTATCTAAAGATATTTTTGGAATGCCTGCGGCGAAAATGAATGGAAATTCATTTGATTAACATCACCAACACATTTTTAGCTGTCAAAATCGCTCGCATTATTAAAACTGTTTTAGAACTCGCTTTGGATCTTTATACCAAAACCAACAATATGCAGTACCAAAATAACATTGAAATCGGTGTACCTGTTTCGAAGATTAGCGTGAACAAACATAAGGACAGGTAATTTTTATATATTCAAATTTAGTAGCTCAAGGTTTCTGAGGTCATAAGGGCATGGGTAGCTTAGCAGAAGTTATATGTGGCTAGCAAATCTTCGAAGAGTGTGTAGCAAGATTTCAAAGACTTGCGCTAGCAAATATGGATTTTCTGAGTTGAGATTAAAATCGACAACAATAATATCCTTTTGTAACTGGAAGCTTCTAATTGGCCGTCAACATAAGAATACATCGAATTATTACTTATTGGCCAGCTTCATACAAGCCTAACACTCAATTTGACACAGTCATCAAGG
The DNA here is from genome assembly GCA_035041755.1 of Cacoxenus indagator. NCBI lineage: Eukaryota > Metazoa > Arthropoda > Insecta > Diptera > Drosophilidae > Cacoxenus > Cacoxenus indagator. The sequence goes on along the minus strand of JAWNKX010000197.1, from coordinate 1,071,682 downwards.
CATCAAGACTCTCTTTCCTTTGCCACTAGTTACTTAATCGAGGCTTTAAAGTCAGTTCGTTTAAATGCAGTTTTAAAGTTTGTCACTGTCACAAAATATGTAGTGTTAGTTATTGGTGCCCAGGAAACAAGGACACGAGAACATCAATCATAATTTCGCTAGAGCTCAGACAGTAGATATTAGGGATGGGTATCGAACAATCGATTATTCGAGGTAGTCGATGTTTTGTTGAAATAATCTTTTTTTTTTTTAATCGATGTCATCTGGATGCGATTAATCGCCTAATCGATGGTTTTATGACGATTATTAAACTTTTTCTGCGCCGAGAAAACATAGCTTTGTTTTAACTTTTCGGTTTTTTTTTTTAGTAATCAGTAGATAGAAATTATATAGCGAGTAACGCTCTTTTATCTAATTTTAAACCTCATAGATTTATAGATTCAATAGATTTGTATATTTGTAAATGAAGCAAACATTTGTATTTTACCTAAAAGGGTAACTCTACTTAATTGAATTGGTAACTCAAAGAACAGCTTACAATCGATCGTTGCTCAATGAAACAATAATCATTCATCAAATCAAATTAACGTTTACAAAACATGACAGAGAGAAGTAAAAAAATCAGGCTCCGTCAAAATCATACAAACAACTTATTACAAAGCAAACAAGAAAGAAGAAAAAATTACAAAAAAATTTCTTCTGTAATTAGCACTAAAGTATTTTAACTGCAGCTTTTTTTATTTTATTTTTTTAAAGGAAATCTGCTTGGTGATTAATTAATTCAGGAATGTTGAAAATTTACCTATAATGCATATTAAACTGTAAAGCATACTAAAGTTATATAGGGCTTGTAAAAAGGATAGAAAAACAAACAAAGAAATCACAAATATGGAAGACAGACGACAAATATTGAGAGACGTATAGACAGATAGACAGAGTCATCTATTACCCCGCAGCTAAAAGCGGTTTGGCTAAATCACTTCGACTTAAAACGTACATGTAAATACTTTTCCAGTGCGCTTTAACTCAGTAAGTGCATTAAGCGTAGGTCGCTTTTTAAACCCGACGCTAACCAAGTCGCTATTCACAGTCAGCTGTATGTTTCGTGAAGAGTTGCTATGTGGTGTAATTATTTTGCTTTAATTTCATTTTTTTAATGGTTTTACGAATTAAATACTAAAAAATCATTGTAAAACGTTATTAAAAATCAAGATAAGCCTTATACATTTATATTTTATTTTATACAAGTTGCTTTTTTCAAAATAACTTATTCTGATTAGTAATTCACATAACATTTTATGCGCATGGAAACTATGCACTAGAAAAATAAGAACGGATTGAAGTCTCACATATAACCACTTACACTTACAAATAAAGTGTTCTAAGGCAATTCAATTTTAGCTAAACCACTTTTGCTGCTATTTAAACGTAGTATATGTTTGCTTTTAGATATCTTCAAAAAAGTTCTTAATTTTTCATACACCTTTAATTTATAATGTTAGGTAAAAGTTGGGAGGAACTTTTTTCTTTTTTTTTCTGAAAGCCTTAGCAGCTAGTGCTCTAGTTAAGTGGAATAAAAATTTATTTTGTATCTTTCTAATTATAAGTAAACATAAAAAATAAATAAATAAATATTAGGTAAAAATATATTTATCACTATAGAAATTAGTCTAATTTTGTTCGCGCCTATAAATTGTTGTCTGGAATTTATTAAACGTACTAGTATTTATGTATAATATATTTATTAATTTTTATTTATTAATCTGGTTCTTCTATTTTTAAAATTAGTGGAGATCTCAGTTGATCAATTGGGGCATTAAAACTAATTGAATTTCGTATACAATTTTGTGTAATTGATTTTTTTCTCACGGTTTTAAAGTTGACGATTAATCGATTTTTTAAGCAACAATTAATCGACGCATCGATCAACTAGTAATAAATAATAATCAATGTCAATAATCGATGTTTTGTTGGTCGATAAACATCCCTAGTAGATAGACATGGTTCTTTGCTTGTTGGTAGACAATCAATCTCAGCAATTATTGTGCGCCTAAGAAAAAATTTTGTTATTAAAATTGTATAGTGTATGCTGAAGAATGAATACGCGTGGGAACCGCAGACACAGACTGAGTTCATAGCCAACAACTCTCAACCCAAATTAATTAGAAAAGTTTGGGGAACCGAACATTCAACGAGTAATCACAGTCACACTGGGACTGAAACAGTAAGCTGACAGGAGCAGTTGCAAATTCGGAATGCCATTAAAGTGTATGAGAGAGAGAGGCATAAAAATGTGGTGGCTTGCTTAAACGATAAATTAAAAATGTCCCAAAGCAATTTATCCTACCAATGAGAAGATGGTCAATGTTTTTGTCCTAAGAGGCTTGCACTGCCTTCGCACTGGTTGCGCCCTTGCCTGCCTGCCTGTCTGCCTGCGTGCCTTACTGGATAACTACGTGACGCCTTCGCGCTCGGCATTGCCGCATCACAATACTACTCGTTGTCGCCGGTGAAGTCTGTATCAGGCGCCAGTTAAGACTCTCATGACTTAAGGATGCCATAAATCCTGGCATATTAAAACGAAAATCTCTGAAATGAATTCAAACATAATATTTAATCGATTGTGTGCGTTGTACCGCTGAAGTTTGGTCGCCAGTACGAGTCGCACACAAGCACAACGAAGTTGACAAAGCCATAAGCGAAAGCAAGGCAAGGAGCAGAGATAGGCACGCTTAAAAAGCACAGAGTGCTGGTTTTCATTTAATCGCGCACCCTTTCGATGTTGCCTTTGCCTACGTGAATCACACTGCTCGCAACCGTTTGCTTCTTGGTACGTGTACTGGGTCCAAGCAATACAACGCAAATGGCATACAAATAACTCATGCGGTTGTCCTTTGATTGTTTTCTGCGTTTACGTATTGCTCGCTCATTTCGGCATTCGTAATTCACTCGTAATGGCAAATCAAAGTGGAAAACCGCTTAAGCTGAAATTATTTATTTTCACAGCTCAGCACAGCCTGGACTCAACCCAGCTGCTCTTTGGTTAGCAGACGAGCTGCAAATCTCTTTTGGCTACTTCACTTAGTTTGGCGGCAAATGCTTTCAGCTAATTTCATTTCATTGAAACAAAAGCGTGCGTAGCTAAAGGAAATTACGTGATAACCGAAAAATGAATGTCCTGTGTAGCCATCATACATTTTTAGCTGCTACATCACTATGGTCGGCGAACGTAAGGATTTGTCGTCACACCTTTTCACCGTTTAATGTGCGCAGCATCACTTTGTAAATTCAAATTTCATTACAAAAAGCTGGTGTGTGTTTGAGCAGCTTACAAATACATGCAACAACAAAAAAGACAACAAAAATCATATCGCGCTCTAGATGCTAAGTCAAAATGTATACGTGGACAGGTCTAGCAATGAACAAAGGATATGCGATTTGGCTGACTGACGGCATCAATGAATGAATGAATGAATGAATGAATGAATGAATGAAGTACGTGGTAGCCTCAGCGAACCAAGAATGTTGTTGCTTCATTCATGTGATTTCGCATCCCGTTGGTTGAGTTCATATTGTTGCTTTTTCTTCTGCTGCCCTTTACTTATGTCCAGTTTATCTCTGCGCGCGTTCAGCGCTTCTTTTTTTATATATTTTGCATGCTATGCCATTACATAATTTTTTTCGGCCATCACTCACATCACTCGGCACACCTACCACTAACAAGTGGACACATGCAAAGGGCAATGAAGGCAACGTGCGTGCCCTTTTTTTGCTTCTGCTTTCGCTTTTATTCCAATTTGGTGTCAGAGTATAAAGCGTATTGACTTTGACGTGCAAACAGAATACATCGCAGTTGTCTGATGGCCGCCATTTGTGTGTGAGTAACACTGTGTGTGTGTGTGTGTGTGTGTGTGTGCTTGTATCGGCTCACATAAGTCCGTGTCTGTTCAACAAGATTTCGTGTTTAAAGCGAATAAAAGCAACAACAACAAAATCTCATACCTTTCCAAATTGTCAGCGTAGCTCAGCACTTTTCACTCCGCGCCACCATGTGCCACCCAATAAGCCACCTGACCAGCTGGCGGTCAAATATGAAGAAGCCAAATCCCAAAGCAAGAAGAGCTTTAAATTTCTACACATTTTTGCGATTCCAGCGCAAACTGCAAACAAGTGAGATTCGCAGTTTTTGTGCAGGAGAACATATGTGCTCCTATGGCTCAGTATGCTTTTCCGGTCGCATAAAGCGCAATATCACTGTGTATGTGTGTTTGTGTGTAAAGCACTTGGAAAACATGCAAAAATCTTTATTCGGTGAATATCATCAACAGCTGCCAACCATTTGCATGGCATGGCTCTTTTTTATCGCCATTTGTACACTCTTTATTATCCAATCTCACACACTCTAACTCAGCCTACGTCTTCATAACTGTCTCTTAAGCCCTAGCTACAATAGCCAAGTGTTCTCCACAGCTACCCACGCACTTATAACAACTGCTTGAAATTGAGTTGAACGTTAAGCCTTTTAACACAAAATGTGCTGTCCAAGCGTGGAACAACCGAATGCTTCACATAAATGTAACAAGTGGTGGTGAGCTGATGATCGGTGACCATTATCGGGCGAGTCACCCTGAAACCATCCCGTTTTGGCGTTCGCCACCATTACCTGTTTGCTTATATTCTTTTTACTTTTACACAAACTGGCCATGGGAGAAAAAACATTGTCCTTGATATTTTTAAAACGAAAATACCGTTGGCGTTGCTAAGCTGAAAAACAAGCTTAGGATAACGCTCAAGATATATGTATGTAAGTATGCGATATCATGCCCCAGTTTGGTAATAGAAAATCTCAGAAAATTGCTTTGGCTTTGCACATTGTTATAGCGTTCAACAGACTTAAAAGTCTACTTGAGAAATAATCAGCCTACAGTTTGGAGTGGCCGCGTAGTTCTGTTCTTTTTTTTATTGATTTTATTTTTCTTTGTTTATCGCAAATTATTACTAAATTCCATATCAGACATAATCAGTTTCACAAAAACAAAATACTTACTCAAAATACTTGAGAGTTTTCTTTGTTTTTGGTTCCTTGCGTAAACAAGACGCACTTGTGAAGGACTTCCGAAAATAGAAGCCAAAAATTCGGTGAAAAGCACCCCGAAAATCCAATTTGCTGATTTGATCGCGGAAAATTTTCCACTTGAACATGAATTGATTATGAAAGCGGCCGGCAACAAAAGCACGTCGCTGGTTAGCAGATGCTGGAGTGCTGGAGTGCTGGAGTGCATCAATGATCCCAAGGTGGCAGGATAATAGACGAATAGACGAATTGACGAAGCTGATGATGATGATGATGATGATGATAATGATGATGATGACGGATGCAGCTGCTTATTTGGCGCGGGTTGCGTGCGTACACTTGAAAATTGTCGTAAAAATTTCCAATGATTTCCAAACGGAAATTAGAGTCAAATAGAAAAGAGGCAAGCAAAAAGGGAACAAGTTCAGAGTTATAGTCTACTTTTAACCAAAAAGTTTTCTTGCCCAATGCTGGGTTGAATATATCTTTGAGTTTGGCCTTGGTCCAAGCTTACATCTTCTTTAGCTCAATCAGTTTTGTACACGTTCAACCACTCGAATGCTATTATTATTGTTATTTTTTTGTTGTTGTTGTTAAGCAGGATAAGCGTAACGAATCGTTATTATCCTAGCACGCAGTGAATACGCAGCCAAACAATCAAAATGAAAATGAAAGCGCATCACTAGAATGCCATACAAAAGACGAAAGGCAGCCTCAGTGCTAAAAAATGAGGGTGACTTGCACTAGCGAGAAACCTTCGCTCAACTTGGGCGAAGATTCAATTGAATTTTCATACAAGCCGCAAACAATATTCCTCCTCACCTATTGTAGAGGCGGAAAACGCGTACCGGAAATAATAAGAAGCAAAATTATTTACCAGACGTTGAGAAAAGTTCCCGCGAGTCCTCAAATATTTGTGGCATACATACAGGCGCAACAAGGGCGACAACAGTGGTTGGTTGATCGATACCAATTGGGGCTGACAGACTTTGCACTGACGCATGACTAATGTGCACGTCTTGGGGCCCAATTGAAATGCCACATTCGAAAACGCTGTCCTTATAATAGTTTTCTTATATGAAATACTCGTAGCATTGAATGGAGAGAATTAAAGATAACTAAATTTTTCGAATTTGGTTCACATTTTGCGTATTATCAGACGTTGATTCCGCCGCTGCATGAAAATGTGCTGCGGAATCTTCTTCCAGGGTTTGACCTTGGTCTCTAAAATTACCCTTCACCTGTAAGTCGAGCTGGTTTCGATTTGTAGACCACCGAGGTGATTGTGCAGCCAATTTTAAATGTGGAACGTCGTCATTCCCCCTTTCCCATAACAGGTGCCTCGAAATTAGATTGAAGTAACTGTAACGACTTCAAAACTAATTGTAACGAAAAGTTGAATCCAAATTAACAAACAAGACACCTTTGCCTTTCTACTCTGTTAGTCATAAGAATTTCTGTTGTTCGCCACACACTACTCTAAGAAAAACGTTTGTGGCAAAAATCTAGAGTCTTTACACAGCCATAAGAAGCATTAAAATAGTTGCTTCCAATATTGTGTTGTTTTACTGTGTGTAAAGAGTGTGACGTTCATAATACCGAAATGGTGGGACAAGTGAAAATCAAAAAGATAATGGGTAAGAAACATAAATAAACTATAACACAGATTTTTCTTGTAACTATTCTCAACCACCCGACCAGCGGCTCAGACATGTTTATGTCACTATGCCAATGCACACCAGTGCCAGATATGCTATGAGATTGTGTTGTCTGCTTTAATGAACGAATACTATGAGAATTATGAATACCTCAAGATGTTAAGACAAATGCCTATCGTTGAAAATGTTAAAGCAGAGCCACCAAAGGTAACCCCTACCGCTATACCTTGAAGAAGTTGAAAAGTGACAATCCCTATCATTAATGTTACGAAAGCAAATCCACAAAAGTTCTGCAAGCAGATCAAAAATTTTCAAGAATAATAATTAATATTTTTTGTATAATTTAATTATGTATATTCGCAATTACGTACTTATTATATAAGCAGGTGACTCGGGCACACGCCAAATCACTTTACGGAGGAGCGTGTGACTTATGGAGTCGCCATAGTTCATAGCCGCTTGAGACGAGTTCTAATTAAATATTTCTGGTACTGCATGTAAATCGATTGTTGTTCTACTCAATCCCTTGGAAGCTATTCAAGATTTTGGTTTGGTTTTGTACATTTTCCCCATTTTTCTTCTAATTTACATATACCATCTCGATAAAACGATTGCGCTTCCGAGGGTACCATCCCAATGAACCATTTCGGAAGTATTTGTTGGTCAGCGCGTTTTGCATTGACCCAAACAAGTGGCAACATGTGATGTCCAAGCGTGGAACAATCTAATGCTTCACACAAATATTTTGTAAACAACAGGTCATCTTTTCGGCATCTGCCAATAGTTCAACAGACATTCGTAATTTCAATCAATCCAAATCAGTTCAACGCTGCTTTCCCTGCTGAAAGCATTAACAATTTTACGGAGAAATTAGAGAAATTGGATTGATTGCATTCCCATTCTCATAAGTTTCTCACATCGCGCAATTGTGTAAGCCAAACTTTCTCAGCCGCATCATTACTAGTCTTGGTGCACATTGCTCCATAATATATTAATATAAAGTATTACAAAAAGTTTTTAGAGAAACACAACGACTCGTCATGGATCCTTTGATGTCTGAAGACGTCGCAGCATTTGAGCAATATCTGGCACACCTCGTTGTAGCTTACACTGAACCATCAAGACGTTGGCAATATGTCTTCTTGGCCGTGTCATTGGGCACAGCCATTGCATGGTTCTGGATGGGTAATCCCCTGAGAGGACTCTGGTCAATGGGAGAGTTACCCTGGAACCATCCCGTTTTGGCGTTCGCCACCATTAACTGTTTGCTTACATTCTTAGTTTTACACAAACTGGCCATGGGAGGAAAAACTATTGGCTCACATCTGCGTTGCGTAGTTGGCACCTATAACCTTAACTGTGACGACGAAGGAAGGCTCCACGTGAAACATGCAGAAAACAACAACGACAACTAAGTCGTAAGTTAGTTACCAAGACATCCGAACACACATAGATAAACAAACATACGAATACAGCGTTGAATATGTAAAGAAAACAAAATGAAACACGATAAACACCATCACGTAAACTAGTATATATCATTATTAGAATCTGTTCAAAAGGCACTCGGCAAAAAGAGTTTCAATAAATTACGCTCCCGCCTATGCAATTGGTAGTCCTGTTAAATATAATGCCTGGAAATTATTACTAAAGATGAATAGTTCGAGGGGCGCTGTGCTTTAACGAAGCATACTGAGCAGAGCAGAGATCGGGGTTCGAACATCACTGAAGACGGATTCATGTGTCCTGGTTATGATCATGTTCAATACCTACGATCTCTGGCAGATATTGCTACTGCTTGTCGGCGTCAGATGGCACGGCACGCCCACTCTCAAGGACTGGTATCGGCAGACGAATCACCCGCCATCATAGCAAACAAAAACCATTCGATTAGTGGAGCAAACAAGGTGATGTAAGAAGTAAATGTATTTTTTTAACACTAGATGGTGTTGAGTGGTGTACTGTGCAACACTAATCCGATTGTACCAAACGAAAGGTGACATTTTGGACTACATTTTTGTGCAGAGAAATCTGAGCTACAAAACTGCAAAAAGTTGTATTGATTTGAAAATGAGTCAAATATGAGGTTCAGAATGTCTTAAATATGAAAAGACCACCATAAGAGAGATAACAAAATGTATTAAGAATGGCATAAAGGAAAAAAAGTCCCCTGGATATGACAAAATAAATGGGAAACTCCTAAGAGAATTACCTGTGAAAGCTATTAAATATCTAAGAAACATCTTTAACGCTATGTTCAGACTAAATTATTTTCGGAGGGTCTGGAAAGTAGCTGCGATTACTGCAATTCCGATTCCGGATAAAGACGCATCAAGCGCAGAGTCTTATAGACTAATCAGTCTACTCCCTGTGATTTCAAAAGTCTTCGAGAAGATATTAAAAAGTACACTATTGCCACTACTAGAACGCAGCCACACCATTCCTAAACACCAATTTGGTTTTCGAAGAAGTCACTCAACAATACAACAAGTGCAGAGAGTTACGCACAAAATTCAAAACGTCATTGACGATAAAAAATTTTGTATTGGACTCTTCTTGACCGTGGAAAAAGCTTTAGACATCCATGTTGCAAGCAGCCCTAAATAAAACACTTGACTGGCTTAGGAAGTGTACAAGTTATATACACTACTAAGACTAGATTCACACCAATCCATATAAATATTGACGGAGGAGACGTAAATATTCAAAAGGAAGCCAAGTACTTAGGATATATATATATTGACAGATATATATATTGACAGAAACTATACTGGAAACATCGTATACAAAAAAAGCGTGACCAAATCGAAAAGAAAGCAGGACAACTGTACTGGCTGCTTAAGCCAAACTCAAACATTTCACTTGAAAACAAGCTCCTAATCTATAAGATTATATAAGATAATATTAAACAAATTTGGACTTATGGGGCTGAAATATGGGGAGTTGCAAACAAATCAAATATAAAGATAATCCAGAGGTAACAATCTAAAGTTATTCGCACCATCACCAAAGCCCAATGGTATATTACCAGCATGGAATTTCATCGAGACCTAAGAATTACGACAGTAGATGAGGATATAGTCAAGCTAAGCAGAAAACACCAGACCAAACTTCGCCAGCATTCGAACGATGGTGTGAATACATTACCAGTAGCAGAACTAACTCGGAAACGAAGCCTAAAAATGGTAAGCCCAGTGAACCTCACATGACACACATTATACTATTTACTAATTGTTAATTGTTTAATTGTTAATTTATAATTAAAATTAATTTATTTGTGCTCAAATCCAGTAACAACACTACTTTACAAACTGATTGTAAAAGTTAAAATTCACCCACTTGTCCTAAATATTAATCTTTCTATATAGAAAAGGTAAAAGCTCTGCAAAAACATGCGGATTTGTGCGGTTTATAGTTAACATTCTGTGAGTGATCCAGTAGTGGTTTTTTGCTCGATTTCATTGCCCAAATTTCGACTTCTAAGAAGCACCTCGCCAGTCACTGAAAAAGCCGATCAAAAGGTTAATTCTGCTGCTCACAACTTAATCGCTTGAATGCAGCAATCAAGGAAAAGCGAGCAGAAATGGTGAACAAAAAATTTTTGTTAAAAAAAATTAAATATTCTCATTTACTGCGCCATCCAATATTTGACAAACAAGAATATTTTCAAGTGTTATTAATAGACATTCTAAACCAGGGATCGCCAAATAGGATTTTTTAATATTTAATAAGATATTTAGCGAAATTTTCTCATGGACCACTAGTGGTACGGGTACCACCACTCTGGCGACCACTGATCTAAGCAACAAGATTAACTGGCTACAGATGCTCGCCAAACCATTTTGCAGTTACTCATACACATGTCCTTGATATTTTTAAAATGAAAATACAGTTGGCGTTGCTAAGCTGAAAAACAAGCTAAGGATAACGCTCAAGATATATGTATGTAAGTATGCGATATCATGCCCCAGTTTGGTAATAGAAAATCTCAGAAAATTGCTTTGGCTTTGCACATTGTTATAGCGTTCAACAGACTTAAAAGTCTACTTGAGAAATAATCAGCCTACAGTTTGGAGTGGCCGCGTAGTTCTGTTCTTTTTTTTATTGATTTTATTTTTCTTTGTTTATCGCAAATTATTACTAAATTCCATATCAGACATAATCAGTTTCACAAAAACAAAATACTTACTCAAAATACTTGAGAGTTTTCTTTGTTTTTGGTTCCTTGCGTAAACAAGACGCACTTGTGAAGGACTTCCGAAAATAGAAGCCAAAAATTCGGTGAAAAGCACCCCGAAAATCCAATTTGCTGATTTGATCGCGGAAAATTTTCCACTTGAACATGAATTGATTATGAAAGCGGCCGGCAACAAAAGCACGTCGCTGGTTAGTAGATGCTGGAGTGCTGGAGTGCATCAATGATCCCAAGGTGGCAGGATAATAGACGAATAGACGAATTGACGAAGCTGATGATGATGATGATGACGGATGCAGCTGCTTATTCGGCGCGGGTTGCGTGCGTACACTTGAAAATTGTCGTAAAAATTTCCAATGATTTCCAAACGGAAATTAGAGTCAAATAAAAAAGAGGCAAGCAAAAAGGGAACAAGTTCAGAGTTATAGTCTACTTTTAACCAAAAAGTTTTCTTGCCCAATGCTGGGTTGAATATATCTTTGAGTTTGGCCTTGGTCCAAGCTTACATCTTCTTTAGCTCAATCAGTTTTGTACACGTTCAACCACTCGAATGCTATTATTATTGTTATTTTTTTGTTGTTGTTGTTAAGCAGGATAAGCGTAACGAATCGTTATTATCCTAGCACGCAGTGAATACGCAGCCAAACAATCAAAATGAAAATGAAAGCGCATCACTAGAATGCCATACAAAAGACGAAAGGCAGCCTCAGTGCTAAAAAATGAGGGTGACTTGCACTAGCGAGAAACCTTCGCTCAACTTGGGCGAAGATTCAATTGAATTTTCATACAAGCCGCAAACAATATTCCTCCTCACCTATTGTAGAGGCGGAAAACGCGTACCGGAAATAATAAGAAGCAAAATTATTTACCAGACGTTGAGAAAAGTTCCCGCGAGTCCTCAAATATTTGTGGCATACATACAGGCGCAACAAGGGCGACAACAGTGGTTGGATGATCGATACCAATTGGGGCTGACAGACTTTGCACTGACGCATGACTAATGTGCACGTCTTGGGGCCCAATTGAAATGCCACATTCGAAAACGCTGTCCTTATAATAGTTTTCTTATATGAAATACTCGTAGCATTGAATGGAGAGAATTAAAGATAACTAAATTTTTCGAATTTGGTTTACATTTTGCGTATTATCAGACGTTGATTCCGCCGCTGCATGAAAATGTGCTGCGGAATCTTCTTCCAGGTTTTGACCTTGGTCTCTAAAATTACCCTTCACCTGTAAGTCGAGCTGGTTTCGATTTGTAGACCACCGAGGTGATTGTGCAGCCAATTTCAAATGTGGAACGTCGTCATTCCCCCTTTCCCGTAACTGGTGGCTCGAAATTAGATTGAAGTAACTGTAACGACTTCAAAACTAATTGTAACGAAAAGTTGAATCCAAATTAACAAACAAGACACCTTTGCCTTTCTACTCTGTTAGTCATAAGAATTTCTGTTGTTCGCCACACACTACTCTAAGAAAAACGTTTGTGGCAAAAATCTAGAGTCTTTACACAGCAATAAGAAGCATTAAAATAGTTGCTTCCAATATTGTGTTGTTTTACTGTGTGTAAAGAGTGTGACGTTCATAATACCGAAATGGTGGGACAAGTGAAAATCAAAAAGATAAAGGGTAAGAAACATAAATAAACTATAACACAGATTTTTCTTGTAACTATTCTCAACCACCCGACCAGCGGCTCAGACATGTTTATGTCACTATGCCAATGCACACCAGTGCCAGATATGCTATGAGATTGTGTTGTCTGCTTTAATGAACGAATACTATGAGAATTATGAATACCTCAAGATGTTAAGACAAATGCCTATCGTTGAAAATGTTAAAGCAGAGCCACCAAAGGTAACCCCTACCGCTATACCTTGAAGAAGTTGAAAAGTGACAATCCCTATCATTAATGTTACGAAAGCAAATCCACAAAAGTTCTGCAAGCAGATCAAAAATTTTCAAGAATAATAATTAATATTTTTTGTATAATTTAATTATGTATATTCGCAATTACGTACTTATTATATAAGCAGGTGACTCGGGCACACGCCAAATCACTTTACGGAGGAGCGTGTGACTTATGGAGTCGCCATAGTTCATAGCCGCTTGAGACGAGTTCTAATTAAATATTTCTGGTACTGCATGTAAATCGATTGTTGTTCTACTCAATCCCTTGGAAGCTATTCAAGATTTTGGTTTGGTTTTGTACATTTTCCCCATTTTTCTTCTAATTTACATATACCATCTCGATAAAACGATTGCGCTTCCGAGGGTACCATCCCAATGAACCATTTCGGAAGTATTTGTTGGTCAGCGCGTTTTGCATTGACCCAAACAAGTGGCAACATGTGATGTCCAAGCGTGGAACAATCTAATGCTTCACACAAATATTTTGTAAACAACAGGTCATCTTTTCGGCATCTGCCAATAGTTCAACAGACATTCGTAATTTCAATCAATCCAAATCAGTTCAACGCTGCTTTCCCTGCTGAAAGCATTAACAATTTTACGGAGAAATTAGAGAAATTGGATTGATTGCATTCCCATTCTCATAAGTTTCTCACATCGCGCAATTGTGTAAGCCAAATTTTCTCAGCCGCATCATTACTAGTCTTGGTGCACATTGCTCCATAATATATTAATATAAAGTATTACAAAAAGTTTTTAGAGGAACACAACGACTCGTCATGGATCCTTTGATGTCTGAAGACGTCGCAGCATTTGAGCAATATCTGGCACAGCTCGTTGTAGCTTACACTGAACCATTAAGACGTTGGCAATATGTCTTCTTGGCCGTGTCATTGGGCACAGCCATTGCATGGTTCTGGATGGGTAATCCCCTGAGAGGACTCTGGTCAATGGGAGAGTTACCCTGGAACCATCCCGTTTTGGCGTTCGCCACCATTAACTGTTTGCTTACATTCTTAGTTTTACACAAACTGGCCATGGGAGGAAAAACTATTGGCTCACATCTGCGTTGCGTAGTTGGCACCTATAACCTTAACTGTGACGACGAAGGAAGGCTCCACGTGAAACATGCAGAAAACAACAACGACAACTAAGTCGTAAGTTAGTTACCAAGACATCCGAACACACATAGATAAACAAACATACGAATACAGCGTTGAATATGTAAAGAAAACAAAATGAAACACGATAAACACCATCACGTAAACTAGTATATATCATTATTAGAATCTGTTCAAAAGGCACTCGGCAAAAAGAGTTTCAATAAATTACGCTCCCGCCTATGCAATTGGTAGTCCTGTTAAATATAATGCCTGGAAATTATTACTAAAGATGAATAGTTCGAGGGGCGCTGTGCTTTAACGAAGCATACTGAGCAGAGCAGAGATCGGGGTTCGAACATCACTGAAGACGGATTCATGTGTCCTGGTTATGATCATGTTCAATACCTACGATCTCTGGCAGATATTGCTACTGCTTGTCGGCGTCAGATGGCACGGCACGCCCACTCTCAAGGACTGGTAGCGGCAGACGAATCACCCGCCATCATAGCAAACAAAAACCATTCGATTAGTGGAGCAAACAAGGTGATGTAAGAAGTAAACGTATTTTTTTAACACTAGATGGTGTTGAGTGGTATATTGTGCAACACTAATCCGATTGTACCAAACGAAAGGTGACATTTTGGACTACATTTTTGTGCAGAGAAATCTGAGATACAAAACTGCAAAAAGTTGTATTGATTTGAAAATGAGTCAAATATGAGGTTCAGAATGTCTTAAATATGAAAAGACCACCATAAGAGAGATAACAAAATGTATTAAGAATGGCATAAAGGAAAAAAAGTCCCCTGGATATGACAAAATAAATGGGAAACTCCTAAGAGAATTACCTGTGAAAGCTATTAAATATCTAAGAAACATCTTTAACGCTATGTTCCGACTAAATTATTTTCGGAGGGTCTGGAAAGTAGCTGCGATTACTGCGATTCCGATACCGGATAAAGACGCATCACACGCAGAGTCTTATAGACTAATCAGTCTACTCCCTGTGATTTCAAAAGTCTTCGAGAAGATATTAAAAAGTACACTATTGCCACTACTAGAACGCAGCCACACCATTCCTAAACACCAATTTGGTTTTCGAAGAAGTCACTCAACAATACAACAAGTGCAGAGAGTTACGCACAAAATTCGAAACGTCATTGACGATAAAAAATTTTGTATTGGACTCTTCTTGACCGTGGAAAAAGCTTTAGACATCCATGTTGCAAGCAGCCCTAAATAAAACACTTGACTGGCTTAGGAAGTGTACAAGTTATATACACTACTAAGACTAGATTCACACCAATCCATATAAATATTGACGGAGGAGACGTAACTATTCAAAAGGAAGCCAAGTACTTAGGATATATATATTGACAGATATATATATTGACAGAAACTATACTGGAAACATCATATACAAAAAAAGCGTGACCAAATCGAAACGAAAGCAGGACAACTGTACTGGCTGCTTAAGCCAAACTCAAACATTTCACTTGAAAACAAGCTCCTAATCTATAAGATTATATAAGATAATATTAAACAAATTTGGACTTATGGGGCTGAAATATGGGGAGTTGCAAACAAATCAAATATAAAGATAATCCAGAGGTAACAATCTAAAGTTATTCGCACCATCACCAAAGCCCAATGGTATATTACCAGCATGGAATTTCATCGAGACCTAAGAATTACGACAGTAGATGAGGATATAGTCAAGTCAAGCAGAAAACACCAGACCAAACTTCGCCAGCATTCGAACGATGGTGTGAATACATTACCAGTAGCAGAACTAACTCGGAAACGAAGCCTAAAAATGATAAGCCCAGTGAACCTCACATGACACACATTATACTATTTACTAATTGTTAATTGTTTAATTGTTTATTTATAATTAAAATTAATTTATTTGTGCTCAAATCCAGTAACAACACTACTTTACAAACTGATTGTAAAAGTTAAAATTCACCCACTTGTCCTAAATATTAATCTTTCTATATAGAAAAGGTAAAAGCTCTGCAAAAACATGCGGATTTGTGCGGTTTATAGTTAACATTCTGTGAGTGATCCAGTAGTGGTTTTTTGCTCGATTTCATTGCCCAAATTTCGACTTCTAAGAAGCACCTCGCCAGTCACTGAAAAAGCCGATCAAAAGGTTAATTCTGCTGCTCACAACTTAATCGCTTGAATGCAGCAATCAAGGAAAAGCGAGCAGAAATGGTGAACAAAAAATTTTTGTTAAAAAAAATTAAATATTCTCATTTACTGCGCCATCGAATATTTGACAAACAAGAATATTTTCAAGTGTTATTAATAGACATTCTAAACCAGGGATCGCCAAATAGGATTTTTTAATATTTAATAAGATATTTAGCGAAATTTTCTCATGGACCACTAGTGGTACGGGTACCACCACTCTGGCGACCACTGATCTAAGCAACAAGATTAACTGGCTACAGATGCTCGCCAAACCATTTTGCAGTTACTCATACACATGTCCTTGATATTTTTAAAATGAAAATACAGTTGGCGTTGCTAAGCTGAAAAACAAGCTAAGGATAACGCTCAAGATATATGTATGTAAGTATGCGATATCATGCCCCAGTTTGGTAATAGAAAATCTCAGAAAATTGCTTTGGCTTTGCACATTGTTATAGCGTTCAACAGACTTAAAAGTCTACTTGAGAAATAATCAGCCTACAGTTTGGAGTGGCCGCGTAGTTCTGTTCTTTTTTTTATTGATTTTATTTTTCTTTGTTTATCGCAAATTATTACTAAATTCCATATCAGACATAATCAGTTTCACAAAAACAAAATACTTACTCAAAATACTTGAGAGTTTTCTTTGTTTTTGGTTCCTTGCGTAAACAAGACGCACTTGTGAAGGACTTCCGAAAATAGAAGCCAAAAATTCGGTGAAAAGCACCCCGAAAATCCAATTTGCTGATTTGATCGCGGAAAATTTTCCACTTGAACATGAATTGATTATGAAAGCGGCCGGCAACAAAAGCACGTCGCTGGTTAGCAGATGCTGGAGTGCTGGAGTACTGGAGTGCATCAATGATCCCAAGGTGGCAGGATAATAGACGAATAGACGAATTGACGAAGCTGATGATGATGATGATGACGGATGCAGCTGCTTATTCGGCGCGGGTTGCGTGCGTACACTTGAAAATTGTCGTAAAAATTTCCAATGATTTCCAAACGGAAATTAGAGTCAAATAGAAAAGAGGCAAGCAAAAAGGGAACAAGTTCAGAGTTATAGTCTACTTTTAACCAAAAAGTTTTCTTGCCCAATGCTGGGTTGAATATATCTTTGAGTTTGGCCTTGGCCCAAGCTTACATCTTCTTTAGCTCAATCAGTTTTGTACACGTTCAACCACTCGAATGCTATTATTATTGTTTTTTTTTTGTTGTTGTTGTTAAGCAGGATAAGCGTAACGAATCGTTATTATCCTAGCACGCAGTGAATACGCAGCCAAACCATCAAAATGAAAATGAAAGCGCATCACAAGAATGCCATACAAAAGACGAAAGGCAGCCTCAGTGCTAAAAAATGAGGGTGACTTGCACTAGCGAGAAACCTTCGCTCAACTTGGGCGAAGATTCAATTGAATTTTCATACAAGCCGCAAACAATATTCCTCCTCACCTATTGTAGAGGCGGAAAACGCGTACCGGAAATAATAAGAACCAAAATTATTTACCAGACGTTGGGAAAAGTTCCCGCGAGTCCTCAAATATTTGTGGCATACATACAGGCGCAACAAAGGCGACAACAGTGGTTGGTTGATCGATACCAATTGGGGCTGACAGACTTTGCACTGACGCATGACTAATGTGCACGTCTTGGGGCCCAATTGAAATGCCACATTCGAAAACGCTGTCCTTATAATAGTTTTCTTATATGAAATACTCGTAGCATTGAATGGAGAGAATTAAAGATAACTAAATTTTTCGAATTTGGTTCACATTTTGCGTATTATCAGACGTTGATTCCGCCGCTGCATGAAAATGTGCTGCGGAATCTTCTTCCAGGTTTTGACCTTGGTCTCTAAAATTACCCTTCACCTGTAAGTCGAGCTGGTTTCGATTTGTAGACCACCGAGGTGATTGTGCAGCCAATTTCAAATGTGGAACGTCGTCATTCCCCCTTTCCCGTAACTGGTGGCTCGAAATTAGATTGAAGTAACTGTAACGACTTCAAAACTAATTGTAACGAAAAGTTGAATCCAAATTAACAAACAAGACACCTTTGCCTTTCTACTCTGTTAGTCATAAGAATTTCTGTTGTTCGCCACACACTACTCTAAGAAAAACGTTTGTGGCAAAAATCTAGAGTCTTTACACAGCAATAAGAAGCATTAAAATAGTTGCTTCCAATATTGTGTTATTTTACTGTGTGTAAAGAGTGTGACGTTCATAATACCGAAATGGTGGGACAAGTGAAAATCAAAAAGATAATGGGTAAGAAACATAAATAAACTATAACACAGATTTTTCTTGTAACTATTCTCAACCACCCGACCAGCGGCTCAGACATGTTTATGTCACTATGCCAATGCACACCAGTGCCAGATATGCTATGAGATTGTGTTGTCTGCTTTAATGAACGAATACTATGAGAATTATGAATACCTCAAGATCTTAAGACAAAAGCCTATCGTTGAAAATGTTAAAGCAGAGCCACCAAAGGTAACCCCTACCGCTATACCTTGAAGAAGTTGAAAAGTGACAATCCCTATCATTAATGTTACGAAAGCAAATCCACAAAAGTTCTGCAAGCAGATCAAAAATTTTCAAGAATAATAATTAATATTTTTTGTATAATTTAATTATGTATATTCGCAATTACGTACTTATTATATAAGCAGGTGACTCGGGCACACGCCAAATCACTTTACGAAGGAGCGTGTGACTTATGGAGTCGCCATAGTTCATAGCCTCTGAGACGAGTTCTAATTAAATATTTCTGGTACTGCATGTAAATCGATTATTGTTCTACTCAATCCCTTGGAAGCTATTCAAGATTTTGGTTTGGTTTTGTACATTTTCCCCATTTTTCTTCTAATTTACATATACCATCTCGATAAAACGATTGCGCTTCCGAGGGTACCATCCCAATGAACCATTTCGGAAGTATTTGTTGGTCAGCGCGTTTTGCATTGACCCAAACAAATGGCAAGTCATGTATCATGTCTGAAGAGTACGCTGGGTGTGCGGGAGAAGCCTCTCATAGTTACCAACTCCTTGCAAATGCCACCAGATACAGAACAACCAAGAGCTTGTGTCTATAAATGTTACGCTTTTGTATAGATTAGGAAGGATGTCACCCACTATTTTTTTAGCTTTGAATTAGCAAAAGTATAAGGTTGAGTAAAAAGAAATCCATTATTTTTATTATATTTTAAAATTTTAGTTAATGATTGCGTTGTCTGATTTGGGTCAAATGTGTATGGCTTTTGCTGTTGAGTGACGATTCGCCGTAAAAAACAACCATATTGGAACAGTTCATAATTACACTTTCGCTCAAATTTAACCGGCCGACTTTGATTCATCAACATCCTTTACCACAGCACGGTCTTTTAGCGTTCGAGCTGGATTTTCGTTACGAGGAAATAAATGAAATGAAATATGAAATCAGAAAACTACTAATCTCCTTGGAATCTTTTCATTTCTAATTATGTTTAACCCAGCGCGTTGCTGCTTTGGCGTGCGATATTCGGATGTTACAGTAGCTCGGCGCTCTTAATTTTCTTGAATTTTTTACTTTCATTCGAATATTTGAACATTTCGAGTTTGTACAGTTTGAGCAGCAGTGTCGGCAAACTCAATTCTCAGTTGCTTCTTTTTTGTGTTTTATTTGTATCTGTACAGTTTGAGAAGCATCTGAAATTTGTGTTCGTCTTAACATATAGCTAATTCGACCATTTCTTTCACACCAAACTTCACAGTAACCATCGAAAGACCATTCTAGAAGTTCCCCGAAAATTTCATTGAAATCGGTACAGCGGTTTCGTTGTCCATAACGGGCAAACAAACAAACAAACAAACATACTTGCAATTTTATATGTATAGTTAGAAAAAATATTATTATTATTAAAAATTATTTAACCAACGTATTCGTAAGTAGCTTCGCTCAACCCCGGTGTTGTTGGCCCACGACAGCTTTACTTAATTTGTTATTTTCTGTTTTTTGTTAAAGAGTCCAAATTACTTACAACGACCGGTTGTTTATATTATGTTTGTTTCACTATATATGGAGTCTAATAAAGCAATTAATGTTATGACATATCGAATTATACAAACGAAACTTCTATAAAGGATAGAACAGCGCAACAAATCAGCTTAATTAATCGCTTAAGCCTCGGCTCAGCGCGCCACGAGACAACTTACTTTGACTTTCGACGACAGCCACGCTAAAATGTCGCTTCGTTTTAGTATTGCTGGCAGCGTCTTGCGTCGCCGATGCCTCACAGTGAAAGCGCACCAATTGTTGCCCCGAATTTCTAGTGGTTGTTGCAAGACAAACTATTTTCTATTCGTCTTCCCTTTTCAATGCTATCTATACTCGTAATGTTGTTGATGGCAATGCCGATGGTGACGGTGATGGTGATGGTGATGGTGATGGCGCTGGCATTGAGGCAGACTGCGACTTGCTTCATTTCGAACCACGCTGTCGAAGTACGCGTATCTCTAAATGATTTATGCGTGTTAATCGTTTACAACAAGACGAAAAACTCATCCCAAACCAACCCAACTTCAGCTGAAGCTCGAACTCGAACTCGAACTCGAATTCGACGCAGGATAACTGGAGAAGCTTGAAAAATCACTGCCAGCAAATATGCGCATAATAAATTAAAGCAAAATTTATCATGCCCATTCAAATGAATGGTGAATGCCGAAAATCGTTTGCCAAATGAATGTGCAGAGAAATCACAATTAAAATAAATACATAAAAATATTTATGCGCCGAAGAAGATGGTGGGTACGCGTGCAGCATCCGTTCGCGCGTTTTCAGCGAACTTAAATCTTAGAAAGAAAAAAGCCGAAAAAATTCCGAAAAACAAATCCTAGATATCCTCTTGCTCCTTCCCATTGTCTGTTTGCCATTGCTGAGAAGGAAAGTGCCAATGTCGCGAAGCATTTGGCGCAGCGGTGAGCCGGTTTTGCGTTTGCATTTCATTAGGCAGAAAAGCACCCACAAGGCGAATTTTTGGAGTTGTGCTTATAAATTATGCCGAGAGTTTTGAAATTTGACACATGATATTTGTCAGGGGATTTTCTAAAATAATTATCCCGAAATGAGCATAAATTAAATTTACATATACTTGTACGCACACATATACACAGACACAGCCAGAGACACAGTTAACGATGCGCAGATCGCAGATACAGCAAATGTCGAGAATATGCTGCATGCGTGGCTGGGCAATCTTGTGCTAAGCAGCTAGTGTCATAAGGCAAGAGAGATAAGTGGTAAGCGGTAAGCGGTAAACAGCACAGAGACACGCAGCTCGACGAAGTGAAGGACTGAGTTGTCCCATTGGCATACAGTGAAATGCCAGAAAATGTCATTAGTCGCTGTGCCAACCGACATTGGCTAAGGGATGAGCAACACGAGATGACGACGATGACGACGACGTCAGCGACTACGACGATTAATTCCTTCAACTTGGGAGCTTTGACTGTGGGAGGAAAGCTATAGCCAAAGCCAAAGCCAAAGCCAGCACAATTAAAGCCTTCCGGATTATTAGTTAATTAAAGTAATGAGACTCAGTGGCAAAATTCACAACAGCCGAGCGCTGAATGAATGACGAGGGGTGGTTCTAAACACTTGCAAGTGGCTGCTGGCGGCAATGTTGGCGCCACGACTCTTGCCGCTTTCCGCTTGCCACTTACAGCATCCCAACCGCGCTACGCGTATTGTAGCGTGCTCTTGTGCTGAACTGACTTTCAACAAAGTCATTCACCGCTAATGATTTTCTTTATTGTCCGCATTTCTTTCGTGCTTTGTCACTCACTCGCACACGTACTAGTTTACCCATTCATGGATTTTTTTATTTTTTTAATTTTTTTTTTTTTCTCTTTGGGTATTTACAACACTCACTCACTGACTGACTGAGTCACTGACTTCGCTCTGACTTTGAAATGCGCAGATTTATTGCGACAATTTGTTTAATGACAAGCATTTATTTTGATAGGCCAACTCGGCACGAGTTGCCGCTCTACATTCAGCATTCAACACTCGGCTATGACTTGGACTTTGACTAGAGTGCGCCGTTGGCCTGGTATGGAGCCCATGACAGGCGTCGAACTTAACAATTTAATTATTTTCTCGGCGGTTACTCACATGTGCCTGGCACTGATAAGGCTTTAAGTGGACATACAGCCAGTTAAATTTCATCCTTTTTTGTTTTTAGCAGTTAAATCCTTTGAGCAGCACTGGCGCCACAATCATGCTTTAAATGTCAATAAATTAACTAAAAAATGTATGAGGACGTGGAATAGAAAGCGAACGCAAAACAATTAAAGCTAAAAATTGGCGAGCACAAACAAAAGTTAATTAACCGCTATAAAGACACCACTTTTGTTCGGTCGCAAAACAAATCCTTGGCCCACGACAGTGCCACAGTAAAGGCGAGCAAAGCAAACCAAGCCAAGTGAAATGAAACCGAGAAAAGAATAAAAAAAGAAAAAATGGCTTAAAACCAACAACGACAAAATGAATGACAAAAGAACTGGAAAGGACGACGAAGAAAGCGCGCACTTAAACGAGGATGAAGCTACACAAGTCATGGTTTGGTTATGGGTATGGGTGCGCGAATGAGTATGAGGGCAAGGACAAAAATTCTCGAAATCAAGTGAAAACGTATAAAAACAGCATAAATTAAAATTAACAAACTGGAGAAAGGATAACAAGCCACAATTACACAATGCAGCATGCACGACAAACGGGTGGACAGTGGGGTGGACGCATGAATGGCGGCCGAAATCAAGTATTTTTAAAAATCGTGCTTGCAATGCTGTAAGCAGAAATAAAAAAAACGGTTGAATAAGAAATGTAAAGATGTGGTAGGAGTAAGGAAGAGAAAATATTTTTGGGTGGTGGCTTGAAGTTCGAACATCTCAAACGCGCTTGACAACAAATTTATGACCAAATTAATTAAGATTGGAAACGGCTCTGGTGATGGCATTGGCAGCGCTGGCATTGGCATTCATGGCATGGCAGGATGTGTTGGCGCAACTTAATTGAGAGACAAGTCAATAAACAACATGCGAACACGAACTAAAAGTCAAAAGTGGCAGAAAGGACACTCAAAAGCGAAGCAATAAAAAAAAGCGAAGAGACGGACGTAGAGCCGAAGTATAACATGAATCGTTGTTGATGTACGCTGCTGCGGTTAGTGGAGAGCAACGAGCCAGAGTTTAAGCTAGAAAGAAAATTGCGAAAAAAGGAGAAAAAACAATGCACAAATAAAGTCATAAATCTTAGAAAGGCAGCCAAGGGGCAACGAAAAAAATATACCAGCAGGAGTAAAGACGACGAGTCGATCTCGCACGCTTAAGAAACGTG
Organism: Cacoxenus indagator; assembly: GCA_035041755.1. NCBI lineage: Eukaryota > Metazoa > Arthropoda > Insecta > Diptera > Drosophilidae > Cacoxenus > Cacoxenus indagator. The sequence continues at coordinate 1,048,165 of JAWNKX010000197.1, read as the reverse complement.
GTGTATGCAAGGCGCTACAGCATGAAGGGAACAACAACAAAAATAATAAGATGGAGCTGCACACTCGTAAATCCTGGCTTGCTTCATGTATTGTATTATTTGTCGCCATTCAAGTGGCATAAGTACGAGTAAGAAGCAACCAGCAGCAGCAGTGAAAGTCGAGTAGTTGGTTGCAGTGCTGAACAAAGCAAAGCAAAGCAGAGCGACAGAATATACAACAGTATCGTTGCTGTTGTCGTTGTCGTTGTCGTTGTTGTTGTTGTTGCCATTGCTATTATTATTATTATTGTTATCCTTGATGTTGTCCTTGCAATTTGTGTTGTCAACTTGAATGAACGAGCCAGCAAATGAAACAGTCAGCCACACACACACACGCATACACACACAAATAATTTCATGCATTATCCTTTTGCGTTCGATGCTTATTTTATTGGCATGCTTGATGGCAACTGAAAAGGCAAGAAACCACATAGCGAAATCAGATGAGATGCGCTGAACTGAGCTGAGCTGAGCAGAGCTGAGCTGAGATAAAGCGAAAAGGACAAAGAACATTGAGCGAGGAACAAAGTACGAAGACAACAGCACAGCACAGCACAGCACAGCACGGCGCTGCACAGCGCACATGAAAATGCGTGCGTGTGACAGAAGGCAGCGCTGTCATTAAAATTCAGTGCATATAAAGTCATTAAATTAAACGCGACAGCTTCGTGCACAAACATGAGTGTGGCTGTGCGTACGTGCGTGCTTGTGTGTGTGTGAGTGTGAATGTTAACGCTTGTAGGCGTTCGTACGTTGCTAGCACATGGTCCTTTAGTTGTTTGTTGTTTGTTGTTATTGTTGTTGTTGTTGTTGTTGTTGGTTTTCAAACGTGTAGCGATTAAGCAATCAGCCAAATTGGCAGCTACCGACTTGAGGCGGTATGCTAGCAATATAAAATAACAACCAACTGTAAACAACAAGAGATAATAACAAAATTGCATTTCCCCATTGCTGATCTAGAAGGCCTTGCAGTGCAGTTCAGGTTGTCGCTTTAATCGTATCGCTTGGTATTGCTAACGCTGAAAGTTCTTTCATTACATTCAAATCAAATAGTCTATGTTAGCTTTTTACTGGGCGTACTCGTAGGAAACTGACCTAAGCAATAAAGGACTTCTTCTTGATTGGAAGCCTTGCTGGCTCAAAAGATTTCTTCGCGCGTTTATCGAGACATTTTATATAAGCACACGTCTCAGTGACAAGCTTTTTACGCTGCATTAGCTAATCTAAACAGTGATACCTATATATAACGAACGAGGGTAGGTTAAGAAAGTTCTTAAAAATAGATAGAAAAATAACTACATTTTTTTTGAAGCTGGAAAATATTTTGAATAAAATATATTGTACCACTTTTTTCAATAAATGCCTTTTTACAATAAAGAAATGACCAGAATCCATTCAAGCCACAAATAATTATTGATTTGAATTTTAATTCCCTGATTTTGGCCATAGAAACTGCTTATGCACCCGTCCATTGTCTTAATCTTTTTCATCTGCTTTAGATAATTATGTCATGTCTTGTCAGTGCAATAACGACAAGTAATCGTTTTGTGTGCATCCCAAGAAAATCTGAGTCTTGAATTTCTTTGCATCACATGCACCTTTAAAAACCCATTGTGTTAAATGTTCCTTATGTAGACAGCAGTAGTGCAATATTCAACAATTGCTCCCTGATACAACAGTGCTCATTCACATAAAAATTTGTTGCTTCTACTGTGGTCCATATTATTGAGACTTCAACACATTCAACAATGAACCAAAAAAACACCTTTCGGCTACACGAGGGCCATTCATCAGACTATTTAGATACTTCTTTAAAAGCTCACGTACCACTCTTAAATTTCGACACAACTTCAACTAAATTTTCAATTGATAATTCATTCAATGCAAATCCAAAACTAATCCCAACTTTTGCATTGTGTAAATTGGCTGCTACTAAAAATCCCTATTTACTTTTGACTGCCAATGACTATTGCTGTTCACTTGGACCTCAGGTTGCTCTATTTCTGTGCCATAGAAAATTTGAGCTAGACCAAAATTAGTTTGCTCAATCATTTAATTCATATATAACTCTCTTCAGCACTCCACACTTAATACCATTACCAGTCAAACGCCATCCTAGCATTTTTCACCATAGCTCTGTGAAACTCGCTCTATCTCTCTGTCAAGCTAATTAGAAATGCATTGCGGCAAGCAAATTCTTGCGCTGAAAATAATTACGTTTATCGCATTTCCAAGCGTGGCGATTTGTGACGATAATGTTGAATAAATTTATATGCCATTCCTGTTTTTATATTCCACAACAATGCTTGGGCATTGGTGCGCCGAGCAGCTAATCTACAATTGAGCAAAAGTGCTGCGGCCTTAACGAAAATGCTTGACGCTGCACACTGGTTTGAATGGCTTGAATGGTTATCTGTATGAGTACAATAATTAATTTTTTGTAATGATACTCCTAGTTAAAGAAATTAAGGGTTAAGGAACTCAACTCTATTTTCAATGAGAGTTGGTCTAAAATGTTATACTTGTAGTAGCAGTCCCGGCAAACGTTGCTTTGCCCTTTCAAGCTTGTATTATAGTTTTTTTCTTGCTAGCTAGTAATTTATGAGTTCGCTGAGCATTAGCATTCTCTCCTGATTTTGATTTTTTCGATTATTGTAATGTGAAACATATTTCGTTTTCGTCACCGCGTCATAGCATCATCGCGCCATCGTTCTTTGTGTAGCATACGAGCGTTGAGCCAAAGTTGTGAAACGAAAACGAAGTCGTTAACTGTGACAAAACAACAAGCAGAGAAACGAAAACAAAAATTACTTTCTGTCAAAACAACAACAACAAGTGTATGTGTTGTTACTGAGCGAGAAGTCGTTTGAGCGAGGAGTAGAAACTGAAACGAAGACGGCCGTTGTAAAAATAACAACAACGAAGGCATGCGTTGATACTGAGAGAACAATCGCTTGATCGAAAACAACAGCGTGCCGAAGGGCACGCGTTGTTATTGTTTTTATTTATTTTTTTTATATACATACTTATGTCACAGTGTTCGACGTTGTCTTTATAATTGTGTACCAAATGTCATGCGAAATTTTAGTGTCCATTGACTAACTGTAGTGTGTGAAAATAAAGACGCACTTATTATTCATTTGGTGTAAAATTGTTGAACACGGAGTTAGAATGAAGCGACACAAAAACGAACAGAATGAGAGAAAGGGTACGGAATATGGACATGTGTGTGCAAGTAAGCCCGAAGACGATGAAGCCAAAAAACACAACAGCTTTCTCGAAGCATAAAAAGAAAGGGTAAGCTTAAAGAAAAACGAAGCGAGACCGCTGCAGTAGAGACAGTACAATCTCACGAAGTGCGATGTGAACGCACTACGCTATGCCAAGACAAATTATCCTGTTGATAAACGCGACAATAGCGGAAACGGAAGTGACTGACGCTGTTGGGTATGGTTTCTCTGCTTTGCTTTACTTTGCTTTGCTGTACTTTACTGCTTTTCTTTTTTCGGTTCGGTTGTGCCATTATGTGCGTGCCCTGTTCTCAATGGTTTCGCTCACCCAACCAGACCCATGCCACTTGCTCACTTATGCATTGGCCATCTGAGCGCTGGTTTGGTTCTCTACATCTTGATGTTGTATTTCGCTGTGTGTTCATGTTTTCCACGAATTACTTGTAAAAGGTTATTTAACCCATTTAAACAAGCATCAGCGACGTCAGCAACAACAATAACGTCAACAAAAACAGCAGCACTAACAAACGCAACGATAAAGGAAAATACACAAATTGTGAAGAAGGATTAAGATCGAAACTAAGATAACACTCCATGTGACGCCGAATGCGCTCAAAAACTTTTTCCACCAACCGCCGTAAAATAATCATAATAATTTATAAAGTGTCTGCGACAGTCGTAAATGCGTAAAGGCAAGTCGCTTGGGCAGAGTGTGGCGCAACAGAGAAATGTCGCTCATTCGAAATGAAAATTAAATGGAAACGAAAGTGTTATGGCACGTTTTATGTGAAACGATTACAATTTTAAATATTTGCGTTCCCTAATTTGAGTGCTTCAGCGAAACTGTGCAAATTCGGTTGCTTGACTCCATTAAAGATACTTTTCGATCTCCTTTAAAAGGTGTTCCTTCTGTGACACTAAAATTTATTGCAATAAAACAGTCTCGTCAGCGTCTGTAATTTGTAGGCAGAAAACAGCTGATATGGAATAAGAAAATTGTGAAATTGTCGAATTATGCACGGAAAAAATAATTGAGTCATCAGAGGAACTTTGGCACTATGGGCTTAGTTTCGTGTGCAAAGCATGCAGCTTCATACAAATATACAATTTTAACTTGTACGCGCGGAACCCACGACCGGCACAATCGCATTGTTTTTGTTTACTCACTCAACTAATACATTAATAAAGCCAACACTAATACATTAATTATAGCAAAGAGAGCGCTAATAGACAAACTTTTTCTCTCCCTACGTTGTGTATGAAACGAAAATGGAATAACAACAATGGCACGGCTGCACAAAACCGATAGGGCAGCAGAGAGCGGCACACAAATCTCTCTATTCTCCAACTCTACTGCGCTCACAACGGCCGAGTGTTGTTATTGTTGTTGTTGTTGTTGTAACGCGTTTATCTTTAACACGTTTTCTAAGCTAAACCATTGGCCCGATTTTTATAAAAGCTGGCACATCTATCGAAGAATACATTCATTTGGTTTTAGTTATTAATTTTTTTTTTAATCCAAATATGTTCATTGATCTAAGTAGAACGTCTAACATAAAAAATGTGTTTGCCTTTTAATTATATATGTTGATAACCGTGGCGATGAACGCGACAGCGCTACCAGCTACCAGGTGGAGTTTAAGTCTTTTTCAGTTTATGTTTTGGAGCAGTGAATGTTCACCACATATTATTACAATATTTTTATTTATTGTTTATTTTTGTATTTATTTTTATACTAGCAGGTACCCTTCGCGTGCGTCTCGCTCTTCGAATGTTTCAGCAACTCTGCGCTCTCTCTACAGCTGCGATTTTCTCGTTGATCTTCCTGTGTTTGACTTTTTTGGGTGGCATTTCGTATTCTACACTCTTTTATTTATTTATTTATTTTTTTTTTTTACTCGAATATTTGAACATTTAGATTTTTTACAGTTAGAGCAGCACTGCCGGCAAACTCAACTCTCAGATGCTGCTTTGTTTTTGTGTTTTATTTGATCTGTACAGTTTGAGAAACATCTGAAAATTGAGTAGGTCTTAATATTTAGTAAATTAGACGATTCTTTCGCACCAAAATTAACAGTAACCTTCTAAAGGCTATTCTAGAGGTTCCTTGAAAATTTCATTAAAATCGGTACAGCGGTTTCGGCGTCCATAACGGACAAACAAACATACCTCCAATTTTATATATACAGATTTCCTTAGAAAATCGTAATACTCACCTTCTGGCCAAGAAGGCTAGTAAAAGGAAGTTATCGTTGCCAAATCTTCAGTATCCGGTATTTGTTCAACTATTTCGCGATGAAATCGCATTTTTACATTTTTAAGACCCAAGATGTAAGGAATAAATTAAGGGGTAACTTACAAAATCAGTGACAAATCGTATCGATGTTGCTCGAACCAGTTCCGGGCCGAGCTAGGCACACCAGATTGACGTTACGATTAAACTAGATTTGCTTTCTCTTAGTATAAGACAACAGATACAACAACACACGATAACGAACACGAGGGCGAGGACTACTTAAAGCAAAGTAGAACCTGCGTCAACTTTAACCAGAATTTATAAGCATGTCTGGGCATGTACAACAAGCCGAAGTGGAACGAGTATGCATATCTAATATTTATGTGCTTTGACCGTTTTGTAAATTATGCGCGCTGTCACAGGGCTTCAAGGATATGCAAGTAAGCAATACGAGTGAGTATAAAATAATACACACAGCGGCAGTGCGATATTGTCAACAATGAAGGAACTGCAGCCAGACAAACCACAAAATATCGAAGCGAAGTAATTTGAGCAAAACAACAAAACAACAACAACAACGACAACAACATTTGAACGCGAAAGGACAGCAATAATTGAGAGCAGTGAGCAGCAGGCGCGAATGTCCTTAAACGCAGTTGGTGCCAATGCTCGTGGAATGGGCAATGAGTGGGGTAGTGGTGCGCATAATTTCTGGCAAATCAGAATATTTATGCGTCTAGCCGGGAATACAATAATGCACACACTCGCTCACACACACACACACACACACATACGAGCCTGAATTACTGTACTCAAAATGCGACAAAGGCACGCAAGAACATTTTTGCTTGCCATTTGCGTGTGTGGGTTTTTGTTCATTTTTTTTGTTTGTTCTTTTTTTTTGTGTTGTTGTTGTCTTGCTTTTTAGATACGCCTTTGTTGTCTTTGTTGTAGGCGGCAGCGTGAAAAACTGCGCATAAGAACGAATGGCGAAAAAAATGCCCAAAAGCAAATGATACTTAAAAATCAAGTTGTCATATGCTCGTAATATCGCTGTTGCTGCCAATGTTGTTGTTGTTGTTGTTATTGTATAGCAAGCATTTTTGGCACTTTTGGTTTGTGGCCAAACCAATGCCTGCCACCTTCCGCCACTCGGTGTACAATGTGCACCGACGCCGTTAACGTTTCTCTGCTCTGCATTCGGTCAATGTTGACTGCGGTTTCGTTGTGTCTATCTCTCTGTCTGGCTGTCTGCCTGTCTGTCTCTGCTCTGTCTATTTATTTGTTCAATGTTTCGTCAGTCGTGCGCACCCTTGCTATCGAAGAACCCCATAAACTTCCGGTAGAAACATGTGGCAGTGCTTCTGGTTGCCAGAGATGTTTAAAAAACCGAAAACCATAAACAACGGCAGCACTGCCAGTAAAGCACCCCACCAAGAACCAAGTATTATACCAAGTACTGAATTCACTGAGTGGTAATGGGCGCAACCAGCACAGCAGTCTAATTCGTTGGCTTGGCTAGTTCAACAGCTCCTGCACGGCGAGGCAAGTGCGGCCCAGAGTCTATTCAATGTTTAAAATTGCTTGCTCTGTGCGTAATTCTTTGATTTATATATGATTCAATTTTTATTGTCCTTGAAAAATATATAAAATATATCAAACGATTTTCTATTTTCACTGTTGTTGTGCTTACGAATTTGCGATCCAGTGCGTTGGGCCTGGGTCATACCAACTTCGTTTCACTCAGCTCTTCATGCTTTTCACATTGAAGGCTTAAGTTTTGTATGGCATTGACAGACGAAGTCCAACTGCAAAGCAGACAAAGTGATCGGGTAAAAAGAAACTACAACTGCGATCTCTCTGGTCTTATTGAACAAGGCGAGCCAGAACGCTTGCCGAGGGAGCATGCCTCGTAAAACTCTCATACATGTTATGTATTCCTATGTATGTATATCCTTTGTAGGGATCATAGAGAGCGGATATGAACAGAAAGTCTTTTTTTTCTAAAACATTAAATCTATGAAATCATATCCTAGCTTTCATCATCAACAGAACATGATGGATCATTCGATACGTATGAAGATCGCTCTTGATTAAATTTAGTGATTTCATTGTGAAACATCTTTGGTTCAGTAGGGTAAAATTTTGCATAGCGTAACGCTCGCATATAATCAAAACATCCTCATCGGCCCATGTACCAAGGCATACGAAGTCGTTCGGGTCACTTTCCACATACAGTTTAATCATTGGCCTGCCTAAATGTATGAGAAGACCCGGTAGCCTAGTGGAAGTTTACAACCGTTGCATTGTCAGCGGTCGAGGTACAATCAACACGGTGAGCAGAAGCTCGTGTTTGGTAAGCACACTTAAATATATATTTTTAATCTATACATATAAATTTGGAAGTATGTTTGTTTGTCCGTTATGGACGCCAAAACCGCTGTACCGATTTTGATGAAATTTTCAGGGCATATCTATAATAGCGTTTAGATGGTTGCTATGAATTTTGGTGCGAAAAAATTGTCGAATTCGCTAATTATTAAGATCAACTCAATTTTCATATGTTTCTCAAACTGTACAGATGCAAATAAAAATTGAGGCCTCGCGTTTCCCTGCTGTTGCCCAACAAGTTGCTGGACATGGTCCTCAAACCTATTGAACAACTGTTGCTGTGATTGACGATTTCATCTTCGTCTTAGTGTATAATATACGGCAGCAAAGAGTTGATTCTTTGATTCGATGCCAAATTCTATAACCTATATAGAAGAATTACAAAATAGTCATCTGACCGTTACAAAGGAGGCTAGTCAACTGTAAGTCTTTTTCAAATTTCGCCTCATGACAAAGAAATGTGACTTACTGATATAAGCTTCAAGGAGTCGGCTACACTGTATATCCGGCAAAAATGATCTCTTCCGCATGGGTAGAAGTGGCAGGAAATCGTACTTAATACCTATATACTTTAATTATATAAACCAGCAAGCCGATGGCCCAAACACTCCTTAGACATGCGATACTTGGTGTAATTTCTGGCCACTTCACCATTGTTTTTGACTTGTAAAATTGTGGCAAATTGTGTTAGGTACTTTCATCAAAAATGTGGTCAGTTGTGGACAAATTGATTTGAGGCGCAAACAGCTGTCTCCATCAAGCCACCAATATCGAACCTTAAGCGTTTAGCTGGTTAACCAGTAAAGAAAAAAGCGGGTGCTATAAGTAGGACTGAGAAGCTGTGAACAGCAGCGTCGAACAGAAGCTTGTAATCATCACATGTACGTGTCACTTAATATCGCAGAACGTGAGCCAGAGAGGCGACAGTGTTGATGATGATGTACATGGCTTGTCAAGACTTGTCATCGATGAAGCTGATTATGACGATGACGATGGCGTTGGTGTTGGCAACAGCTGAAGACAATTGACGTGCAGCTGTCAAATAACAACTCGTGACCAGCTTTATTGTATGCCAATGGAAAGATGATAATGTAAACGAATAAATAAAATGGGCGGCAAAAGGAAACAAAGAATTAAGAAAAATAAAATAAAAAATAGAAAAAGTACAGCCAACCGGCCACAAATGTGTTGCCTTTTATTCGAAGCCGCAGAGTCACATAAAAAATAATAAAATATGCTGCGATTGTGGCATGAAAAGGAGGACGCCATTGACAACTTGGCAGCTCGTGTTGTGCTAATTGGCTTTTTGCTGCACATAGTCGGCCGACAGATCGGCCCAATTTCAATGACACTCCAGTATTTTCAGAGTTTGTTGTCGGTAGCGGTAGTGGGCGTGTGCGTGGGCGTAAATGCGTGGGTAGCTTTAAGCATACTAAGAGCTTGCTCAAGCATTTAAGTCACGTACAAACTTGAGTAATGCGACACGTTGCCAACACTGTACACTGTACCCGTACACTGTACCAGTGCACTGTACTTCATGTGCTGCAGTGGTAGTGGTGGAGCAGCGAAAGCAGAAGCATTTACTTGCATAGGGTCATAACCAGGGCCAAAGGACACTGTCTGTCTGTTTGCTGCTGCTGCTGCTGCTGCTGTTGCTGCTGTGGCTGCTGTTGATGATGACGATTAGGACGTGGCGAATGGAAAAGAAAGAGCGAGACGAACACAATGAAAACGCACAACAAAATGAAAAACGCTTTTAACTTACAATAGTGTGTGTGTGTGTGTGTGTGTGTTTGTGTGTGTGTTTGTGTTAGCTGAGGTCATTTTATCCGCTTGAGTTCTTTGAACGTTGTTTGCTTTTGATTTGTTCAATGCTCACTTCGCACACAATGGACTCGCGATTTTCTCTTTGCCATTCCCGTCTCGCCTAACCCATCACTAAGCCGTACACTATTGCATACTTTAAGTATTTGCCACTCGAACATCGATAGTCAGCATTAGCCATTGATGGTAGCTGTCGCAGAATATCTGTTCTTGCGGCTACTTATGTGTGGCATTTGAAGCGACTTAAGAGCGGCTCTAGTGGCTACAGATATTGTTCGACATCGGCAACGCTTAAAGACCAACGAAACCGATCAGTGGCGAGATTGTGGCATTTCAAAGCCAAGCAAGTTCCGGCACCACAACAAAAATGTCATAAAGTCGCGGAAGCACTACGCGTTTGCATAATATTTCGTCCAACTTTCGCCGTGTTATAAAGGAAGCGAATGCGACACACATATTTATGACACCGTGCAACTTTTACTCAGTTGTTGTTGATGCTGTTGCTGTCAACGCTCGCGCTAGCGACATTCAAAGTCAAAGTTTGTGGTATCATTACGTTTGAAATGCGATCGCCTCAGCAGCACAGCATCACAGGAAGCCACGTTGTAAAAAGCAAGAGCAGCGAATGAAAGACACCAGACACGGTCATACTGCAAATTGAATGCGCTTCAAAGGCGAGAGATCTTAGCCACACGACACGAATGCCACAATTAAAGTTTGACATGGAACGCACAATGGTACATAACCGGCAACGAATCCGTTTATGTCAACTGAACACAACATGTTTGAAAAGTGACATTTTAGGCTACAATTTTTGCGAAGACAATTCTGTAATTCTTTTGGAAATGGCCTGTTTTTCAAGCCAACTGTGTGGTTAAATTTACAGTCATTGAGGGCATCACGAACCATGATGCCTAGATAGACATGTTAAAGGAAAATTTAAAGGGTAGTGCCATGCAACTAGCCCTAGATAGCAATTTGCATTCATAATAGGAGAACGACCTAAAGTATACTGCATATAATGAGGCTTTATAAGCTATATAACGTTCTCAAAATTATGGCAGCTCCAGCTCAATCCACAAATCTTAATCCTTTTGAGCAGATTTCAAACAATTTGAAAAGACAGAGCCGCCAGCGCCAGTTTAATTCAAAGCCTTAGCTTAAAGTTATTTTGCAGAAAGAATGGAATGTTTGATGCTTCCGTCAGTATAGCTTTGCTGTCTGCTTGGGAAACCACTCAAGTATCACCGCCCTTGAAGTTTTTTTCTGCCAGTTTTTTCAACAATTTTATGTAATGATAGTCCACATACGAAGTATGTTCCTCCAAAGATAAAACTGTGCCTCTTCACATATTTAGCTTCAATTTAAAAAAAAATTTATAGATTAAGCTGCACAAAAAATGTGGCGGCCGAATTCATAACTAAAATCTGGGTCTGGGATCCTCAATATCAGATGTACATTGATCGTATTGAGTCGGTGCAAAAGCAATTTCTACTTTTTGCTCTCAAAAACTTGCACTGGGATCCTAATGCTTGCCTACCATCTTATCGGTGTCGTCTCAAATTGATCAACCTCCCTACCTCCCTTGTCTAGTCGTAGAACGGTCATTGGTGTAACTTTTATGGTAGTATTAACTCACCTTTCTTACTTAGAATGATTAACTTTAGTGTACCAGCACGTCCAACTAGAAACTATTCTCCTATTTTTCTTCCCTTTTGTAGAGCTTCTTATTTGCAACATGATCCATTCTATGTCTTATGCAAATCTTTTAATACTCACTTTGCGTGTGCTGCTCCTCCCACCTCCTCTTATGTTATAAAAACTAAATTGTTGGCATCATTGAATTAATGCATAACTTATTTCTATACTTGTAACCTAAATTTTTCGTCCTTGTTTAAATAGATATGTTATTGTAGGTATTGAATTCTTAATTTAATATTAGCTTTAGTTTAATCTTGCATGCTGATTATGTTAATGGCTGATGATGTTTTTGTCTGTAGCCAAATATTTAGTACGTAGACATTAGCTTTGGTATCGCATGATCACCAAAGAACTTAGCAATTAACACCAGCTGAGCCCAGTCTATGTGACTGGGTGAATTTTGATGCCACCTGGGCCTGCCCCATGTGAGATCAGTGTGTGGTCATTGCGTACCTACTAAGTCGATGTAAAAAAAAATAAAAAATTCTATTTGAGGGCGCTGATGTGACGACCAAGTTTTCGAGGGGGGTTTTTTTTTTCTTTAATATACTTTTGCTTAAATATTTATTAAAATTTTCTCTTAAATATTACAGTAGGTATTGTTGTTTTATTTTAGAGAGAATTGATGAGATTATAATGTATAATAATTTCAAAACTAAACTTCAAATATTAAGTTCAAAAATTGTAGGCAATATTGAACATGAACGATGAATGTTCAAGAGGATGCTAATCGTGTTGTGTATATACGTTTGCCGTATGCCAAGTGATGTGCAATATTTCACTACACGTGATATTTTTAGTGTAAATTAAAAATCGCAAATAGCAACTGCTATGCGTTTTCAAAGATAGCATTTAATGAAGTATTTTCACTGATTTCGGCGAGATCAGTGATTTCAAAGTTTTAAGTGATCAGAAACTGCTTTGGCAAATCACTGGTAAAAATCACTTTCACTTGAAAATCGCAAACACTAAAATCGGTTATGTTTAAAAATCGCAATATCATTTAACTTCACTGGGAACATGGCAAAGCTTATCTCTGGCTCTCCTTTTCTTCGAACTGCGGAACCCTTTACACTCGCGGTCAACTAGTACTTGACTGTAATTTTTTTTTACTATAAAAAAATTAAAACCGCTGCAAAAACATGCCCAATTTGTGCGATTTACGTTGAGGAAGTTGTGAGTAAACACCGAACCCAGAAGTGGTTTCTCGCTCGATTGCGTTCCGAAAATTTCTATGTCCAAAATGCACCTTGCTCTGGTCGTTCAGTCGCTGAAAAAGCTGATGAAACAGTTAATTCGGTACGCTTGAAGCGACCAGAATAGGCCAACAAAAAATGTTTGTTCAAAAATGTACCAAAATAAGCCGCGGATACCTTTTATAACACTCAATATTTTTAGTTTGTACTAAATAAATGTGATCCATACACGAGCAAATAATTTATAGCCTCGCCAATGTTGCAACAAACGAGTTACTAACAGCATGTTAAACACCCTAAATAAAATATCATGCACTCTACGAAGAGTATTAAAATGGCAGCCCGAAAGTAGGCAGTAGCCAACGAAGCGCACTTCCGCACAAATGTACACACTTATTGTGTAGTGTGTGTGGTGACCGTGGCAAGCGTTGCACGCACAAGTCGCATAACTCAGTGAGGCAAAATGAAAGCTAAGCAAAAAAATATATATTTACACACACACACATACATGCGCACGGACTTATAGCAGCAACAACGTAAAGCGCAGGAAACGCGCAAAAAAGTACTGGCAAAAAAGAAAAGACACACACGCACACACACACACACAAACAAGCCAAGCAACTAGCAAAGAATGTGGCAACAAAAAAAATGTCAACTGCCAAAAAAGGTGACAAGCAGCGCAAAAAGTTGTGGCATGCCTTGCTAGTACTTGCAACTCTCACCTTGCAATTGATGCTACTCCCGCTGTGGCTGCAGCTGCTGTTGCTGCTGATGTTGCCTGCGCATCCGTTTCTTGCTTGTTTTGCTGTTGTTGCAATCCAATGCAGTACCCCGGCAACATTCCGACTGATAAAAGTAGCAACAACAACAACAGCAACAACGCGAAATGCCATACACGACTGCTCCCCTGCTAACGCTCGAAATCGCTTGTAAATTTCGAGCTGGAAAAAAGTTTGTGGTCCTTTTCTATTTTTGCGGCATTTTTATTGAATCTCTTAAAATCATTTCTCTTTTTGGTTCGTAGCGCATTGTCGTGACGTTATTGTTCAGTTATTCGTTTTCAAGTCATATTTAATTTTATTTGCCGTTGGTTACGTTAGCGACTTGTGACTTTTGTCCTTGGCGTTGCTCAAAATGTTAACAATGTTCACGATGATGATGACATTGATGATAATTCGCAAAGTATTTTGCTACATTCTTTGCTCATCACTTTTGTATTTCACGTTTGTAATGCCGTATGAGTTTGCATATACCCGCGCACGTCTTATCAAAGCTCTACGTCAGCACTTGCCGCCACTTGAGTCTATTAAATGCATTCCAAATGATGCTCTACCTATGCTAATTTATATACATAAATACAGCAAATGTGCACAACAAAAGATGCAAAACACAAACACAAAACATGGAATGTGCATCGAATATGAAGTGAATATTTCACGGAAGATATTCCCTGGAATGAAGTCGAATAGTGTATGGCTGATGGACTACGGCAAAGGGTGAATGATGAATGATGAATGAAGAATGAAGACTTCTGTATTTGTTGTATTTAATTAAATTGCTATAATTTGTAATAAAGCGCTTGTGATTGCGCCATTCACACACACACACATACAAATGCGAAAATAATCAGTTTTACAGGCATTGTATAGGCGCATTGCGGTCGCTGGTTTCGAGCTTCACGAAATTACGCAATTTGCTAATGTAAAATGTAAAGCCAGCATCAAGTCACGTGACATGCCGGAGGTAATGAACGAATTGAGGTCGTGAAAGTCTGTGCCAGTGAGACGGTTGGCTGTTGGCTGCTTACTAACCACCAGTGCGATTTTAGCGTGACTCAAACGTGACTGTGGAGTGACAATGTCTTTATAATCAGCACCAATAAGCATCCTAAGACAAAGCAGAGTAGTCAGTAAATGCGCTTAATATAACGGCGCGAGGAGCCAAAATTATCACGAAATTTCAGCCGGGCTGGCTTAGCAGCGACAAAGACGCTGAGCTGCAAGTCCTTAAACGGATTATCCAGACGATGCGGTCCTCAGTGGCATCGTCGGCTTTAACGTCGTCGTCATCATCGTCGTATTCGCGTGCAAAATTACGAAAGACATGCATTGGTAGTGTTGTGCAACGCTGAAAATTATTCATGCCCACACTTGCATTTACGTTCACAAATTTAATGCAATTTAATCAAATTAAATGTATTCAAAGAATACGACGAATTACCCAACACATCGGACAGCACTAAAATTGTTCAAATGCATAGAAACTCGCAGACAGCTGCACCGGAATTAGCGTCTCTAGAGCAAGAGAGCAGACTAGACAGACTAGACAGACTAAGCCATTGAGACACTTAATTCGACGGCATTATGGGTGGAGCGGCGATGGAGTCTTCAACGAAGGATCGTTGCGTGCATAGGCTCATAACTAATGTACTGATATGAACAAATCGGCAACATAAGGAGAAAAACACGTTTCTATCAGAAACTCACCAAGCTCTTATAAAAAGAGAGAGAGAGAGAGAGAGAGGGAGAGAAAGAGAGAGTAACTGTATAAATTGAAGTACGCCATCACTGTCCAATGTGCCAACAACTAGAAGTATATATAGAGTTAGCTGTAAGAAGCAGCATTTATCGTTATATTTTACTTTTTTACTATAGAAAAGATTAAAATGCTGTTCAAGCCAGCAGGAAATGAGCCGATGTGTTTGTAGAAGATGCATTGTGAGTACGCCAGTGCCAGAACTGGTTTGCAAAAGTTCGATGCGACAATTTTGATGTCGTTGACGCACCACGTTCTGGAAGACTGCTTGAAGCTGCTAAAGGCACAATAAAGGCTTTAGTTGATGAGAAAGCCAGCGAATACGAACACGTGAGATCGGTTTATGAGCACTTGAAAGGGCTAGGTTTAACCACGAAGCTCGATATATGAGAAAACGTCACGACAATGATAGGTTTTTGAAGCGCACCATTACTGGGGACGCAACATACCTTGTATGTAGCAATGTCAAACGCCAGATACCATAGGGCAAAAAAAAAATGCACCAGCATGCAAAGCATTTCGAGAGCCAATATACTCAAAAAAATGGTGGTGTTGCCTGTTGCCTGTTGCCTGTTTTGAATTTAAAAATAAAGTAACAGAGCTTTGCCTAGAGCTATGCGAATTGAACAAGGCTTTAGCGCTTCGTAGTGAAAAATCAGCATCGAGCCGAAAAACAGGAAAAGAAAGAATAACTGTATTATTAGGCTTATTATGCATAAACTTAAAACCTAACACTTGATAGGTACATTTTAAAACAATTTCACTTTTGAATACAATTATTTCGCTCTTTAAATGTTAAAAATGAATTTTTCTTTTAGTTTGTCGTGTATAACATACTTATATTAAGGCAAATGTAAATAAAATTACTTTTAATGAAATGAAAACCTATAACTAGTTACTTTTATTCATTTTTAGGAAGATCTCGGTAGACCGGAAAATTCGATAGTGCGCTCAATCCCTAAGCACTAATTGTGCGGTTTAACTAGCCGGCACATTTTTCATATGACGAGCTCACTTGACTAATCATTTACAATAGAATAGAACAGAATCGAATTTTGCTATCACATGTGTGTATATAGAGGAATATATTATAACATTACTGATTTTAGTGAGAAAAAAAATATATATATATATAACAGTGCAAAATGCGTTCCGGTAAAATCAAAATACAACAGTAGCTAATAGAGCTGTGTATGAAATCATGCGTGAACATGCGTGAGCGTGAAAGGCTCAAAAAATCATAGTCGTGAACGTACACGAGTAGCGAAATTACCGTGAATTTCGTGAAAATGTCGCTTCACGAAAATTCACGACGTCACGAAAATTAACGCTAGAGTCTAGCTCCGAAAATGAACCGGTAATTCAAGAGTACTCAATTTGGTATGAAAAGTTATTAAAGATTTGCAATTCAAATAGTATAATATGTTATGGGAGTTGTGAAATCAACAGTTCAAAATAAGTTAATAGAACGTTTTGTACCGAGTACAATTCACTACATAGCCTCCTTTTCAGTCGCTGAATTGTTTAAGTGCAGAAAAACGAGACCACATAATTGAATCAGTAAAGCTGATGTCAACCGAAATATATGCAAACATGAACAATATTGCAACTAAGAGCAAACCAGATGCAAAAAATTTTTCAACAAAGTTTGAAGAATTCAGCGATGCATCTTTCAAATTAGAATCAAGTCTCACTGAAGTCGATAAAAAGATGTATATTTATGCAAACAAATAAATTTTAAATGCACAGCCAATTTTTGTTTATTATTCAAAGATTAGCGCGACAAATTCTTTGTGTTCAACGACGAGCGAACGAGCGTTTTCGACTTCAAGCCGTATAATAGAGGAACGCGAACTAGTTTACTAGGTAGTAATTTAGATAAAATACTCTTTTTAAATAAAAATCAGACAATGTAAATGAATATTATTAACATTAATGATTTAAGTTTAATAAAAAAAAAATAAAATAAAAAAATTATTTGTTTATTACGCCACTACCGAACATATTTGCCTAAACTAAGCGAATGCACGAAAAACAGTGAAAATTTTCGTGCGTGAACGTGCGCGATCGTGAAAAGCCGAAAAAATCGTGAATTGTCGTGAACGTGTTAGAAATATTATTTCGTGAATGTGCGTGATCGTGACGAAGATTTTGATCACGCGCACAGCTCTAGTAGCTGCATAAAAATGTTTAGCTTCATAACCTGGTCGCTTGTACTGCAGGCCGCACTTTCTATACCCTACTTTATTAGTAGAAGGCTTAAGAATGCTTAGCCGCTTGGTTCAGCGTTCTTGCCAGCCTTTTGTGACTTCAATACCTTGTGCGCCTCCTACGATACTTGCATGCGGGCCTACGCAATTCTGCTATTATTGCCCACTGCCTGATTCATCCAATCCGTGCGTATACCACTGTGGCAATGTCATGGTCTTCGACGACAGGCATTTTCATTAAGGCGCAAAGCTTTTTTGTGATTGCGCTCACATTGGTATACTTCTTGTGTACGCGCTCTACTCTGTTGTCAATTTCAGCTTTCTTTGTTATGACCGGCTTCTTCTTAGTACGGACAAGCGCGAAGTTCATAGCCGTTGCACTTCTGCATTTATACATGCTTTTTGAGAGCACTAGAATTTTCTTTCGGGACACTGCTTATTGAAACTTGAAGTCAAAAGCTAAAACTATTTGGGTTATAAAACGGGTTAGGTAAAATTTCACAGCAATTATTATCAATTTGTTTTTGACGGTGAAAACAAATTAGCGCACAACAAGGAGAAGAGAGAGACTAGGCACCTGACAAGCGGGCGGGCGGGCCGCATTCAAATTCCAGGAGGATGGATACATTCTATTATAATTTCTTTCTCTTTTTTTCTTTAATGAAATTGTCTTTTCGCCAAAAAAAAAATTTCAAAAAACTTTTTTCTTCCTTTATTATTTTTATTTAATTTAAAAAAAAAAAAATTTTTTTAATTATACAAAAATATTAAAAAATTGTAAAAAATCTTTTGTTTTCTTTATAATTAAGAAAAACATTTATCGCAGTAAACTGCATAACACTAAATTAAAAATGATGCTAATTGCGCCGTGAAGGCAATGACATAGAAAGCTGATTCCTTCTTAGGGGGAGATCATGCGGGTGTAGCCTCTTCAGTCACCGCCTTGTTGAGAAATGAGTACGGGAGTACGCCAGCGGATTTGGTTACGACAAAAGTCTGGAGGCAGCTGTAACAGTTGGCACAAAGAGATGCCTGTGCAACGTGTATTGTTGCGGACGTGCCAAGGGGCGCCCGTTAATCTTCTGACACGCCTGCACTCTTCTGATGTTGTAGGCGGCAGTAGTGCCCCAAATTTGTATGACGTTGCGCCAAGCAGATGCCACTACTTGCAGATAGATGAGCCTTTTATTAATTAAGGATAACTTGTTCGATGGGCGAAGTAGCCACTCTATTTTCTTGAGCTTTTGGTAGTAGCGTGCTGTAACTAACTTAGTGTGTGCAAGCCAGATAAGACGCTTGCCCAGGATCAGAGCAAGATACCGGATTTGCTCCATTTGCGGAATGATGCTTGTGCTGTAAGTCACAACC
This sequence comes from Cacoxenus indagator, assembly GCA_035041755.1. NCBI lineage: Eukaryota > Metazoa > Arthropoda > Insecta > Diptera > Drosophilidae > Cacoxenus > Cacoxenus indagator. Next base: position 1,029,435 of record JAWNKX010000197.1, on the reverse strand, counting down.
GAACAGACGCCTTGCCTTAATGTGAAGGTGAAGGTGCAGTGAGCTGATTTCTCAGCGTTAATGGCAATATTGCAGCGTCAGCCACACACACGAGTGGAATCTAACCAAATAGCTGTACAATTTCTCAGCAGCTTTGTTCAGAGAAACAATAATTGTTTATTTTAGTTACAATATACTATATAATAAATATCAAATTAAGGTATTTTTCTTTATTTTGCACGTTATTAATAAAGCGCCGTCAGGCCATTGGGCATTTCTTCCACTGTGGCGCGATCGGTTCCTTTGTCGATTTTAAATCGTTTGAAATTTGTTCTTAAATTTTTTATTTTATTTTTTATTTATATTTTATTTTTTTATTTGTTTTATTTATTTAATTTTTTTAAGTTTGATTTTTTGGTCAATTCCCAATTAATATGTTTAGTTGTATGTCATCCTTTACCATCCAACGAATACCTTCGCTCTACTCTGGTGTACCACCGCATGACCACATTTTTTGTCCAATTTCAAGCTTTCGTTGGGTTGCGGCGTGCAGCAATCGTGTCTTCGATTCTTGGTTGTATTCGTTTTTTGTTTTCTTTTCTTTTCTTTGGGTTGGTCTTCATATTTTCTCCGAAAAAGTCGTTTATCAGCTTCAGACAAAAGTTTCGGAAAGACACAACTTCTGCTTATCGCAGACTGCGATTGCGACAACGACACCCAACAATTTGTTAATTAAAATCAAAGGCAAACGCAGCAAAAAGAGAACAGAAATGAAAAGCGAAAAACACATCGAACTTGGAAAGTTTGTTAGTTAATGAACCAACTGGGTAGCGTGGTCGTGGGTGGCGTCAGCGTTTGCGTTTGTGCGGCGCCAGTAGCGAAATGTCCGTGCATCACATCACACTGGAGACGCCGCTGACGCGCGATAGCTCGTCAATTATTATTCCGGGTAGCGTCGGCGGCGGTGGAGGCATACTGCCACGTAAAATATACCGGCCGTTAAAGCGGCTGATATTGGTGCTGCTCGTTGGCGTTGTGTTCGTGTCATGCGTTTTGTTCTATGCTGGCTCCTTGAACGATGGTGTGCCTATTAATGAGCTGGGCTTCGGGCTCAGAAGCGCCGTTGTTGGCAGCGGTGTACGCAATGAAACGCTTGCCGCGACACTGCAGCGCGAGGTGCGCTTGCTATGCTGGGTAATGACAACGCCGGACAATCACAAAACGAAGGCGATACACGTGTTGCGCACGTGGGGCAAACGTTGCAATAAACTCTACTTTGTGACGTCACAGCCGGACGATGAACTCGACACGATCGTGCTCGAGACCAAAGATGCCTACGAAGTGCTCTGGGGCAAGACAAAGGCCGCACTCAAGTACATATATGAACATCTGCGCGACGAGGCGGATTGGTTCATGAAGGCCGACGATGATACGTGAGTTAAAGGCAAGCGCCGGACAGTTGTAGAGTGGGATCTGATTAATGAGTTGTGTTGTTGTTGTTCCAACTGTTGGCAGTTACGTTTTTGTGGAGAACGTACGGTACTTGTTGCATCCGTACTCAACGACGTGGCCCATTTATTTTGGTTTCAATTTCAAATTGTTCACATCGCTGGCAAAGAATGCGGTGAGTAAACGGCATTGATAAAGACAGGGAACGTTGCTGAGTCTCAAGTCTTGCGTTACTCTCAACGTCTAGGCGTACATGTCCGGCGGCAGTGGCTACATACTTAGCCGCGAGGCGCTGCGTCGTTTCGTTGTCAACGGTCTCAACGATCCGACTAAGTGTCGGCAGGAGGATGATCAGGCGGAGGACCTTGAAGTCGGTACTTGTCTCGCCAATGTTGGCGTATATGCCGGCGATTCACGTGATGCGCAGCTAAAGAATCGCTTCCAGCCATTTGCACCGTACAGCACTCTAATTTCACACTACAATGGCATGGATTTTTGGTACTTCAAGTATGCCTTCTATAATCCGCGAGCGGTGAGTCGTGCTCACATCTGCAATCGTTTATCGATAATCGTGACGATAATGTCAATGCTTTTCTAGTGTATCGATTGCCTCTCGGAGTATCCGGCTGCTTTTCACTACGTCAATTCTGAGGAATTGTATGTGTACGAGTACTTCAACTATGAATTCGAGGCTTTCGGCTTACCCCAGTACCAAGAACAACTACCGGCAAAACTTTCGACGTTCGTGGTGCCACCCTCGGATAATATCATGCCATTATAATCTCAGCTCTAAGTGATGGAATCGTATTGCAAATATGTACTAGTGTATACGTATAATTTAAATGTTTCGTTTGATCAAAGTTTTCGTTATGTTCATGAAAGGGTTGATTAAAGCTTTCGTCAGTTGGATGCATGCCTTGACTCTAGTTTTCATTAATTTCATGAAAGGGGTTGATTAAAGTTTTCATTAAATGAATGAATGCCTTGACGTTAGTTTTTATACATTAAATGATTGGCTTAATCAAAGCTTTCATCAGTTGGATGATGGCTTGATTAAAGTTTTCGTCATTTGGACGCATGCTTTGATTAAGAGTTTCATCAAAATGATGAATGCTGGTTGTGTACAAAATTTTCTTATAGCGCTGTCCTCATTACAGACGATCGTCTCGCCTTATTAGCGCTAAACTAAGAGCGGCGAGTATGTGAAGCTGTTCATTCTATATTTGTCTCTGTCACACTTGGTTTATCAGTTGGCATGAACGCTTTTTTCAACATTTCAAATCTTCTCTCTTTTCGGGACACTCCTTTTATAAGGCCATGACAATTGATAGCTTAGCATAAGCTAGATTTGCTCCTTGATGGGTGTGTCAAAGAGCGCGCATTAGTGCACTAGCATAGATGCCCGATTCTCCATACGATTGCTTCATCATTTCCCCGTGGTAGCTTTGGCCGTTGTGCTTCTTTTTACAGCGTCGCCGGTGTTTGTCATTTTCCACTGAAAATTATGCTCTCGGCCAGGAAACTCACTGATTACGCAAACTACCGACTGTTACTCAATTAATCTTGATTACGTTTGTGTCATCCAAATACAATTACTTTGGCATTAATTACAACAGCGACACGACATTAGCAGCAGCTAGAGTCGGTTGGTGGCCCAGCCGCATCCACGGGCACAGCCGCAGTCACCAATGCAGTCATTGTTGGACTCATCTAAATGAGAAAAAACAACAGTTGTGCAATAATGAAAGCACAAAAATTCTTGGCAAATGAAATTCGTTGGCATTCGTGTGAAACTCCGCCGGTAGCTGAACACCTGACATTGCTAGTGTTTTCGTGGGTGTGGTGATGGTGCGGGCTGGTGAGGGTGAATGCGTGTCTGAGGACTCTAATTTGTGAACCGGAAATTGTGTGATGCCTAATTTTGTCGCCAATAATAACAGCAATGCCAGCAATAATAACGACAACAACAACAAGAACAACGACAACGACGACAACGACGACAACGACGACGACGACGACGATAACAAAAACAACGTCAGCCGCAGCCGTAACTTCAGTTAGGCTAACTAACAACTTTGGTCAGTAGTGGATTTCACTGTTGCTGTTGTTGTTGTTGCTGTTGTTGTTGTGGTTATTTTCTCTTTAGTTGTGCTTTACAGCTGCCATCGCAACCGGAATTGATGCCCATCCGGCTCATGCAAATGGAATGGTCACTCTTAAATACGCACACAAACTCGTACATCCGTTCACACTTTCTTATACGCCATAATTTGCTATTTACAACCTGATTCACATTATCCAAGAGTAGCTTAGCTATTCATTCGATCTGATTAGTGCAAAGAGGCAAGCAGTGTCATTACCAGTTGGTATTAATTGGTAATTCGATTACAATGGCTCTGAACAATGGATTCAGTCGAGTACAGCTGAGTGGCGTTGAGACGCAGCCTGCTGGAAATGTTGGTGTCATTTTGTTATCAACGGCATTCTGACATTGATTTTGGCGTTGCCCTGTGTCACTTGTTGAGTTGTGCCATTATTTGTACGTGTTGCATAACTCTACATGTGTCCACATCAAACTGCAGTCAATCAGACATCCAACTCACTGCACAACCAACCATTTCGGCGAATGCTTGATTATTGGTTGACTGGGCTCGTTTCTGGTTAACTTTGAGCTTTGCTGTTTAGGTATAAGCTGCACTGTTCAAAATGTGCTGTTCTTAGGTTTACTTTGAATTGAGGTTGCCAAACAGCTTATTTTACAACGCAAAAAAAAACAACTTTCTAGCAAATTTATGGGTATTATGGTAGAGCTCCAGCACATACATACATCTACCTTCTATATATGTATATATATATATATATATATATATATATATATATAATTAGAAGTATGTTTGTTTGTCCGTTATGGACGCCGAAACCGCTGGACCGATTTCAATGCACTTTTCGCAGAACCTCTAGAATGGCCTTTAGAGGGTTACTGTAAAGTTTGGTGTGAAAAAATCGTCGAATTCACCAAATATTAAGACCAACTCAATTTTCGAATGCTCCTCAAACTGTACAAATACAAATAAATTACAAAAACAAGGCAGCATCTGGTGGTTGAGCTTGCGGGCGGTGCTGCTCAAACTGTACAAAGTCGAAATGTTTAAATATTCGAATGGCAAAAAAAAATCAAAAAAGTGAAGAATACGAAATGCCACCCGAAAAGTCAAACACTGAAAGCTCAACGAGCGAATCGCAACAGTAGACGTAGCGCAGAGTTGCTGAAACATCCGTAGAACGAGACGCACGTATCTAATAATTATAAACAATCAACAAACTCAAATAATTGCAAAGAATCATGGTGCTCTTAGCGAGGGTACTGCCTCTCAAATTATGAACGCAGATGCCTGCAAAGAAAATGTTGGTATCATGTAAAACAATAGGATATACACTACTGTGAAGACGTATAATCTATAGAACATGCTTTAGACGCAAAGACAATCAGTGGACAATCTAGAGTTGCAATTATTTTGGTGAACTCCGGTACTTCTATACTATTATATAAAATTGATTGAAATTTTATGTAACGCTTTGGCACAAAATATACTGAATCGATTTCAATAATTTTTTTTTCAGACAACACATTTGCGCTATTGAAGACACTGGCATACTTAGTTTTTGGATTTTTTTAAAGAAAAAAATATTTTTTTTCTGCTCATAAGTTTTTGCAAAACCACTGCAAAAACAAACACCAAAAGTTTTGTATATTTTTTCATTGTTTATGCTTTGCTGTCGCTTAATTTTTCTGCTTTTATTCGTACGAGTATTGCGCTCTTCGTTCAACGAATATATATGCTTTTGTATATGATGATCACTGAGAGCAACAAGTTTACAACATCCTGTATGTTTTTGTGCGACGCTAGTTCTAAGTAAAATCAATGACAACAATGCGTTTCAAAGCGGAATTATCACAACGCACTGCAAGGAGCCTTGCTGCCATTTCCATAGCCATTATATATTTTTCTTTTGATACGTTATAAGTATAGTGTATGGTGATCATTACACACTTAAAGCAACTAAGTGGATTTGTTTACTGCAATTTTAAGTATTGAGTAGTTTGCGAAGTATAATCAAGGGTCTTACCTGGCCTACTTCGGCCTGCAGCATTTAAATGGTTACGTTGGGTCTAAGGTCTAAGAGAAAGTGCTAAACCGTTTTTCTTTCGAAATATAATTTAATAGACTGACAGGCGCCACTCTTAAGAAATTATTGAATTATTGTATGAATGTATAATATTAGCACTGCATTAGAGAAATAAATTCATGTATCGGATATATTTTTAGATTTCTTACCATTGGAAGGCACAAATTTGAGTTAGGATTAAAAGTATCTGCGCCAACTTCTCAGCTGTCTCATCATTCTAACCACACAGCTTTTGCGTCACTATAACATGCGTCTGGCTATTTTATTTAAATGATTTTTAAATAAACCCAATTGCCCAAGTTACGCCGTCCTCATGAAACACCGGGCACCAGTAATCATACGCAATGTCTTGAGCTCTAACCTGCGACATATGAGAGTTTGCTGCTAAATTCCATCATTGTTTGAGAATATGCTGTGCTGGCATTTGGCAAACTAGTTTCATACGAATAGTTAGAAAATAAACTGTGGTTTCAGTGTAGTAGGTCGACTTGATTGCAACGGCTGACGGCAGTGAGTGCATGACTGTGGGCATACACTAATGGCTTGACTTTATTCGATTATGTGACGTATTAGCAAAGTTTTTGTTTGTATTCCCTGAGTCTCTTGTTTCATTTTGTTTGCGTGAAATTTGCTGCTGCTGCTCAGTTTCTCATGTGATGTATTGCCACAACGTTCGACTGCGCACAGCTTTTCGGTGGTGTTAGTCACAACTAATTATGATATATAATTGGGTTATTGACAAACAATTTTTGTTGTTGTTTCGTTTTTGTTGTCCATTTCGTCATGGTTGTCAAATAAATTTGCAGTTATATGCCAACACAACCCTTACACAGAGATATTCTGATTGATGGGTGCCGACCGTAGGCGTCGGCCTGCTTCATTAGCCACATGTGCGTAATAGTATAGCGTAATACTTGTATAATAGTATAGTATACTTTTTGGCTTGGCTACTTATTTCTTGTAGTTAGTGGTTTTGTTGTAAAGAGTTGCCAATGCGCGTAATCAGCCATGTATAGTCATCATCATCCATCTTCGTTAGTTGCGCTTTCGTTGATTTGTACACGTTTTCAGTTGGTTTACTAAGTGGAGTTGCTTGTGTAGCTTAGCCCGCCAAAAACTATGCAATGCCATGTGATTAGCTTATTGCGTGCAATACGTATGTACATACAAGACAGAGCTTGCGCAAAAAGTGCTACTATTATATAATATTCCGTTCACTTTTCAAGTCACAGCTGACCATCTCATAGCTCAAATGTTCGTTTTTGATGCACTTAACTTGCAACACGACTAGCGTTCTCTCTCTTTTACACACACGAGCACATACAATACTTAACATGCATCTACGCGTGTCAGTTCGCTTTCGTTGGCTGGCTTACATGTTGCACGTTTGCAATTTGTTGTTGTTGTTGTTGTTGTTGGCACTGGCGATTATACCCGAAAATGTTTATTTATTTGCTTTAACAATTTCCAGTCTGTCTGTCAGTCTGTATGTATCGCTGTTTGTAAATATGTGTGACATTACGGCACTTGAGCATTTGGCGCCTGAGTGCATGCTAAACAAAACTGCATATGTGACACAACAGTGTGCAATGGCACAACAACAACAACAACAGCAACACTGGCATGCGTTGTCCTCTCATTCGTTGTTCTTTTCACGTTTATCTTCTTTTTTTCTTTTCATTCTTACTTGCTTGCTCTATTCCCTAAAAGCTTTTTCCCCCATGTGCGGCCAATGGCCAAAAACAAATAAGCACAGACACACAGCAACAATTGTCCTTTTGCCATTGTCATTGACTTAACTTATTTGCTGGCCACTTGAACGGCTCATGCTACTTGCTCCTGTGATTTCAGGTTTTCTGATTTTCACAATTTTTTTTTTTTTTGGATTCAGTAAAAAAAGTTGCCGGTTGTCCTAGCATTGAAATTTCTATAGCACAGTGCACTACTGATCCTTTAAGGATTTTTTTTTTTTTTAGGATTTTTCCCAACTGCCATTTTCATGAGTTTTAAATACAACGAACGAGCAGTTTAATTTTAAGGCTTCGCTACGGCTTCAACATGACGTTGACGTGCCACATAAAATATTTTGTGGCTGTCGTCGTCGTTTTTGTTGTTATTGTTGTGGTTATTGTTGTTGTAATATGTCGTGTCGGATTTGCGTAATTTATTCCGTATTTGCCTTTCGGGTTTTACTGTACATTTTCCATATACCGGGATTTTATCATTTTCTCAATATTAGAACTCAATAAATTTTCGTTACGAAACGTTGAAAGAACGAATACAGTGTAAACAAACACACACACACACACACACACAAGCATACACCCACACACAAAAAAGCAGAATGGCGTCACACATACACATGTGCAGTCAAAAATCAGAAGCACACAAATTCGACTTTGGATTTTGAGAAAAGTTGCCATTGCGGTGGTTGGTTTTTGTTGTTGCCATTGGTCTATGGTCAAAGGTATTTTACACTCAATTCGCACACACACACACACACACACACACGTACATGCACACATATGGCTACACAATGCAGACAAAGCAATAGGCGCATTTGCTTGGGGCTTAAAGCATTTGATTAAGCGAACGTGTTGAGTTATTCGAAACATGAAAGGCTTCTGGATTTATGCAACAGTTGAGACTTAAAAACGTTGATACTACATTCTGTTGGTGTGTGTCTGTGTGTGTGTGTGGGCGACATGGCTAAAATAAATCTAAACCAACACACACGCGCTCACATTCACTTGAAAATTTATCGAGTTTTCGTGTTAACCATGCATAATTAAGTTTTTCGCATTTTTCAGCAGTCACAACTGCCCTCCATCTAACACCACCCCCCCCCCCCCTCCAACCAAACACACAACCACACCGCACAACTCGCTTTGTCTGTGTGCAGCCCAAAGTGCCATTGGCGCTTGGCACTCATGAATGCCTCGTGTATATGCATGTCTGAATAAGCTTCATTGTGACACAAGGCTGTGAACCAGAATCCTGATTTGGGCACACCTGTCAACTGGCTCTGCGCATTGAGCTTTGCTCGACTCTATGTGGAGCGAACGCAGTCTTGAGTGCATTGTCATTTAATGCCCTTATATATGGTGTCAAATGCATTTGTGGCTGCCCCAATAAGCTGAACAATGATTGCGTTTGGGCAAATCAAGAATGGGAGAAATCCCATCGTAGTGGAGCCAAAACAGCAACGAAATCACTGTATTGCTTGATAGCATGTTAAGCAACTGCAGTAAGCCCCCTCAACGCCAGTACACATGCAACCCAGATAAAAGAGTTCTCACAGTTAGAGAAATATTACAGCTTAACAATTGTATTATGTCAACGCCAAATAGCTCAGCACTTTCTCTGCTTATTCCTTATTAGGAATAAGCACTGCACTTCGTTGCAGTTTTTTCGTTGCAGCCTAAGACGGTGGACGGTGTATAGCCGTTCGGTATTTATTTGCTTGTAGCTATTTATTTGCTGTTGCTATCACTACCTTGAGTCGGTTATGGTTTATAGTAAAGAGACACTTAACTTGCAGTATGCTAAGCAGATATCTGTAAACAAAACTGTGAAGCGTGACTGTGGAATGAATTAATTAATTGATTTTCAGTCATACCAACTCCAACTTAATTGCACTTAAAATAATAATATATTGTTTACAAAAAGTTTCGCAAGGCTTAATTCTGGTACCGATACTATATAATATATACACTTACGATGTAGCTGGGTTTGCAAACTGCACTAGCGCAGTTTTGCCGACGACACAGCACTTTACTGTGCACGTAGCAAATCTACAGATATACTGTATATACTATATATATATATAAAAGGATGTTTGTTTGTCTGTTGGTTGGTTGTCGCCATAGAATCCGACACCGTTTGACCGAGCACCATCAAAATTGGCACATAGATGAATGGCATCTTGGAGAATGTTTATGGCTATGTTTGTATGTATATATGAGTACACGCAGTCCCTCACAGGCTACATGTCTAGATTGCGACAACAGCATCACCTTTTATGTTCAAAACTATGGCATGTTGATGCAATCATATACAGTTCCGAAATTTCATTGAAATCGGATGGGCATATCTCTCGACAACCACGGTTCCAAACGCACCGGATCCACTCAAATACACACAACAAATTTAATCAAAATCAATATAGCCGTTTAGAAGAAGCATAATGCCAGAGCAGCCGTACAGCAAAATATCTCTATATATATATATATATATATATAGATATATAAATCAAAATCCTTGTTCGTTTGTTTGTTAGAAACGAATGTACTCAGCATTCATAAGCACTATCGAGCTTAAAATTTTTACCGTGCGTTCTGTTCGAACTTTTATCGGTTTTTTCTTATTTTATACACGTTAGTTGACCTTGGACTGGAGTTATTTTTATTATACAGGCACATATATACAGCACAGCGTTCAAATTTTATAGAATCTTTTGAATTCGAATCTTTTTTTCCACTTTTTCCTGAGCCACAAAATGTATTTAACAATAAGTCCATTAGTTCATCCATTTATTTCAGTTGCAAGTTAAAGTCGATAAATTAAGTCGATACTAGTATCATTTTTGGTTAAATAAATAAATGAATAATATTAAAATTTAAAAGCAAACCGCACTAAAAACTAAATTAGTTTAGGCGCTAGTAAAATTAGTCATTTTCATTTAATACTGTTGCTTCTGGTTAGCTCATAGCGACGAAGTTGTCAAAGCATTGTATTGTATTGGCATTGGTCCTTGATAGGCGTGCAAAGTTTTAGTTTAATCTGACGTCTGGTAGCGGGTGAAAAACGCGTTCAAATATTTGGTTACAAACATACTTATATAAAGCCATGTAAAATACATATAACTCGATATCGTTGCATATGATATTTAAGGCATTGGTACTCTCCTAAGAGCATAGCTTCTGTGCGTAGCTGTGTTTGATGGTACTTGCTTTATTATCTGTATCCAAAACCATGCTATCTTTTCTATGTCTTCTAATTCACATGAAGATGTGAATCAGCCTATGGATTTGTTGTTTCGCATAAACCGAATTGAAGCATAAGAACCACTTCAACATCATTCATTAAAGTGAGACCATCAGCTTGCATGCCGTAGAGCGATAACTTTATTTTATAATTTTTTTTTTTTGCTTAAGTGAAAATAATTTTTCTTTCCTCAATTTTGCAAGATTTTCATATATTTTTTTATTAAATTGTTTTTTTTTTTTTTTGCTCTACCGATTCTTTGTCTGTGCTTTATATGCTTCCTCTTTAAATTGTTGTGCTGCACTTCGCTTTGCTTCTTGAATTGTGCTAAACGCTCAACAACCTCAGCCACTTCAACGACTCCATTCAACTCAACTCGACTCGACTCGACTTGACTCGATTCGAGTGACGTCGCGCCGCGCCGCGCCGCGTGCCAGTTTGAGTGTTCAGTTTCCTTCTGCCTGCAATGTTCCTTTTTGCGCAGCCAAGTGATTTCCAAGCAACACTCCTAGTTGCAAGAGCGCGACACAATATCTCTGGCAGTAGGGACACTAGACGCAGCGGAATAAGCAGCACAAGTTCAGCACAACTATCGGGCATATTAAACTGGCAACGAAAGATCTGTGGCCACCACGAACATTGGCATTGTACGAGTACCGAGTACTTGCTGCGTTGATGTGGCAAATGGCCGTGGTTGGTTGGGGCAACAGTTGGCAACGTTGACTCTTTTCAAGTTGAATTTAATATTCTACACTGCGCGCAAGTAAAACAAAAACTTGTAGAAAAGGAAACATTTTCAAGCGAGCACAGCTGCAATAGGAAATTTTAAGAGATTTTGTGTAAGGCGTCATTTTTTATAAGACGCCTAAGGGGCGTAAAGTGGAAAATATGTTCGAGTATAACTTCGTTTTGAAGGAGGATATTAGCAGCGTTTCGATGTAATGAAAGTTCAGCGGAACTGGCATAATTTCTATAGATTATTAAGTTTTGGCAATATTGGATTTTATTGCCAACGTTGCGTGTATTCCGTTTTATACTTGAAGTCTAGAGAATACAAAAAGTAATTATTCATATGTTGCATCGGTGTCCTTATCGCAGGCAACTCGTTCTTGTCGAACATATCGTGTTTTGAATAGTTTTGAATGAAGTCTTAAAAACTGCTTTAAGGACTACATTCAAAGACATCTCGCACACCTTTCGTACAGTCTTGCTTCTGAGTGAGTATAGTATCTAGTACTACAACATAGACGTAACACCAGATACTTCAAGACGTTTATCATGTGTTCTGTATTCTAACGACCTGCCAACGTTTAGTATACTCATAATTAACGCAACCTTCTCAGACAACAATTTTATCAACTTAAACTTACCCTACAATAAATAATAAGTTAGTTGATTGACCAACACTGTTCACGATCAATGGTTCGTAGCTGCCCGATCAAATTTTTAAAGCACTGCCGTGGCTTGTGTTCATTGAGTAAAATCAGCAATTGAAGCCGTAACTATAGAAAAATATGCCTTGAGCTCAAGATTTGTAGAGTTGAACTGGGAAGCACAATGGCTTGCGTTGTATATTAGAGCGCTGAACAGTTGCAGCCTTAAGACGAAGGTTGGTCGTCGATGAAGCTGCTCAAGCCAAAGGCGAAGTGGAAGCTTTCAGTAAAAATTTAACGACAACAAAGCGAGCAAATAGTATAGAAATCAAGTTACGAAAATATAAAAATATTCAAAAGTTATGCGGCGCATCATGTGTGCTGTCTCGCGTCTGTTTTTCGAGCTTGGTTCGCGTGCATTGGCTTTGTATGGCGGTTGTATGAAGAGTGGCGGCAGTACGTGGCAGGTCTGGGTTGCAACAGGATAACACAACTTAAGCTGGCGCCGGCGGTAGTAACTTTGACTTTGCCTTCGCCTTCAACTACAACTTCAACTTCGTCTTCAACTTAGTATTCGATGATGAAATAGAATTTTCTGCGAGTTGCACAAGAAAAGAAGACGAACAACCAAGCCAGTGGGTATGGATGGGTGTTTGCATCATGATAACATGCGAGAAAGATATTTATATACACAAAAAGCAGACAACGAATTTTTTTAAGCCTGTAAAATAACAAAAATAAAAAAGGCCAAACATTTGCCAAGTCGCAAAAAGCAAAACAAAAAAAATTACAATAATAATAATAAAAATAAAATAAATAAAATAGTATAAAATAAATGCATAAATAAAGAAAGAAATAAAAATTTTTACAAGCGGAAGAAATGAGCAAAAAGAGCACTTTAAATCGAGTTGATTGCTTTTGATAAGTCAGTCACTGCAAGCGGTTTTTTGATGCTCCAAGGCGGTAGGAATCTTCATAGAAACCAACAGCCTGTTTTAGCCTACACAATTCCCGGCCTATTTACATAGCAGCTCTGCCCTCATACGTCTACCATAATCCCACTAAACTATCAAGCAGGCAGCAAAGCGTTGGATCACTGCTAGTTTATATATATATATATATATATAAAATTCGATGTACATCTTTATGTGTGTCCGCTATAGATGCCGAAACTGCTGCACCGATTTTGATGAAATTTTCAGGGAATCTCTAGAATAGCCTGTTGCGTAATCCTGTGAAGTTCCGTGGGTTATTATACCGCGAATGTCTGGGGGTAAAAAAAAAAATTTATTGGAAAATAGTTTGCGGTCGAAAAGTCTGTCAAATTCGAAATCGAAATGCTGTCATAGAAAAATAATAAAAAGAGTTTAACTCAGCTCTTTATTTGTTCTTGCGCCTGATGACGAAACGAAAATGCAGAACAACGTCTGGCGTTAGAAATCTATATAAATGCGTCGAATAATGTATTTATTTTTTTAATGACATAAAACAGCAAAGCCTCAGTGACGTGCACATAAATTAATTTGCAAGATTGGCGTCTTGTAGGGCACACTAACAAATTAAAGGCACAAATGAATTTTGCTCTCTCCATAAGCACAAATATGTTTCAAGAGAAGCGCGAAAACGCATGAACACTCATTTTGCAGCGCTTCAGTTGCACAAGCCAATGCTTGGCACTTCAACGTCTCTCTAGCGTCATCATCTTGAATTCCGTTTCACTTTTTTTTGGACTTACACCTCGCTAAAGCAGTTTCATTTCATAGAATAATAGAAATAAAAATGTGTGAGTATGCTTAGCACTCACGAGCTTTCGACGTGAAACATATTCAGTATGCAACTGAATGAATAAATATTTATATAAATATATAAATATGCCCATTCTCTTGCTGTTGTTTTCGATCAAACGATTGTTCTACCAGTATCAACGCATGCCTTCCTTTCAGTTTCTATGCTTCGCTCAAACGACTTCGCTTTCAGTAACAACACATGCACTTGTTGTTGTTGTTTTGAGCGAATTTCATTTTTGCTTTCGCTACTCCGCTTCAATAAAACGATGGCGCTCTCAGTAAAAAGCACTTGTTGTTGTTTTCACAGCTAACGAATTAGTTTTCGTTTCACAACTTCGGCACAACGCTCGTATGCTACACGAAGAATGATGATGCAATGACGCGATCACGCGCATGTAAAGATTCACTCTACCAAAACCAAAGATGTTTCACATCAAAAAAATTTATTAAATCAAGTCTCCGTGGATCAAGATAAATGCTTAATAATTCGAAAAAAATATAGGGTTTTTCTAGCTTCAGCATTAAGCTATACAATTAGATTTGCAAAAGATAACCACATTTTTATTTGATTGCCGTTTTTTACAGCTTTAAATCCGAATGTAATCCACAGAAATGTGATATAATAGTACAAAGCGAAATTGTTCAAACATTTATCTTTTTGCTATCGTTGCGAACAACAATAATTTTTCATATGGCAAAAAGTATGCAACAGCGTTTTTATTGGAACACTTTGCTTTGTGGGAACAAAACAACAACAACAACAACAATAAATCTCACACAAACAAACTGAAAACAAACTGAATAAATTTGCGAAAAACCGAAAAACGAAAAACAAAATGCTGATGCATGCGCTGAGCAAATACCCAAAAATCATACAAATACAATAAAATAATTCATTATTTGCAAGTGACAATGTTGAGACCGCCGTGCCGTGCCCACGCCGAGCAGACACACCAGGAAAATGCTGACTACGGCGATGATACGAGTAATTCAAATGGGACGCAAGTTAGTTTATAACGGAGCGCAAGCGAGCCAAACAAAACTGCAAATTATACGAAAAGAGAAGCGTGACAGCGGGAGATTGGGAGCTCAGCAAAAAAATAAAAAGAAACGCACGAAATTTCAATTAATCAAAAGCGACATGTGGTCCGAATGGGAAGTGACCAACACCAAACACCAAACACTAACAACCCAACGCCCAACGCCAAGTCAATCTCCAACGCCAGCAACGTTGTTGCGGCAACGCCGTTCGCTGGCAATAATGGCATATTGTATAACATTTCTATTGCTCATACGCCGCGTTAGCCAAAATCGTTTTGCAGCTCTGCCTGCTATGGTGCGCCGAGCCCGGGATTTGATGACACTTTTGGCACATTGCACAAACAAATGTGGACAATAAAAATTGTCATTAATAAAACAAAACGAGCCAAAACGACCAAAAACGCTGCACAACGCTGTTTGGCCAACGCCAAACAATGGCGGAAAAACCAGATCGCTGTGCAAACAAGGGCAATAAAAAAATAATGCTTATTTGCAAATGGCAAATATTGCACAAAATACGTTTATAAAACTATTTCCCACGCAAGCGGCTGCAAAAAATCAAATCAAATGAAACAGCGCATGAACCGTGTGCTAACATGCACACGAAGACATGACCTGAATGTAACATAACTTACAACACATGGCTATGCAAAACTCTTAACGCTTAAGTTGCTGCAACACAGCATAGGCATGAAAAGCCATACTAAAAGCCTGCTCAAACGTAGACACACAGACATGACGACCATTGGTTATGTAGCTGTGTAATGACGTGCCGTTAAGATGTTCACACAACTGAGGGCAAATCAGCGCACAAAGTTTCAATTTCAATTCGAATAGTTGAATGAAGTCAAGTGAATGGGAATGAATGAGCCGGTAGACTTGCCTGATGCCAATTGCACGATGCTGTCGATGGCCATACGAGTTGGTTCTACGTGTGTGTGTGTGTGTGTGTGTGTGTGTGTGCAGCAAATTTAGCTGTCAAAAAATTGCCAATGGAATTGTGTTTTTTCAAAATTAGTTTTCGTGTGCAAACAGTCAACGGCATGTAAAATATTTACACGCTGCAAGAAAGAAGAAAAAAATCAGAGCGACGTGGTGCAGATAGTTGGACGACAAGTGCACAAATGAAAGCAACAAAAAGGTAGAGAAAACACAGCTGTTGCGAACCGAATGTACGCTACTGCCAAACTAAATACGCCTGCAATGGTGCATGACTACCACAGCAGATGTCAGGTTACACCAGGTTATCGTAAGAACCACGTCAGCAAGTTATAGAGCGGAAGCAGCGGTATGCTTTAGCAACTTGCGAGCGTCTGCCATTGCAATGATACTTACACAAATGCCTTATCATATTTTTATAATCAAAATAAACAATTCACAAGAATCTGCATACAGACAGACATACAGACAGCACATCTACTGCTATTTTGGTATACGAGTAGAGGACCCACCAAAAATGAAATGCAAATGAAGCCGCCACGCATCCATCAGAGTACAGCAGCTGCTTCAATCATTCTTCAGCATAACATTGACGTCGTCGCGTTAAGTTTGTATGTGTGTGACTCACTACGCCTCACTACGCCAGACCCGCACCAATCTACACTATCACTTAGCCAGCCACTGTACGTTACTTTGTTATCGCTTGCATTTTGGCCGGCCAAAGACTCGTAAGCATTATGCGATCATACAATAGCTCGACGTCAGCGCATCGTCGTCGCCAGTTGTATTGCTCGCCAGCTACAATTCAAAACGCGCAACGAAACGTCTACGTACTGCGTTCGTTGGTCAAACGCGCGTACACATAAATATGAGTACGCACACGAGTATGAGAAGTTGTCACATAGCTTAAGCAGCATATTTGCCCGCTATTATGGCAAAGCCCCCTGAATCAACAAATGTTTTTTGTCCTTTTCCATTGTCTGCTTTCTTATTCCATTGCCCCCCGCCTGTCTGTCTGTATTTTCTCCAGCATATTCATGCATTGCACCCCCCCACATTCAACGTCAACAGCGTGCAAACAAAATTTGAATGCAAAATGAAAACGCTAACGAACAATCACTCTGACCGGTTTGGGTGTCCTCGCAGCAATGGCACTGCACTGGCTACTGCCTCTGTGATTGGCATTGCGAGAGAGTAGAGTCATTGTTTCATCCAATTGATGCGTTGATTTCTGCACTAATATGATGACAATACTCAAAAATAACATTTGCTTGCTACAATATACGAGTATGCAGTTCATCAGTTCATCACTGCACCAGCATTGCCAGCCGAAATCATCGTTTTATGTCTTCAAATATAACGCACACAACTGCGCGTATCTGCGAGTAACTGTGCTATTCCAATAGTTTTTATTGCTTTTCCATATACTTTTTCTTCTTGGTTTTTTATTGTTGCTGTTTTTATGTTCTTCCATTACCTACCCTTTGCTCGCCCCACTACGAACTTTTCATTTTTCATACGCCTTGTGTTTCATCATTTATGATTGCCGATGCCACCCACACACCTATTCCTCGGTATACTCGCTGCATACACATATGCATTTGCATGTCGTTCATATATAAGCAATCCAGCAGCAATGTTTTCAACGAACATACAAAGCTAGGCCGACTGAACTTTTTGCATTGAGCTGACATCATTTCATTGCTTGAATGATGCAAGGTCCACGCGCCTACGACCAGCTGCCCCAGCAGTGTTAACAATGCTTGTACTGAATTTGCTGTGAAATGTTTTCTGTTTTTTTTTCTCTTCTGTTTTTGCTCACACAGCAGGCTTTGATTTGCACACATCTTTTTAACATCAAAAATAAGTAATTAAAATCAAAAACATCGAGCTCGAGCACACAAGTTTTCGAAAAAACAAAAAAATAAAAAAATAAAAATTTACCAAAAAGGATCAAACCACATTTAAGCTGCAAGCATCCAATCAAAAAAATTTCAGTCGGGTAAGCGTTTATACTCATAAAAGCGCAACCAAAAACTGTAAACTAAAACCAAATAGTTACGAGCAACCTTACCCTCTAGCTCTGGCAAAATTTGACGTGAATTAACCAAAACTACGCGGACCACTGAACGTCCTCAAAGCTCGCCAATTGACTTTCGATTGTAACTGCACTGTCTCGAGATGTCCGACACAACCGACTTCACGGAGGAGGCCTACGGCAAAAAAATACAACGCTGCTATACCGACGCCATTGTTAAAGGTTGCGGCGGCTTACTGATCGGCACCGTGGTGGCACTACTCTTCATGCGGCGTCGCGTCTTCCCGCTGCTGATCGGTACTGGTTTCGGCATTGGCTCCGCCTACAAGGCCTGCGAGCACAGCCTCAACGAAATGTAATCGCAGCGTCGTGTATTTTTTTGTTCTATGCCCCCCCGCCCCCCACACACACTCAAAAGTTGGCCAAGGAAATTGAACGTTTTTGTTTTTTGATGCTGAAAGTCTGTAAAGCTCTGGGTGTGGACTCGTTAAAAGTTTATATTTCTTAAGCCATAAATAAAAATAAAATAAAATTAAATACATAAATAAGTAAATCTCTATAATTAGACGACTAACACATATTTTGTGTTCTCACTAATGTTAAACATAAACGCTTAGACCAAAAACAATAACAACAGACACTCGTTGTTGTAGTGCGCGCAGTTGAATATGGTGAATAAAGCGGTTTCTGTGCCTCGCTCTCGCTCTCTCTCTCTCTCTTCTGTTCTATGATTTTTTTTTTTTTTTGTTCAATTTTCATTTCATGCACAACGTGGTAGAGTTGAATTTTGTTCTCTTTGCTATTCTCTTTGCTATTAGTGTTGGCTTGTTCATGAGTGAGTGAACGGCAAAGAGTTGCTCACTAAACTGAGCAAATGAACATGTGTTTTCCCTATTGTGTACAGCAAAGTTTTTGGCAAACAAATGTTATTTTCTAGAATGCGCCAATATATCAATCATATGTACAGTTGACACACGGTAGAAGTTAGCAAACTAATATCTTCTGTATATCGACATATAAATTGCTTCTCTGTTTTCACTTTACTAGCAGCAGCGACTATTTCGGATCTGCAGCTTTGCACTCAATACAATGTTAATCGCGCGCTCAACATAATTAATTTTTCTCCTTGTTGTTGCAGACGCAATTCTCCGAACACTTTGTAACTACTTTGCTCTCTTGGCTCTTTCATTGCTTTACACAAATATTCAAAGTCTCAGAAGCATTGTCAGAATTGCTTTAACTCATATGACAGGTGGTCTCAAAGCAGGTAACCTACTACAATAAGTCTAAAGAGAGCACCATCTGTTACTGAGCATAGAACGCTTGTTAGAGTGGCAACACTTTGCGGCTACGATTGTCTGTAATTTTCTCACAGGCTAAATTCTATAGATAATCTTTTTGGTAGTGAAATAATGGATAATAGTTGTAGTGCTTGCTTTTTTTCAAAGAATTTTCTGTAACATTTGATAAGAAACAAATCTTTAATGGTTTGCTGCCATTTGCGTTTTGAGCTTGCTAGTTTCTAGCATAGCCATTCACTGGCTCATTGGATGGCCATTTCTGAAACGTTAAAAATGCCAGTGGCTTTCGGAATGCTTTTTAATAATTAAGCTATTTATTATCAACTCATATGCCTGACGTAGCAGACAATGGCTATTTAAAGATGCGGCGCACACCTGTCACTGCACAGTTGATCTCCATGTGGAAACACTGAGCTCCAAGTATATACTAGGTTTGCTCGAAAAGTGGGTAGACTTTTTATTTTTTCATCAATTTCTATTCTGTCCTCTTTGATGTAATCCACCTCAGATAGAATACATTTATGCCAGTGCTTCTTACACTACTCGCAGCACTTCTGATAAACGGGTTGGTATGGCCTTTCCATGATATTGCCATACTTTCTAAGGTTCCTATTTTTAATTCTGGGCACAGTTAAAAGTCACAGTCCATTGAATACTGTGGCTGTGGCATGATTACGCTGACGTATTTGCTCAAAAGCCGTTGCATTAACGTGTTGTAATAACCATGTCTGATTGTGCCACAATTTTTTTCGACTCGCTTTAAGCTAATGACGCATAATTAGCAGGTAAGATTCCTTATTGAGCGTATGATCTTATAAGCGCTATGAATCAGCGTTATACTCCAGCGTTTCTTGCCTAATTCTACAAGCGCTCAAATTACTTGATAAATTCAGACAGTGTACACGTACGTATGGCGAGCAAAACTAAATAATCAACTAATTGGTAAGGCAAATTGAGCTTGTCGCAACAAAATTTTCGAATATTAACGCATTCGGCAGGAAAATTGTTTTAATTAAGCGTGTGTAGCCGTTTTGCAAGAGGCTTAAGCCACGCCAACCAAGCAAACGATGCACGCCCACGAGACGAACGCAGTCAACGCACACACACACACACACACACACAAACCGTAAAACGGTGAAGCTCGTGTGACTTTAAGCCAAATTTGAAATCGATAATGTTTACTTGAGAAATTTGCATAAATTGCATAATATTTCGTTAGCATAATCCTAGCATATCCAGCAGCTCCCCTCCCCTCCACACAAAGAGCAAGACAAAGCAGTGATGCAGCTGCGACAACAACGCCTTAGACTTAGATGCGCCTTCAGCACAAAACTGAACTTAAAATACACAAACTGTCAAATTTTCGTCTTGGCTAAAGGATGCCAAAACATGAGTAAATGATTGTCGGCTGCAGACCGTGCAGACCGAGCTAGGGTTTAGGTGCGGCTCAGACGTAGTCGAAAAACTGCTACCTTGCGCAAAATGCATTCAAGTGCAGTTCTACTCGCCGCCCCACAATGTCGGCCAGCCAATAGTGAGTGTGGCAATAACATTTTTGCTTTGGCCAAGCAAAGTCAAGCAAAGTGAAGCTAACCGGGCCACGTTGAGCGCCAAGGATGTGCAATAAGAACGTGATGAAAGGACTTAAGTCGTTTGCAGTGAAAATTATAACACAAAATATTATTTATTCTTAGTTGGCAAATACAAAAGCATGAAAAGAGTTGGCTAGTAGCGGTAGCAAGAGAAAGTAAGCAAAGAGGAAGACAACTGTGTAAGGTGTTGCAAGTGATTGACTGCTTGGACTGGCTGGTTCGTAGCGACAATTGCCTGTAAGCGAGATGGGCTTAATGATGCACATTATAGTTTAGAAACTGCACACCGCACACCACACACCGCACACCGCACACACTAACTAGGCACTGGCACTACTTATATTCGGTTCGGCTATTGCATTGACAAATACTACGGCAGAGGATGGCACTAGGTAGCGTCAGCTGCAATGTCATTGTGCGATTTCAATAATCTCTTGTGCTGGCATAAATGTCGCATTAAATTGTCACGCACTTCTGACTTAATCGCCTATACATACGTATAGGCGCTCAACGCCAGGATACACGTATAAAACGGGTCACTTGACCGGCACGCTGAAGCCGGAAATTGAAACTGTCGCACTGCCACAGGCCAACGACAGCCGCAAACGGACGGACAGTCAGAAAAATGACAACACTTTAGTTGAGCCATGCGATGCGGCAAGGTCGTCAACAAGACGCCGTGTGTTGTTGCTAGCATGCTCACATTACATTGCCACATGTCAAATGGCATTAAATATTACGCAGAACATGGAGCAATTGTGAAAAGGAACTTGCACAAAGCAGCGCAAAGCTCGGCAAGTGCTTTGCTGGCTTTGCTGGCTTTGCTGGCTCTGTTGCTGAGTTGAGTTGGAGGCGGTTATAATTTTGACACGACAGCTTAGCTTGGCTTAATAGCAATGACAAGTAACCGCTGGGCTGGCGAAAATAAATGCTTGAAATAGTTGGAGTTAGATAGACGTATAACACTTTGCCAGTCACTCACATGTGAGGCCAATACGGATTAGCATAACGCAACCATAAACATAAGATTCCAAGTCAGTTGATTGCAAGTGCGATTTTTTTGGCTCAGAAACAATCAACACAAACTAAATTGAAGGCTCGTTGAAGTAGTTTAATTCGCGCGACACAAACCTCACAGATGAAGCAGTCGAAATGGCAATGGACGAATGAAGCCTTAGCAAATTGTATATAGCTCATGCGAACATCATTGGAGGTCTTAAGAAGCTGAATGAATCTACCAATGCAACTCTGTGCACTAAAATAAGCAATAGGTTGAGCATACCGTAGATCTTTGTAGCCTTCTAGCCGGTGAACGTAACAGTAAACACACAAATTGGGGTAACCCCTGTTACAACACCTAGGGGTCCGCCTTCAGAGATTGATCAAACACGAACTCCATGATGTATAGAACAGCATTATATGCTTCAGTTAGCCCATCTTACCCAAAAGCAATGTCCTTTCTGGACATATGCATTGCTGATAATAGAATTAAGATCCACTCAAACTACTCGGACACAATTAATTGCTTAAAATTTGTAGACTACAATAGCGACCACCAGGCCATCCAAATGATAGTTTCAAACCGGAATGGATCCATTCTGTATGAAATAATAAATATCACACCAACCTACTTTCTAGACTAGAAAACGGACCAATTGGAAAAAATTTAAGAATACTCTAAATCGTTGATATGAACCGAATAGCCCAATACCCAACAATAGAAACCCAAACAATTTCGAAATAGATAATCACCTTACGAAATTAGATGCAATAATCAGCAGTGCAATAGACAAGAATGTGCCTAAAAATCTCAACTGTAATTCAATTAAAACTCTAGCCAATAACCCCATAACCAGACTATTATTAACCGAAAAAAAGAAGTACCTAATGTTAATCAAAAGACACTATAGACTTGAATTCCAACTATCTGACACTATGTTGATGTTAGCTAAAACCAAACGTAAGCTTATTAAGAAAATGATAAACGACAACGTGAGAAAGTACCTTAATGAAAAAATGCAACAAAAAATCTCATACATATGTCCAAAGAACCCTGCTAAATTTTCACTTATTAAAAAGACTTTAAATAGAAAGGATCCAAACACATTAAGTCACCTAAATGTCCCGGCTAACTTAGCGAACTTAATTCAATTTGCAGGATTAAACACGAATAATTTGGAAAGAGTTGTACGTTCAAATTTTACTATTACAAATAATAGCGATATATTGAACATAGTAGGTCGACATTTTGAATTGATACATGCCACTAAAC
Source organism: Cacoxenus indagator (assembly GCA_035041755.1). Lineage (NCBI taxonomy): Eukaryota > Metazoa > Arthropoda > Insecta > Diptera > Drosophilidae > Cacoxenus > Cacoxenus indagator. The sequence continues at coordinate 1,006,490 of JAWNKX010000197.1, read as the reverse complement.
AAAATGATTCAAACAATGAAGTTCACAGCCTTGTGAGTAATGCCTTTAACCAGTTTTTATTAATCAAAACAAGCTATGAGGGCTTCAATATAAGAGTTACATCATTTCACGAGGAAAAGAGCAGACAATTTAAGTGAGCATCAAACTGACAACTACTTTATCCAAAAACACGACCTTATCGCAATTTTAGCTAAACTTAAAAACAAACTAACTTCTGGCCTTGACCAAATTCCTAACATAGTACTTAAAAACCGTTCCACAGAACTTGTAACGCACTTCTGTACTCTATTCAATAACATGCTAAATAACGCATACTTCCCAAATCAGTGGAAAACAGCGAGAGTAGTCATTATTCCTAAAAAAGAAAAGGACAAATACAATATTAAAAACCTTCGTCCAATCAGCATGTTTCCCAACATAAGCAAAATCTTCGAAATAATTATAAGTTCCAATATAAATAAAACTCTTGAGAAAAACAACCTAGTTAGTCATAGACAATTCGGTTTCAAATTTCAACATTCAACTATACACGCCATTAACCTATTAGTAGCTGACATCAACTGGAATTGGAATAAAACATTTGTAACGGGAGCCTGTTTTGACAAAGTCTGGAATCCAGGTTTAATTGTCAAGCTAATGAGTTACAAGTTCCCATTACATAGCACTATCTTAATCTACAACATGTTGTCTGGCAAAAAATCCAAACTTAATATTAATAACGCATTAAGCGAGCAAACATTCAGCATAACAAACGGTTTGCAGCAAGGTACTGTAAATGCCCCAACACTCTTTAATCTCTACTTATTAGATCTCATGGATAAAATTGACAATGTCATTGCATTTGCAGACGACTTAGTGATCTACTACTCAGATGCAATATTGCACAATATAAATACACAACTTCAAAATAAAATCATGATAGTAACTAAATATGCTGAAAACTGGCATCTGAAAATAAATGTAAACAAATGTGAAAGTATCTTGTTTCGTCCGCCCATAAAGAAATGCAATAGTAACATTAAAAAAAACTGGAGACATTTCGCAATAACTATAAATAATGAAAACATTTCGCAAACATTTCCCAATTCTGTCAAATATCTAGGTGTTATTCTGGATACATTTTTGTACTTTAACCATCATGTCAATTTTCAAATATCTAAAACCAAAAGCGCATATCATGCTTATAAAAGAGTCTTTTCGTGTAGACTCATCAACGCCAAAGTAAAGATTTCAAATGTATCAAGCACTAGTTAGGCCAATATTAACTTATGCTTGCCCAATATGTTTCAACATATTCACTTCTTACATGGAGCGCTTTGGAAAAACAGAAAGACACATACTAAGATCATGCACCTCTATGTTTAGAACTCATAATAGCAATTTTACTTACTACTATTCAAACAAAACACTTTATAATGAGGCCAATATTATTAGAATAGATACACATATAATCAAGCTCATAAGAAAGCATTTAATTAGAGCAGCCTTTTTTACAACCAACAGCTTCATTTTCGCACCGTATTATGAAAGTGATAGCTACTTTCAAGAGTGCACAGTTAACGAGTACACCCCTCCCGCGATCTTTATTTATCTCGATAAAGAAGGTTTTATACAAAACGAAGAAGCTGTACCGATTTTATACCACATCAAGAGGCGAACCAACAACAAAGTTATTTCTTTGAGTTATTTCTTTGTGTTGACAACAAACGGTTCGACACCACGATCTCATCGAAAGATAAGAGTGATTCAACAAAAACCACCAATCATTGTTGGTGGAAAACACCCTAAAAATACCAAACATTCTATTCCCATCTTCCTATCCCCAATAACACTCCAAATCCCACACCTAGTTTTTAGTATTAGTCTTAGTCTTTTTTCTTAATTTTTCATTGCAATCGAAATATACTTGTGCTTGAGAATAAGTTAGTCGTTATAAATAATTCCTAAAAAGAATTATTCGAATAATAGCCATAAGGACTCGAGAGCTCGACCAGATACGTTCTTACATACATACATTTGTTTATTTAATGTAATTAACTTTTGACATTGTTATCTAAATAAACGAAGAAAAAAAAAGAAGAAAAACCTTTGTGGCTTATAGCGTATTTTTTCTGTGCCCCAGGGGCATCGTTTCCAGCAACTTTGGCACGTCCCAGGCAGCACACACACAAATAATCCTTCTTTTTTTTTTTTGCCAATTTAGACAAACCACTAATTTGCTTTTGATCGAAATAATAATGATCGAGTTAATAATGCGGCAACGTATGCAAATAACAGTCTTTCTACTGATTCTACAGTCGCTGCTACTTCATGTTCACGAAAGAAGTGCGGATGTGACCAGTAGCGGCAGCTTACTCGTACGCCAACAAACTAGGGGGCGTACGTCATGAAATCAAATTGAGTAGGTTTCAGCATGACTTTTAAGTGAATAAATAGAAAATTACAAATTATGCAAAGTTCTGACTTGGCTGGCGTTAACAGCGACAGCATTGAGGCGAGCGTAGACTCGATGAAGTAAAGGATAAAGAATGTTGGTATGATGGCAGCCACGGCAGACGCAGCCACAGACGCAGAGAAAGACGTAGACAACTCAACAAGAAAGTTCAAGGAAAATTGCTTACGTAATCATATGTTGCAAAAGTCACGTATGTGTGGAATGACTGTACCTCTGTGTGTGTGTGTGTGTGTGTGTGTGTGTGTTTGTGTTTGTGTTTAAGCTACTAATCCACATTGAAAATGGTAGAGTTGGTAGCGACATTATGCAAGGAGCTCAATGACCGAACGACCAACTGATCGACCAACCGACCGACTGACTGACCAAAAGAATGAATGAGCGAGCCAAGCTAGTGAAGTAGTTACCACGCCCACTTTGCCCAATCGAAAAGGATGCAATAAATGCGGTCGAATTAAAAGGAGCAACCGCAATGCTTATAATTCAATTTTGGATTTTCACCGCAAAAACGACAAAGTCGACGACACAAGTAATACTTTCAACGTGTCACCACCTCCTTCTCTATAAATATACAAGGACATATATATATATATATATATATAGCAACTATATATATATGATTATAGCCATGCATGGATAGCTGTCGTGTCTGTCTGCAGACGTTGTGTAAACTCTTCGTTTCATTTGGCTCAAAAGTCCACTTAGGCGACTTCATTTAAAATACTTGAAAATACTTTGAAGCAATAACAAAACGACCAACCAACCAAACGACCAAGTAAAATCCTTCGTCATTCATTATTCGCTATTCGTCCTTCGTTCTTTGTGGGACTCCTTTGCGTTGATGCTGGAAAAAACCACTGAAACGTGATTTAACTTATAAAATGATGTTGCAACGACTTTAAGCGAACCGCAAATGCATGCACTGCCTTCCAATGCAGTTGGAACTGCGTTGGCAACAGCGATTCCGACAGTCGCATATCACAGTCGATCCTTAACACTTAACTGTGCCACATTGCACTGCTTCAGTCTGCTCCTTCCTAGTCAACGCTCCTCTGAACTAAATGGCTCTGCTTTGCTCTGCTCTCACGTTCCATGTTCAACGTTTAACGTCTCACGACTTCCGACTGACGACTGACGAGTGACGAGTGACGAGTGACGTTGTCGTCAACGACGTCATCGTTTATGACACTTTTATTTGCTTGTGCCAGCACTTTTGTCCATCCTCTCAAATGCGCACGCATTTGTCCTTCGCCTCAACTCAACTCACAACTCAACTCCTGCTCTGTGTGTGGTTTGACTTGACTCGACTCGACTCGACTCGACTCCACTCGGTTTGGTTTGGTTTGGCTTTTCTTCTTTCGTTTGCATTTCACTACTCTGGTCATTGGTCACTTGACTTTTGTTGCATTTGTTTGGCTAGTACAGCAATATCCGCGTACACTCTCATCGCCCAATTCGCCCACCAACCGTTCTCACAGCAGCACTTATTGACCGCGACAATTCCCATTTCGCAGAGTGTTTGCATTATACAACCGGCAATTGCCGCAGCTGCAGGGGTGCAGGCTATTCTGTTACTTAGTCTGCAATCTACTCATTTGATTTTGTAGAATTTTCACTTGCTTCTTCTTCATAACTTTTTGAACTTCTCATTTCGCTGCTCTACGCGTAGATCTGCTTATCATTAGCATTTCACAAAGCAAACATGAAAAGTTAGTCACACAGTCACACAGTCAGATTTCTGGTGATGGCGCTACAAGGGCACTAAGCTGTCTCTGCTTCGCCCAATACGCGTTGGTACCATATGTACAAAGTTCTTCAAATTTCTTGAATCCGCCCTATATGGCTGCCATACACTTACCGCTCACAAGAGACTCTCTTGGCTAGCTACTTCGCGATCTTCTCTTTAGAAAGAACTAAAGCATTTAGAGGTTGCTGTACGTCCGCTCATTGATCCCTGGATTACTCGTATACAATACAGAGAAACAGTTACTACCCCTCTCCCCCTCTCTCTCTCCCTCTCTCTCTCTCTCTCTCTCTCTCTCTCTCGCCGGCAAAATCTATATGTTTGTCGTTAGAAAATAAATATAGCATAGTGTTAAAGTTGTGATTATATAACATTTTAAAGAAGGCAAATCTTGTCGAGAAATAGGAAAATTATTGACTGTAGCATTTTCCATTTTCTTTAACACCCTTTCACCACGAAACTATATAACCGATTTTAATGAAAAATGTACCATTCGACAGGTTTTCATTTACAGACGATCATTATATAGTTTTTAATAAAATTAGTTAGTTTGTGTGGGCGTAATAATAGTTAAAAGTTGTCACACACACACGCTTTGCATGACACACGCTTGCATTTTGTAGAATTACCGCAACGCATCTGGTTATTGGGTAACATACTACAATTGAATGTTGTTAGAATTGTGGATATATAATAATTGAATATTTCGACTTTGTACAATTTGAGCAGCACTGCCGGCAAACTCAATTCTCAGATGCGGCTCTGTTTTTGGGTTGAATTTGTATCTGAACATCTGAAAATTGAGGTTGTCTTAACATTTAGCGCATTCGACTATTTTTTTCGCATTAAAATTCACAGTAACCAACTAAAGGCTATTATAGAGATGCCCTGAAAATGTCATCAAAATCGGTACAGCGATTTCGGCGCCCATAGCGGACATACAAACTAACAAACATACTTCCAATTTTATATACATAGATTTACAAGTCTATAATTTTATAATCTGGTATTTCGTAGTCTGTGTGTGGTATAAAGGACTGTTGATTATATATATGTATGATTGGAGTGTTTCAATGCCTGAGGTTATTTGCTGGAAATACAAACAGAGATAGTAACAGAGAAAGTAACGTTTGATGTTGATTGTTAAGAAGTAATTTCTTGAGACATCTATGTATGTCATTAGGGTTAAGAGGTTTGTGGTGAGGATGAGTGGCATTTGCGTAGCAGCTATTGCGGATCAAGCTCATTGCCTTTATGTCAGAGTGAGCAGCTATCCATAGCAGTTTTATTTTTAGTGAGTGGCGGAGTGCTATAAATCGTTGTTGTTTAGTTTGAAGATTGCATCAAGAGATGACAAAGAATTCGAGTATATAATATAGCTGCCTTTTTTGTTTTTTTTTTTTGGTAAAGCGCGATTGCTTCTAGTATTGCTATTATTTCAGACGACATCGCAGACGTAAAGTGTGCGAGTAGTCCTGTGTTTAGGAGGTTGCTGTCGCTGGTTTTGGCGTAGGAAGTTATGTTGCCTTTGTGCGAATTGCTGTTTGTAGTTGATTGAGGTAGTGCTATTTTGACGGTATCTTTTCGAAGTCCAGTGCGAATAAGTCTGTTTGAAAAGTATCAGGTTGGTTCAATGTTGTGATTTTTATGCGGAATGAAAGGTAGTTGGTGAGATATATTAGATTCGATTGTTTTCACTAAAATGGATGATATTGATTTCCGTTTGTTAGTTCTATGATTTTTAAGGAGTTTAGCAAATGGAGTGTTGTTGCGCGAGTTTGAAAGGTTTTTTTGTAAAGTGCGGCTTTTAGAAAAACTCTTCTACTTTCTAACTCTGGAATATTGGTTTCGTATAATAGATTTTTTATAAGTGTGTAATGATATTTAATCTTTTGGAGAGACATTGTTTTAATGGTCGATGGTATTTGATGGTATTTGCATGATTTTTTTTTTTTTTTTTTTACTAGTATGTAGTTGCATACTTTTATTAATAATGTGGCTCGCCATTGGAGTACAATGCTTCATTAAAGCCACTGCTTAATTTGTCCAGTCCGGAGAGTAATAAAAACATAAATAGAAAATAAACATAGATAGTGATGATTGATATGCTTTCTAAGAATTAATGTAAAATATTAAAGAAAAAAATTCGTATTAAAACAAAATCAGTTATTAAAAAAATAGATTTAATTAAACCAAAAATAATGATCACATTTCCAATGATTTCCTCTGCCAAAGTTTGTAAAAGACCAAAACAAAATCGTAGTTAACAGAAAACTCCTAAACCTGTTCGAACGATGCGATACAAGAATTAAATACTAAACAAAGAAATACGAAATGCAGGAACATAAACGCACCGGATCCCAGCTTACTACTTACACCACCAACATATTTAACTGATGGTAAATTACAATGATTCGAAAAACAAAATGTCTATAAAATAAACAATCGCATTGAACTAACTACGAATTGAAAGCATGAAATAAACAACAACAAAAGCAGACCTACACCTAAAACGACAGCGACACGAACGGCTTGGTTTGCCTTCGTACGTGCGCCAATGACGTTGTTTGCTTGTATGCGAGCGTTACGCTTGTAAAGTTTTATGCAACTTATACCCATATCTTAGTATCCGCTATATTCTGTGCACTATATCAAAAAATTTCATATTACTTGAATAAATAGTGTAAAAAGCTTTTCTATATGAAAAAATCCAGTAAAAATGTTTTATCACTTACTGTCTATTAAAATCTATTTATTCATTTGATAGAGTGCGCAGAATAGGACGGTATGTTTCACATGAAAAATATGCGGCTTAGATTGGACATTTTGGCATTTTAGAAAACGTTTCTTTCTATTGTGTAGTTAACAGACAATGTTAATAAGTAGTAGTTAACCTACTGTACAAAAAACGATTGGCTTTTTTATTTTGTGCGCACCACAAAAGTCTGGCGCAAACCCAAAACCCTTCGAAAAGAGATTTTGTTCGAACTGTGTGGCACGGTGCTAGTAGTGTAATGGTTTGGGTAGCAATTGATGCAGCTGTAATTGGGAATTTGTACTCTATTGATGGCACAATGAATCAACATCAATACAATAATAGCACAATAGCAACAAGATTATCAGCTTACTGTGCACAGCTTGGCTCTTGGACCTTAATGTATTTCTCAACAGGGCAACGTTACCAAGCATACCGCACTTTCGGTAAAACAATGGCTGCTTTATTATGCTTCAAGGTAGCTATGTAGCTCTGCTCAATCATCAGATCTAAAGCCTACTGAGCCATGTTTGGGACTTAGTGAAACGAAAGTTAGGCAAAACATCTTTTATCAGCAGAGTCGCTAAAAAGAGGCTCTCAATAACTGGTCCTGGTCTGAGATAACGACGTCTGAAACGCAGAAGTTGAAACATTGAAAATATAATTCCACAAAAAGCACAAAAATCAAGTGTTTCAATGGTGTGTTTGCAGGAAATTTGCTTTATTGAAGCTATGAGAATGTGAACTTCGTCACCTTTGAATTTTCCATTTGAAACACATTGGTCGTCAGTTGTCTTATCACCAAACCCGTTTCGTTGCGTTGAAGAAGAAACAAAGAAAACGTTTTGAGTTAAACTTTATTTTTTTAATTATTTTTCTTTGACAGACTTACTAACGCAGCATAGTTCACAGGATGGCTACTCTAGAGGTTCCCTGTAAAATTCATCAAAATCGGCCCAACGGTTTCGGCGTCCATAATGGACAAACAAACAAACATACCTCTAATTTTATATATGTATAGATAGATAGATAGATAGTTGATATTTAAATTTTGAAAAACAATAATAATTCCATAGTCGCAATAATAATTCCAGTTCGATATAAAGCATAGAAAAGGAATACAGTGCGTTCTGTATTTTGCAAAATGGGGTGATCTACTGATATATGCATCCGATAAAAATACGAAAATCTAAAGCAGATGGAAAAGAACGGCTTTTACAGGGAGGGTAGATAAAAAAAAAAGAAGGAATTTGCAAGTGTGTATGTTTAATCAATTTTGAAATAAATAAACTCAGCAATCGCCAATATAAAATTCGAGGTGAACCAAAGAGAATTTGGTTTTATTTTCTTTTTTCTTTTTATTTTAATATATTAGTACAAACACATATAAATCGATTCCATATACACGAACGCGAATCTGGCTGGAAGGATCAAAAACTATATGCTTTGTAAATGTGCTTAGTTACTTGTCTGCAGCTGATAGTGGCAGTAGTAGTGGCATCGTACGGTTGGCTAATGTAAACCACGGTCGAAACACCACACAAACAAGCAGACACTCGGAGCGAACAATAGAGAGCGACAGAAAAAAGCTTTAGACCAAACTTATGCGTCCCAAGACTGGACGGTTGCCGCTCAGCAGCCTGCCAAGCAATCAAGATGCAAGGCAAAAGCTTTGCAAGAACTCTGGAAGAATGAGCGTGACATTAACTGCAGTTAGTTCAACGCTCAGTGAGAGTGAGAGTGCAGCTATGCAAATGATTTGTTCCCCATAATCAAATCTCTTGTGTTATCGCTAAGCCGGCAGAGGCAAGACTAAAAAAAACTATATAGTAAAAAGAGTATAATAGGGAGCAACAAAAAACTAAACACCTAAACAAATTAAGAATATGTAAAACAACCTGAACATTGAAACGCAGCTTTCAATTTCCATTCCAGCATTTTCCAATTGATATGGTGCTCATTTGGTTTTCGGCTTATCAGCCAGGCCTAAATTAAACAACAGTCATACATAGCCCACCTACTTCAGTGAGAACAATTTCCGTTAATGTATTTACTCACATTAGAATCGTATATTTATTAGAGAAAAAAAAAAAAAAAACAAATTATGCTACAGTTACATATCACATAAATTGATATACTCCTTGATAATATACATGAACAAATATCTGCAGTGAAAATTGGCTTCTGTAACTCGGCGCAGCTGCAAACGCTTCCTGCTCATAGCGAATTTTGCTTATTAAGCAGCAAATAAATATGCATTTTAAGCCAACAAATAGGAGTAGTAGTAGCTCTGCGAGACTACAGTGAAGGCACGCTTATTGATGATAAATATATAAATAATAAATAATATATAAAAAATAATAATAATAAAAAATAATAATAATAAAAATAAATAAATAAAAAAAATATAGAAAATAAAAGTGTTTTAACAATTAAAAAAAATATATTATTAAAATAAAAAAATAAAAACAATTTAAAAAGTCAAAATTTCAAGCGTCAAGCTTCAGCTGATTCGGTGCAGAAGAGCAGCCAATTCGAGCTCGTCCGAGCTGCAATGAAACGACTTGCTGCAAGAAATGACTTGATGCTGCGCTGTTTTGGTAACTGTTTTGCATTATAACTAAACAAGCACAAAAAATTAACAACAAAAAATGCTTAAAACTAAACTTTAAAATAAAAGAAACATTTTTAAAAAACCAAGACAAACTAAAAAAAATATATCGCTTGAGTATGCACGTAGCTATGTATATGTTTATGTATAAATTACTTAGAGCTTAGATAGTTCTTCTTTTTTTTTTGTGATACCTACGAAAAAAAGGCATGCGGGAAACGAGGAATGTGCTCGACTGAAGAACATGCGACACAGTCGTTCAACTTAAACTAAATGCTAGCATAGAACTAAAAAAAAAAAAAAATTCTATTTCCTCGTATTGTTGTTGCTAGTCGTGCTAGAGTTGTTGTTGGTATGTTGCTGTTGCTGTTGCTGTTGTTGTTGTTGCTATTTTATGATGCTTAGCTAACGAGCCGCTCATTTTCGGCTACAAAAATGCGATCATAATTCTCGATGAGCATCTTGGCTAGCATATTCATGCGTCCAATATCGAAATCCAACTGATTAGCAGCAAGCAGGCAGGGACCCCAGACAATAGCCAAATTCGAGGCTGGCATACGATTGTGCGCACACTGAGCGGCAACACTAAAATATAATAATATGTGTAATTTAATAAAATAAAATAAGAAATAAATATTAAGAAAGCGCGCGCCTCCTTCCTACGGCTCCACTAACTAACTCACTTAGTCAAATGCTTAATGAGATAACGCAACGTTGAGCGATTCGGTTCACGCATCTCATCGAAGACAATACGCATCGTTTCGATGGCTGCGTCATCGGCGAAATTCGTACCCAGACGCTCGTACGACTCTTGCGGTATTAGCGGTGCGCCCAACTCGCGAAAGAATTGCTTATGCAGACTGGTCAGTGTGTGAATGTCGTCGGTGTGCAGCCAACGTGGATCGTAGATATAACTCTCGCAGAGCTTCTGCTTCAGTTCGTCGATGCTGAGTTTATTACCGGAAGCACGATAGAGGCCATCCTGTGTTATGCATTCCGGCTGTTCGATGTACTCGACGACATCGATAACGAAACGTGGCACATTCGGTTGTGTCGTTGTATTCAAATCCATTGCCTCCAATGGTGCACCAAATATGGGATATTTCGCTTTGAGCCCATCCTCCAGATACAGGCTCGATGCCTCTGGACGACGAAAAAAGCCGCCGCGTGTTTTCTTCTCGCTCTTCGGTGAGCGCATATTACTGGAGGGAAAATCAAAAGTAAGCAAGTTAATTAGTAGGTGGTTGTTGTTGTTATTATAAAACCGATACCACAGAAAACTTACATTTTGAAAACGCCACCGCGCACTACGGGCACAACAACATGAAAATAGGCAGAAAAACAAAAAAGGTCAACGTTAAAATTATTAGTGAAATTACCAACAATGATTTGTTTTTTAATTTTTTTATTTTATTTTATTTTTTATTTGAAATTTTTTTTTTTGGAAATTTTTTTTTTGTATTTTAAATAAATTTTTTTGGCTGTGTTTTTGACTTGTTCTGTACATTTTTCAACGGTTTCACTCATTCTCTTGTATGCTTTTGGGCAAACTATCGAATTGCATTAAATCGTATCAAATCGAGTCCAATCCCGACGACACTTAGACGACGAGCAACGCGCACGCCTCGAACTGCGTTTGTATTTTGATGATGCGATTGCGCCAACAATTTTCACTGTCGCTACGTCACTCTACGTCTCATTAGTTGTCGTTGTCGTTGTCGTTGTCGTTGTCGTTGTCGGCGTCGGCATCGTCGCGCATAAGCAATACCAAACAATAAGTATGTAATCGAGTATGTATATGTGCTCGTGTGTGTACATATGCAAAAATAAAAATCTATAGAAATTTCATACGGCGTAGTACAAAATGAAAGCACTCAAAATCAAAGCCAAAACGGCGCTGGAAATGATTCATACGAGTATACGAAAGCAGCTCATAACAGATCCCGGCTCAAGACTCACGACACACGGCTCAAATCAAATCAGCTCAACGCCGCGCACATAAGCAAATCAAGTGAAATCAACTCATCAACTCGATTCGATTCGACTCGATTGCAATTCAAGACTTGTAAAAATGGCAGTAAAATACGCGCTTTGCGGCTTGTTTTTATATGAATGGGCTGAGCTGGACAAATAAACGGCGGTGTTGAGGAACGAACGAACAAACGAACGAACGAACGAATGGGCGAGCAATTATTTTCTATATGGAAAACCATGAATCGGCGGCGGCAGCTCAAAGTTGCTGCTTTGCTGCGTTAGAAATCCTATTCTTCTACGGCATATGGCATATGGAATTGAAAAGCTGTTGTGGAGCTTTCGCTCAGTATCAGTCAGAATCAGCTTTGCAACAAATTAGTCGTGCGACAGTGCAGCGTTGGCAAGGGCAGGGACAAGGGCATACACACACACACACACAGCGAGTATGTTGTTAAACCCCATTTTTGGTTGCGTTGTTATTGCTACGTGTGTTGTTGTTTATTTATTTTTTTATTTTGTTTAATTTTTTTTTTTTTTTTTTTTGTTCTGCAGCGGAATTAAGCAGGGGCGTAAAGATTAAATGGTCTCGGTGACCTTGGCAAGATACGAGTACACAAGACGAGACTAACGTGCCTATTCTCAGCACTCTATCCAATGAATGGATAGACGATAGACTATTAATGACAAACAAAAAGTGAGAAAACACTGTTAATGGATTTTTGGATGGAGTTGCTTGCTCTTATAGCAAAAGCGCTTTCTCTATTAACTTTCTGTTACTGTTACATTGTTGTCAGGCTTTTAATTTGAACACCTCCTCATGAGTTCGTTCATGACAAACTTAACAGAAATTTGGTTAGACACTTTAAACAGACTACAAAACTGGACAACAACGTAGTTTGCGGTGTAAACGCGAAATTGTTGTTTGAAAAAAGCGATAATTATGAAAGTAAAATAAGTGGCGCATTAAAGTCTTTGCGTGACAAAATTGATCCACTTTCAATAACGGACAATATTTTTGAGCGAAATTATCGATGCTCAAAAATATTATGCCAACCAGTTGATAGAATAGCTAAAATTGAAAACTCAAAAATTCCATTTGAGTTTCGTTTCTTGGCGCAAAAGTGCGTAGAAAACAAGCATGCTGTTGCTATAAGCCAACCGTTGATCTCATATGCAATTCAAATTGCACAGCAAAGAGGAACCATATGCAAATAATATATGTTAAACTCAAATTAACAGAGCGGCCATATGGATTTTTTAGACTATTTGGATGTGCGTGAGACTAGCAAAAGATTCTATCTATTTAACTAATCTGCAGCTTTTTTTTACATAGAGTGCTGACAATAGGGCGATATAACTCTGTTATGCTACTATGTTAATTTGATTGCATTTAAGAACGTTTCATCGAATACTTCTATGAGCAACTTATTCATACGCTAGTTTGCTCAGTCGTTGGTCCAAAAAAAAAAAGCAACTATGCATTAACAACAACTGGTCATAAGACTACCTTAACAGCTTAGCAGCCTACCGCACAACGGACATATGGATAGAATCGATAGAGTAACATTATACAATTATTAGCTGTGCCGTTATCACAGTCAGTTGACAGTACTCTAATAAGCTAAATAGCTTCTGGAAGAGGCGAATTGAATATAATTCATATATATAGCTCAGTTCGTTCCGGATTCTCAGCATAGCAGTGCCATTTTGGTCATCTTGTCCTGTATAGTATTTTAATATCATATAACATCAATGAAATGTTCACATGATTCTGATCCACTTGTGGAAAGTTTACAACATCTAGTATTATACTACTCACATCTGAAACGCATACGATCTGCAATCGATTTCTTGTCATCCTCGCTGGGCAAATCCGTCAAATTTGAGATGGAGGCGCTCTTGAAGCGTTGCAAAATATTCAACTGCTGTGTCTGTTGCAGCTCGGTGTCCTCTTTGACCTCCTGGGCGCGTTGAATCTCCGCAGTTGAGACGATCTGAAACGAGCGTGGAATGCCACAAACGAATTTAATTGAAAATTTAATTACTCGCATATTTTCAAAATTGCTCGAATCAATGCAGTCCTATCTGCTTCTGGGTAACGCGTGTGTGTGTGGTCGTTCGTTTTTATTAATCAGCTGGAAAAGTGAAATGACCGAGAAAACGAACAAGAAGAAGAGAAAATGTGGAAATGTGGAAAAAAACCAATTCGAAAGTGAAAACGTACTCATCGAAGAAGTGATAAAAAAAAATGTTATTACGTGTAATAAATGCATAGCACTTGCATCAGTGGAGCGTGCAAAAATTGCAAATTTAAAATTAACACAAAACTGAATAATGGGGCACACAGAACAATTGCAGAGATAAAACTCTTTGGTTTATATGTTGCCCAAAAAGACGGGTCGTAGTGGTCAGAGTGATCGTAAATGCGAAATGGGTAATAACTTTGAACGAGATGAGTTGAAATGAGATTTATAAAATGTCAAAAGCAGAGCGCAGTAGTAGAGAGTATCAGTAAATATGCAATAACAGATAGATCTCGAGATACGAGTATTCCCTTTAAGCATTTTTGTATTAAAAACAAGTGGGTCGCACTAGAAGTAAGGCGAGCCAATGCTGTTTGCGCCTACTAAGGCCATAACTACAGCTTATTACCATTGACCAAGCCATTTTAGATGAAAGTGAAAAAAGTTGAAAGGGTTATGTTTCATAAATAGTCGCGTGTGTGTGTGTGTGTGTGTGTGTTTGTAGTCTTTGTACAAACAGATAGGAAAGCAATCATCAGTTAAATACCTAAGACAACACACAACTACACAAATTCTTATATTTCAATGAATATTGAATTGTAACTGTTTCTACGCACACAATAGCAAACTAATTTTATTACAAAGTATCTTCAGCAAATATAAACCTCTCGAATGGTATATTTTTTAACAAAATCTGTTATATAGTTTAGGCGTAAAGTGTCAGTAAAGCGAATGTTCTCGCCTTTTTATATATACATAGATATAAATGCAAAATGAAATAAAACTTCAAATGCATTCTTTGTCTATACAAAAGCTATTTTTTTTTCTAAGTTTATTCAGAGTTACATTAAATTAATCCTTACTAATATTATAAAAGCGAAAGTAACGCTGTGCCGTAATTCGCGGTCAAACTGGTTCAAGGTACGGAATCAAATTTGTAAAAATGCCTGCAGAGAAATTGTCAAACGATGTTACTGTTGTTGAGCCATTTATTAAGCAGCTCCGCGCTAAAATTAAATGTGTCATTGCTCCTGGCACGTGTTCGTTGCAAATGATTCCAAAACTCATTCGTTATACAAGTGCATCGATATCTGTATGAAAAGAAATTACCAGTTGAAGCACTTTTATTGATAGATAAGGCAACTTGTCATCCGGTTTCTTTAATAACTTCTGATAAAGATATTTGTGTTATGTTTTTGCCTTCAAACAGCACAGCTCTTTTGCAGCAAATGAATCAGAGAATGCAATACGGATCATTATTAAATTATAGAAAAATTGTTCCATTGTTTCTTTGTCAAAAACTTTTTCTTAAAAAGTTGCTGTGGATGTAAATTTGATTAAAAAATGCTGTACTACAATTTTGCACTCAAAGAACGAGGATGACAAAATTTGCCATAATTTCAAGATTTCAACCGAATTATTGGAATGGAATTTACCGAAGCCCAGAGTTATATAACACAACAACGAAGAAATAGCACACTGCTTGACCGGCGCTAATAGTGAAACGCTTATAAATGATAAAAGCGGAGATGACATAGAAGCAGTAATATTGCATGAAAATGAATGCACTAAAACGATGCATTCGAGGCTATTTTTGCATTAAAACTAACTTTGCACTAAATACGCTGAAGAACATAGGCGATATTTTAAAATTGAGAAATATTATTATTTATTTGGCTTCTTTTTTGTTTTTTTTTCTAATTTCTCATATCAATCATAATATAATAATAATATTATATTTGCATTTAAGTTAATTTATAAATATTCCTAAACAGATTATCAAAATAATAATATTAAGGACTCGAGCGCTCGACTAGTGACATTGTCCAAATGAGGCGCAGTTGAACTGGTGATGCACTCTCCCAACTTGTATCAACTTGCTCGCTGGCCTGACACTCTGCGAGTGTTTATTTAACCTAATGTTATATTAAAGTCTAAACCTTATGTTAAATTAGTTAAATTTACAACACTTGCTTACACCTATAGTTGTTTATCCGTTAAGCACTAATCAATTCAATTTCTTCAAACCAATTTCAATTTCGTGATCCTACAAAGAATTGCCTAAACAGTATTTAATCTTTAGCCCATTTAATCTGTCAGCCACTGTATGCCATTGAAAATTGAAAGTGCCTCAGATTGTAGAGATTCTAAGCAGAGTTTTTATAATAAATTTTGCATGAGCAATGTAACGAATTGAAGTGAGTGTTTTCTGCCATTGCACACTGTTGGGAATTGCAAATAAATGCTTCGAAATAAGCATGGGCCTTACTGTTGGAACATTTTTAAATATTCTAAATGTGAAGCAACTCCTAAAAAGATTTTGTCGACAAACGTTATAAATTCACAGTACAATGTGAAGTAAGTCTGCTGTATTCTGGGATTCGATAGCGGAGCCGACTACCGCACCAACGTTAGATTTCGACTCCGATCTTGATTGCGAAAATATAAATGCAAAAACGTTTGAATTAAATATTGAAGTTATTTAAATTGTTTATAGTTAAGTAGAATTAGATTTTGACGATGTTTAAATAGTAGATAGCTAAGAAGTAACTAACCACATTTGAACGAAGAATATTGTTTTTTTTATTTATTTATTTTTTAACTGTTCTCTTTTAAAATATAGCCCAGTTTTGAACATAAATATATGTAGAATATCATTAAATTTGTGTATTTATAAGATTTTACTTGAAAGTTAAGAGAAGTAAAGATTTTTATACTAAATGACTCATTATGCGTGCCCTTGGCGTAGGCGTGGTCGAATCGGTCTGAAATTTGCGCTTGTTCTTATATTATATATGAAATTACTATGCAATGTGCCAAGTTTCAGCTCTGTAATTACTATACATGCATCTATTTTATGCCAACCAAGATTATGCTACTCCATACAGATTGGCAACCATGAAGACGCAGCAGAGTCTTTGGTTATACTAAACAAAACACAAATCTATAAACTTGAAAAGGACAAATCAATCAAAAACGCATACTAATACTAATATATTAAAGCAATGGAACAGAATTTGAGCCAAATAAGAGTGTTCTGCTTTGCGTACTGCTGTCCAATTATCCGTACATCCAACTATCCATTACAATTAGTCTTCTCACTAAAGCAAATGCAATAAATCTGATTTTAAGCCCAAAAAATTGGCTTATTCAATTTAGTATTGTTTAATTGGGTTTTATATGTTGCATATAAACTAACAACAATAACGACAACAGCAACAAATGCTCGGCAAATAAAACAAGTTTCGCGCTCGTAATTTGTATCGCAAACCAATCTTTTTTTGTTTTGTTTTGGCAATGTGCAGCAATGATGAAAAACACTAGACGAATAAAGTACCGAAAGCAAACGATGTGAAATTGTTGTTGTTTTTGTTGTTTTACACAACACAATACAACACAACACAACACAATAAAAATAAAAATACAAACCGAAAACTAAAAAACAAAAGAAAATTAGCTGCTTTAATTGAGGCGACCTTGGTTGGAGCGCATGAAAATTTTGAACTTTTGCTTTGGCCGAAGCCACGTTCGTTTTGCTATCAAAAATGATAAACACTTTCAATGACCATACAATTCAAATAAATTAAAAAAGAAAATTAAGCAATGTACACGTGAATATTCAGTCTTCGCCATCATATAAGATACTCTATATGGTAGTTATACCACGCCTGTGGTTGCTTCTGCTCTACTGAAGGTATTATAGTAGCAATGTAAAATACCAAAGACTGAGGTCTGACTTGGATCATTTGAAATGACGAAAACTCCGTTGACTTCTCAGCTTTGTCTATAAGACTATTCTGAAGCCGGCATGGATTTACGGTGTACGAGTATAGCACTGGGGTCTGTGGTCCATTTAAAATTGGAAAGATTTCCGTCAGAAGCTTTGTCAATTCGTGAGAAATTCTGTCATCTATCGAGATCTGCAGATCCTAACGATAAATGAGGCAAGCATTAGGTACAGCACCACATACTTGAGTTGAGAGGGTTGATAGCGCACATTAAGTCTTTCACTAACGACGTGCGAGATAACATTATTGGATGAGGTATCGCTATTGTGTTTTAAAAACAAAAAATAAAGAAATAACAAAATATAAAAAAAAGATTAAAAAAATATTGAAAAAATAAAAAAAAATTAAAATATAATAATATATATAAAATAAAAAATAATACCAAATTAAGTTCAATAAAACAAAATAAATAAAAAAAAATATAAAAGAATAAAATAAAAAATACAATTAATAAAAAAAAAGGATTTTAAAAAAATAATATATACAAAAATTTCAAATAAAAAATTTAAAATAATACAGTTAGAAAGAATAATATAAAATAAAATAATAAATAAAAAAAATGTTTTAAATAAAACATAAAAACTTTAAAAAATAAAATAAAGAAAGTTTTTAAAAAAAGTAGAACCAAAAAAATATATATAATTAAAATATAAAGCACCAACAAATGCATTCTTTGATGACCACTTTTTCCTAAGCTAAAATCGAGCTCAACATTTAGTGGTGGTTTTTAAGAGATTGTAGAACATCTGAACATTCCTTGTCGCTATGTCTGGCTCCCAGTAGAAGTATGAAGTATCTCATTGTAATTGAATAGTAATAAAAGTAATAAAAATAAGCGCACAGCTATTGGCGCGGCCAGTTTGTAGTTTGATAGAGCTTAGTCAGCATTGTTTGACAGCAGAGCCTGACCAGAACAGATCGGCACCAAGACTCGTTGGTTCAATTCATTTTGCGTTCTTAAATAAACGATTAACCAATTAAAAGCGAAAAATACAAACAAAATGAAATAGGAAGAGACAGAGACAGAACAACAGAATGCAAAAATAAAAAATTAAAATAAAAAATGAAAAAAAATTGCACAAAATTAGCTTGGAACCGGTTCTCGATAATTTTGTTTAATTTGTGCGCTAAAATTGATACAAAGTTGTGTGCACAAAAAGCTGTTGTTTGTATTGTCGACGAAAAGCAACGCAACAACAACAATAAACCAGAAGCAAAATCCAACTTTTAACTTTACTAAACACCGCAGCGACGTGCTGGGAAGACGAAGCGAAGCGAAGCGAAGCGAAGCGAAGCACTCATAGTGAGACGCATTGCGTTGCCACACGATACAAATCAACAAATCAAATTGATTCGATTGAATTCGTTGCGAATCAACGATACATCGATGACTTGAAGCGCGTCGATTTAGTGGTTCGCATTAGTTGAACTGAATGGCACTGAAAATGATACGGAGTTTCGTCTCAGTAGCATTTAGAGATGAGAACAATAAAAGCTTATTGGGAGCAGCAACTTGCAATGGATGCAAGTTCAGCAATTTGATGTATTTCTTTCTTCTTTGCTCTTTTTAGTAATGCAATGCAATGTATGGAAATTCATAAATGTGATGTAAATATTTTTTGTTTTTACTTTTATTAGTGTTTGGTAGGATCATATAAAAAGCAAAAGAACAAAAGATTGCTTAAAGTAACTACTTGCAATGGAAGCTATTTGAAATGCATGCAACAAATTCATCAATTTGACGTTTGTATTTTTATTTTTTATTTTTTTTTTTTTAGTACATGAAGACGGGAACAACAAAACCATTAGAAAATAATGTAATGTTCGGAAATTCATCAATGTGATGAAAATCTTTTCTTTTTTTTTTATATAAGCAAGTTGCAATATTTGCAAATTCATCAATTTGATGCATGTATTTTTTGTTTTGTTTTATTTTTGTTTTTATTTTATTTTTTTAGTAAATGAAGATGAGAACAGTCATTACTGAGTAACTTGCAAATGAAGCAAATTGTAATGTAATGCAATGTACAGAATTTCATCAATTTGCTGAAAAGCTTTTTCTTTTCTTTCTTTTTTTAGTTGGATCACATAAAGATGAAAACAATAAAAGCTATTTGTAATTGAAGCAATTTGAACATTCATCATCATCATTAATCATCAGTATTAATTGTTTTTTTCTTATTTATTTTTTTTATTTTTGAATTTTTATTTATTTACATATTTTTTTATATTATTTTACTGATATTTCTTTTAAATCTACTATTTTATTATTTTATTTATTTTTTTAAATATATTATTTTATCTTTTTTTTTTTAATTAATTTAATTAATTATGTTTTTTATTTTGTTTATTATTAATGTTTTAAATGAATTTGTTTTATTAATGTTTTAAATGAATTTGTTATTTTTTTTATTTGTTTATTTTTTTATTATTTTTTTATTTTTTTATTATTTTTTTTATAATTTTTTTATTATTTTTTAATTTTTTTATTTTTTATATTTTTATTTTTTTATTCTTTTTTTTATTTTTTTATTATTTTTTTTATCCTTTATTATTCTTTTATAATTTTTTTATTATTTTATTTATATTTTTTTTCATTTTTTAACAATAAAGTAATACATTAGAGAACAATAAAACCTTATTAGAAACAACTAAACAAATTCAACAATCATTGTAGCAAATTTCTCAAATTTAATGTTTTTTTTTGGCTGAGATTTGCTAAACTTACATACACCACATAGAAAATCGACAAAAAATTTTACAAAAAATGCATTAACTTGATGAAATATATTAATGGAATTAATCTATTCTAATGGAAAACTAAACGTCAGTCAAAGAAATTATTTGCAAAACAAATTCGTTAATATAATGAATAAACTCGCAATACTAAAGTTTAGATTTTCAATTAAAACAAATGCATAATTTTGATGAAAACATGTCGAGATGCACAAAATTAATTTGTGTTTCGTATTCCAAGGCGGTATATATCAAGTTGTTATCCATTATTGATATACTATTCAAGCTAAAGCACTGATGCGGTAATTTGATGTATGTACAATTAATTTGTAATGCAACTTCAACCAATCGAAAAGTGTAAGGTGTTCGTCTTTAATTTTTTTAATATTTTTTTTATTCATGTACAGTACATACATTATTACATTATTTGCTTTTGTTTCTATTTGTTTTTCACACTGGGTTAATGTACTCTACGCAACTGATAAAAAGCGACGCACGACGAATTAACACGAAGAAGATGTGTAATAAGGTAGGTGTATAACAAGGGAGTAAGCAGAAAATAATGAAGTAACAAATCCAAAAAAAAAAAAAAGGAAGCAAAAGGCGAACAATAATTTCGAAGCTCAAATGAAGTCATGCATTCTTTCGGAACGCCAAGCACGAATTTCGTCGGCTTTGCGGTTTATGAAAACGCATAAAACATGTTCGCCTCCCCAAAATAAATGGCTCATAAATGAAGCAAGAAATTTCGGAGAGACAGCTGAAAGATACAGCTGTGAGAGACAAAGCCAAAATCCAAACTTCAAAACAGAAAAGGTGTGACTTTGTGATTTTTTATTTCTTTCTTTTTTATTTTATTTTTTATTTTTTTTTTACTTTTATTTTATTTCTTCGGTCGTTGCAGAACACATCCGCTGGACGATAAAAATGGCGAAAACAAGGTTTATGCGAAATAATCAAACAGTCGGAACGGTGAGACAGTAGTTAGTTGGATGGATGAATGGATAGATATGTACTTCATTAACATAAATATATCGCACTTGTAAATTAGGAGCGCTTCATTTGCGACTAAAAAAATCCAAACAATAGCAACATGCAACATGTGATCGGTGCAGCATCGCCGCAACCCACACGCCCTGCGCTCGTGACCCAACAATCCATGTACACAACGAATTAGAGCATACATTCATATACATACATATATATATATATATATATACACACACACACACACACACACACACACAGAGGCACACTCATTAGAAACAAAGTGTTTCGGCCAAAGACTCACCTCGTCTTCTTCATCTTCGACATAGTTCACATCGAGCAGCATAAATTTCCACGCTTGCACCGAATCCGGCAGCAGTTGACGCTTGTGGCAACCAGCGACTGCGATGCATGAGCCCTTCGCGCTCACGCCACTTTCACCTTTCTTCTGTGCGCTGGTTGTGCGCGGCGGCGGTATTGGCGCACGTTGCTCCGGCATTAACGCCAATGACGATGGCGATGGTGTCTGTCGTCCGAGGCCGCTGTCATTAGCGTTCAGTGAGTTGTACCTTGCCGCTGGAGGTGGTGGACGTGGTGGCGGCGACGGTGCCGGCGATAGTGCTGCCGGTGGTTGTTGTTGTTGTTGTTGTTGTTGTTGTTGTTGTTGGTGTGGTGGTGGTGGGGGCGCCGCTCGCAACAACTGTGCACGCGCTTTGGCATTCAGCTTGGCCACACGGCTCGCAAAGTACTCGGACGAATGCAGGCGATCGTAGCCGTAGACAATGGCGCGCACCTTCTCATCGCTGATGCTGTAGTAGATGCCAACTCTGCAATATTTTTGTAACTGCTCGGACTGTGCGGCGTCCATTACGTTGCCCGCGCTCGCTGTTAGGCGCTTGCCCTGCAGCGTTGACCGGCAGAGCGTCTGCTGTGCGGCTGCCAATGTCTTTCGCGACGGTGGCAATGGTGGCGTTGGTGGCATTGCTGGCGGTGCGGCTAGTGCTGAGCACTCCTCACCAATGGAGGCAAGCGTGGCAGTGCTGCTGCCAAAATTGGTAATGGTGCTACCTTCGCTGGCACTGCCACTGCCACTGCCACTACTCAAACTTGATTTATTGCTCAGTGTCGAGCGAAGGGTATCGCTCGAGGTCGTTGACGCTTCAGCTGCCATTGAGCTAACTGCTTTGGTTTCTGCGCTGACCTGATCCAGCTGCGTTGCAAACATAAACTCATCGTCCGTCTCCCAGTCGCACTGATCGTCCACCTCACGGGGATCGCGGGCTATTAGGACTGCTGTTGTCGCGGCCGCACGCATTGCGGCTCTTTTCGATGAGTCAGCGGTCGCTGCCAATGACAAAGACGACTTTTGACGTGCCCCCGCCGCCGCAAGTGCGGCAGCCTTCAACGTCTTGTAGTAAGTGGCAGAGATACCGGCGAGACCGTCTTCAATGTCGTCATCTTCGACGCCAAACCCAGTGCCAACGTCATCGTCATCGTCATCGTCTGCATCTATCGAAATGCCTTCCAACACATCATCTACTGCGGCGACAGCAGCAGCAACTTCAGCGTCGTCGTCGGCATCATCGTCATCATCATCATCGTCATCTGTCTCGTCGGCCTCAGCAGCAGCGCTTTCGAGGTCGTAATTTTCTTGGGCTTCCCCAAGTGTCTTAAACTTCCAAATTGGCTGATAGATGTCATCCTCGTCGGCACTGTTCTTATTAATCATTTTATTATTGTTGTTGTTGTTTTTATTGTGGTTGTTATTATTATTACGGTTGTTGTTATTGTTTGTCTTTTCTTCGTCTTTTACGTTTTCTTGTTTGGATTGCTGCTCTGGCGTAGTTACTTTGGTATGCGGCGACGTCGAGACGTTGGCGTTGTCGTTGTCGTTGGCGTTGGCGTTGGCATCGGCGCCGTTTGGCACAGTCATTGTTTTGACCTTATCCGTATTCTCTTTCACCTCCTCTCCTTTTGAAGCGACCGCTGCACAACTACTTGTTGTAATCACTGTCTCTTCGGGTGTTCTTATTCCCGTTGTTATTGCTGCTTTTGTTTGTGGTGTTGTTGTTGTTGTTGGTAGTGAATTCCACTTACCCCAGACTTCATCAATCGAATTTGTCAATTTCGTATTAATTATGATCTTTGGTGCATTAATTTCTGTAGCGAACACATTCGCTTTAGTAATTGTCGTGAGCGTCGTTTTCGGATCACGCACGGGCACCTGTGGTGGTCGCTTTATGTATTTCACTTGTGTCAATGTACCCACCACTGTCTCTAAGCCGGATTTTGTCGGCGTTGTTGTTGCTACAATCTCACTATTAATTTCACTCGATTTACCCGCAACGGATTCATTCATAATCGTCACCATCAAATCACCGCCGGCAACATTTGCACATTTACCGTTGCCGATTCTCTGCGCCGCGTTGACGTGGTCTTCATCGACATTTAGCTGACTCTGTACGTCGGCGCTTTGAAGTCGATTGTCCGAACGACTCTCAATACGTCTTTCCTGGTCGTCCGCGCGCTGTGGCGTCACATATGCGACTGAATCATGGGCACTCAAAAGCGTTGCGCTCGAGCTCGCACCCCAACAGTTAAAGTCACATTCGCCGCCTTCGCGTTCGCGCTCGCGCTTGTGCTCGCGCTCTTGCTCACGTTCACAATTGTCATCGTCGGCATCGGCGTCGTCGTTGCCTGTGTATATGTTGTCTGCTGCTGCTGTTGTTGTTGATCCCGTTCGATCAGCTGCATCACCTCTCCATGACTTTGTTAGTTTTGGAGTTTTGGCGCTCGACACTCTTCGCTGTTGTTTTCGCCGTTCTCGTTGCTGTTGATGACGCCAGTGTGTGTAGAAGAGGTGATATTTCTGCACCATACGCTCTTTGCTGCTCTTCTTTGGCCAGCTCATTCGACGCGTCGTCTGCTCTTTATCAACAGCGATGCAATTGGGGAGTGCGCTAAGGAATCCCTCTCGCTTGCGGAGAGCGCACAAAAACACGCTCAGCGGCTTATCAGAATAAATGACGTTTGTATTTAACGTTGACGATAAGACGGTACTGTTAATCAATTCGTAACAATCGCCGTACAGTTGAGCGGATTTGTTGCAATTGCTTGATTTTGTTGTTGCTGGTGTTGGCGCGTTTGTTGTTGTAATTGTGGCTGGCGTTTCAGATGTTGTCGCACGGTTGTCGAAATGTTGCAATGCCATTTTGCTGCCTTTGTCAGCGCCACTGCAACTGTTGTCCACCGCTGCCATAGATAGCTCTGGGTCATGTATTGGTTGCACTCTTGCACACACTTGCTCCTTCTCTTGCGCATTCAGGTCATTTCTTTCTACGTCATTTTTTTCATTTCCATTTGCACGGTTTGCCTTGAGGATGTCGTCAAAATGGGCTACAGAGAGTTTCATCGGTTCAATCTGGACTCGATCAATCGCATGACGATGCACCACAGTTGCCGATGTTGTTGGCTTCTCGTCCACATCAGTAGCGGCAAGTGCAACAGCAGCACTTTCGTCCACAGCCAGAATCGCATCGGTTTTGCCATCAGCATGTCTCACATAAATGGCATGTCGTTTGGCGCGCTTCCACGCTGCCTCCTCTGTCTCTTCCGTTAAAGTTCCCTCCACCACGTGAGAATTTGGCTCCAATGCTTTGGCGTTAACTTGACGGGCGCTCATTTGACGCAACTGCTGCAATTCCTTCTTGTCGAGTCGTCTTGCCAGATCGCGTTTAAAGCCCATGACCATAACAGTCGCCGCAGCCGACAAGCTCTCAGAGAGAAAGCTCTCTTTTAATGCGTCGACGTCTTCGGACTCGGCCAAATTACCCGGTCCTAACGGCCTTGTATCGCGTCGCCGTGTTACACCCTCTTCAGCACTCATCGGCTGCTGCTTTTCGTGCTCGCTGATCAAACTCAACGCGTGCAGTTGTTCCCTTTGCTTGCGCAATTTCGATGGTGCTTGCTGGGCATAGATGCGCAAGTGGCGCGCCGCTGGAACGCTCTTCGGCTGCTGTTCAAGCGCACTGTGTTCGTCGTCGTCGTCGTAGCTGTGCAGTTCGTGACGCTTTAACGACATCCACTGGCAAACACTTTCGTTCAAATAGAGCGACAACTGGCTGCCGCTCGCCACGCTCGCTGTGGCTGATGCTGCTTCTATCGCTGAAGGCGTTGGTGATGTCGGCGGCGATAGCCGCTCGCGCTCTAATGATTCTGATTTTCTCTCCCGCCCTGACACAGACGGAACACTTCTGATGCCGATGTTGCTGACACTACGCAGCAGGCGTACCCGTGAGATGCGCGGCTTCTTTGAGTGTCCTTTGCTAGTGGAAGCAGATTGTGGCGCTTCTTTGCTGGCGCTGATGGCTTCACTGTGTTCCTGCAGCAGAAAATCATACGATTTGGACTGTTTTAATGGTTGTGCCGTCGGTGACTTGGCGTACGCGTGCGCTTCCTTTGTCGCCGTTACCGTCACCGTCTCAGACTTCTCTGACACAACTGACACACCCTCTGTGTTGTCGTCCTTGCACTTTACTCTGCCGTAGATGTGCTGATCACTGCAGCTGCTCTGCAAGCGTTTCAGTTCGGAAATGCGCTTCAAGTCGAAGGACTCCTGCGTGTGGTAGACGTTATCGTAACCGTCGACGTTGTGGATAATCTCCAGTGACTTCAGTTTGAGCTTGCGTCCGTTGCGATGCAGTGAACCAGCTCCGCTGGATGACGATGTGCGATTGAGTTGTTTCAGCGAGCCGAAAAAGTTGTGGAAAATGTTGCGCGACAGCGTTGTGCCACCGTTCGTTGGGGCGGGTGGCGGCGGTGTAGCCGGCTTATCGCGTTTCCCAAACGATTTCGATTTGCACAATCGATCGCGCAGCTTTGGCTTGGACTTCGACTGCAGCTGTTCTGTCACAAGTGCTACTGGGCTCACCGCCACCGTTGCTGTTGTCGACGGCATTGTTTCGGTTGGCGTAGGCGGCGGCAACGATGCCGGCCGCGATATCGTACATTTGCACATGTCGTTTTCGGCATAACTGCTCTTGCACTGGCCACAGATATTCTCATATATACCCACATCGGCAAATGCATCTGCAACGTTGTCAGCGACAACGTCGCCGCTGCGCTTCGCCCCAGCCGCATCATCCACTGACAGCATACCGCCGGTGACGATGTACTGACAGAAATGGCAGAGTTGTCCGCGCGCTTCGAAGACGCCATACCCACAGCCGCGGCAGAGGTTCTCGTAGACTGGCGCGTCCGGCATTGCCGCACGCCGGAAGTACTTGTGCAACAGGTAGCGCTTGTTGATCAACGCCGGCTGCATGTTCTCGTAGACGGGTTCATCTTCTTGGCGTGAGTGCTCCGCCGCCTTCGACTGCTTGCACTGCACAAGTGCTATGCCCACACCGAAGCTGCGACCGTTATTATTTTTCACTTCCTGGCCAATGTTCTGGCTCTGCGAGTCGCCCGTCGTAGTCGTCGCCATTAATGCGCTCGATTGTGCCAGGTTCGCTTTAGAGTTTTTCTTGTCCTTTCTCTCTTTGTTGTTGATGTCGATATCATTTCTAATTTTTGGTGTTGCTGCTACTGTTGTTGTTGAAGTTGATGTTGCCAATGCTGCATCTCGCATTGCACTTTTTTGTTGTTGTGCCATTCTGCAATTTCAATAGCTCTTGCGGCCTGCCCTACTGTTCTAATCTAATCGCCCTCTTCTTACTTTTCTATGGTGCAACTTTTAGTCTTCAGCGACAGCGTCGTTTGTTGCTGTAATTGTTGTTGTTGTTGTTGTTGTTGTTGTTGTTGTTGTTGTTGTTGTTGTTGTTGTTGTTGTTGTTGTTGTTGTTGTTGTTGTTGTTGTTGTTGTTGTTGTTGTTGTTGTTGTTGTTGTTGTTGTTGTTGTTGTCGTCGTTTCAAACGGTTATCTCATTCATTTATCGTTGTTTGTTTGTTTGTTTGTTTTTGTTATAACACTTCGTCATAATTCTTAATATCACTTTTTTTCTTTCTTATTGTTCATTGCGAGCTTTTCTCTACGTGCCCTTTTTTTTAATTGTATTTTCGTTTGTCGTGGTTTTTCCTACCGATAGCAAAATCACTGACATTCGTTTGTACGTGTGTATGGTTGGATGTGCGGCTTTTAATTAATTGATTGCGGTCTACTTAATCGTTTTTCTCCCCTGTTCGATTCTCTTGCGCTTTTTATTTATTATTGCTCGCTCACTCGCGTGCGCTCACTAGTTCTTGCCTTGCTCTCTTTAACGCATCGGTCACTCTCACTCTCTAAACGTTGCTGCAATTCACTGTTTACCTTTTTTTTGAGTTACACTGTAATGATTCGGTTCACTTGCATTGAATTGGTTGCATTTGTGTTTGTTTGTTTGCTTGTTCCTGCGTTTGTTCGTTTGTTGTTTGTGCCTTTTTCTCTCACTTGTTAACAACTGAATATGAAATTAAGCGACGTTGAGCGCTCTCCATCTCCCTTTTCCAAAACGTGTCACTAATAGAAGTTTTCCAACAATGCTTGGCCCAATGCCGCTCTCCTCGTACCACTCGCTTTAACTGCTTTTTCTCATTTGGGTGTGTGTAAGTTTGTATTGTGCGTGTGGATGTGTGTATATATTTTTCGGGTTTTTTGTTTGTTTGTTTTGGTTTTTCCTTTTTATTATTGTTGGTGTGATGTTATGTGGTTATTGTTACTTCAATATGTCTCAGTTTAAAATGTGACAAAATGACTCATTGCACGAGCATGCCGTTTGCAACTCTCCGCTGTGCTACTCTAACCCACCTTACTACCTCTTTCTTCAACAAGTCTCATTCACTGTTGCCATCTTCAACTGTCTCAATATCGTTTCGTTGTGAATTCAAGTTCAAAAGTAATCGCAAAAAACGCAACAAATAAAAAAAATCCTAAAATTCAACGAGTGTTTCCAAACCTACTAAAAGGACAAATCCCCTGAAAATTTACCAGAAAATTTAGCTTTAGTCAATGTCTCTCATAAGAAAACATATGTATTAGCTAATTCTTAAGAGGGGTTATTTTTGGTCCACAGTCCTATACCAACCAATCAATAATTGAAAATAATAAGGGAAATTTAATCAAGTTAATCTTTATCGAAGTTGTCTGCTATCCTCTTCAAAGCTCTGCCTGGATTTTCGTGATTAATCCCAATATTTGCGCTATAAGGCTTTCAGACTGGTATGTTCAACATAAATGGAATAGAGTATGTAATATTTTATACCTAGCAGTAGCTGAAAATGTCTATGGCTTAGGTAGAGTGCCCTCATCTATAGCGACCATCAAACTCAATAAGAAGTTTAGGGGGAGATCGTGCGGGTGTAGCCTATTCAGTCTACGCCTCGTTAAGATATGGTTGAGGAAGGATGCCAGCGGATTTGGCTGCGTCAAAAGTCTTGAGTGATAGCAACGGAGAGACGCCAGAAAAACTGTTTCGCTTATGACTTTTTTCTGAATTCGAAGGAATTGAAAGAAATTTGACAGAAAGAATATTAATCTTTATGACTATATATTTACTTGACAGAGCCAGTTTTAAATTTTTCGAAATAAAAAAATCAGCTGGTGCTATAGGAGTGTTCTGGAAGTCTAGTCTGATTAACGCATATCAAATTAATTTCCTTTGAACGAAATATTCACAACTGTTTTAAGCGTTGCCACTTCACTATATATATATATATATATGTATGTATATAATTATTTATATTTTTTTTTTTACTATTGCTGCGTAATTTTTCCATGGAACCAAATAGAACACATTTCCAGTTGGTGCGCAAATTTAATACCCCAAAATGTTATCGAATAACCCGAGACAAAGTTGATTGCGTAGCGGTGCAATTTGCAATTCTTTAGAAAAATGCAACCACTTGACAGATGTTTTCAAATTGGTTTTTCATACAGAGCGAAGTCCACAATGGCATGGCAAGCGTTTTAGGCAAAGTCCAGTAGTCAACTAATCACAACGGCAGCTGTTTCAGTGTGATTCTTTCACACAGCACACTTGACAACAACGCCTCTGGAATAATGCAAGTGTCAAAGATGCCTATGCAAAAGAGGCTAGGCTAGAGTTCACAGTCACAACAAATACATTTTAAACAAAAGCAGATACACATAGCCAATAAATTTTGCGTTCACCTAAGAAAAAATACTATGTAAATATGTAATTCCAACTACATTTTTTGCATTTATTACTTCTTCATTTTCTTAACTTTAAATGATAAAAACAAAAATCCGTATTTTTTTTTTTTTTTGTTTTCGTGATAACAGGATCTAAGTGTAGTAACAAAGAAAAATAGGAACAAAAAAGTCTGCGTTCAGTTTTAATATGCTTTATAAAAACATTAGAAATAAACAAATATTAAATTCAATATTTTGTTGGGTAGCCACATTGTTTTAAAACTTCACTCAATCTGTTTGGCATTGAATTTACTAAGTTCTCTGTTTCCTCTGTTGTAACCTTTGCCCATTCTGTCTGCATAACACTTCGCAACGCCTCTTTACTTTTCTCTAATAGAGCCCAAAGATGCTCAATAGGATTAAAATCGGGGGATTGGGAGTTAAGTTTAAATTGTTTTGGCACATTGTACAAAAGCCAAAGTCGAACAATTTCTTCAGTGTGCTTCGAATCGTTATCTTGTTGAAACCAAAACGTCGAGGATAAGCCAAGATTCTGTGCACTTTGTTTCAAATTATTTTTTTAATATGTTTAAATAACCCCATTTGTTCATTGTCGATTCAATAAATTCGAGCTGTCCCACACCACCAGCCGCCATGCAACCCTACACCATAATACCACCACCGCCGTTGGTTGACTGTACCAACAAGATTTTGTTTCGCCAGAGCTGTTCCTGATTTGTGCCAAACACTTTGACGACCTTTGATTCCGAAAATACAAAATTTGCTTGCATCTGAGAAAATAACTTGTTTCCAGAACTCCGGAGGCTTATTTATATAGTTATGGGCGAATTCAATGCGCTTTCGTCTGTGTTTACAAGTGAAATGTATGGTTTCCTCCGAGCTACTCTGCCATGGTATCCAGCTGTATGAAAAGTTTTTCTAACTGTTTCGGCACAAATTCTTTTATGGAAATTTTCCTTTACGTTTTCAACAATTTTTGTTGACGAAATTCGAGTGTTAATTTTTATAATTTTTAATAGTTTGCGTTCTTCCCGAACTGTTAATATTTTTGGTCTGCCAGCCAGACCGTGGCTTCGATGTCAAAATCCCGGTTTCTTTGAAATTGCTTACCACCACTCGCTGGACGGAGGAATACGTTCTTCCAATAGTTTGACCAATTTTTCGGAAGCTTTGTCCATCTTTCGATTATTTTTCTTTCTGATTCACTAATTTCTCTTCCTTTGCTTTCCATTATGTAAAACTATTAATATTTTGAAATAAAATGCAGAACTAAGCTCTTTATGCCCTCAATTATAATAATATTTAATAGAATGTGAGCAAAAAGAAGAAAGAATTTAATGAAAAGTAACGGTACTATCAACATAAACAAAGTCAACGCAGACTCTTTTGGTCCTATTTTTCGTTGTTACTACACTTAGATCCCGTTATCACGAAAACAAAAAAAAAACAAAAAATACGGATTTTTGTTTTTATCATTTAAAGTTAAGAATATGAAGAAGTAATAAAATGCAAAAAATATAGTTGGAATTACATATTTACATAGTATTTTTTATTAGGTGAACGCAAAATTTATTGGCTATGTGTACAAATCCCGGGAAGTCACTCACTGCAACACTAATGACACTCGAGTTCAAGAATGTGTAGAGAAGTCAAGCCGGCTATCTGCATTGGCGATTAACACAAGTCGGAATTCATTAAAAAAAAAAACATATTCGAATGCAACGCTTTTCAACAGCGACAAAACAACAAAACACAACAAAACACAACAAACAAACAAACCAACAAAACAACACGCGAAGAATGCCGGAAAGTAGAAAAGCCCAATGAACGCCGCTGACGAGTGAGACGCGTGAAAGCGATTTGAATTCGGGCTTTGATTGAAAAACGTGACAAATTTGAATTCCACACAAAAATCATTGCACTTGACTCGAGCTGATTACAGTTTAGATTTCGAACTCGAACACGATTGCGATTAAGATTTTGTTTTTCAAGATCAGCAGAACACAATAAAAAAAAAAAATGAAATATGAAATATTTTTTCTTTAATATGCACAATAATTATAATCATTAAAATTGAGATTACAAATCTAAGTTAGATTGAACTTCCTGACGCCACTGTAACCACTCGCGACGCGTTCGCGAATTTAACCAAATATGAACTGAATTGAAATTGAAAGACGCGTAGCATTTTTCCTGGCTGGCGTTGCCGTTAGCGTGTGACGTCTGGCTGCTGTCGGCTGTCGGCAGCGTAATGCTGACGCAGGCCACGGCCAGGGCATCTTAAATGACGATGTTGTTGTGCGCCGTTTGCTGTGTTTGCTGTGTATGCTTTTGTTGTACATACTATGGGGATAAATAGCACATTTCTTGGGTCGCCAAGGGAGGCACAGGCTAGCTGGATTAAATAACCGACGACCGATGAGGGAGCAAGTGATCAACACACCGAACGACTGTCAGATCAAATAACCAACTGACTGACTGATTGAATGTATGAAGGCAGCAGAGCAAAGTTCGCTGCTTTGCGATCAACAATCGCATTGACGATGCGAACAGCGGCCGGCCGTGCCCAGCAGCGATTTCAATATTGTTGTTCTTGTCGGTGTTTTTGTTGTTGTCTTATTGTTGATTACAGCATCGCACAACGCATGTAAATTGTTATTGTTGTTGTTGTAAAGCATACAAATATGGAGTGTATTATCATTATCAGCCGCAGCAAATACAACACCAAACCCAAAACCCAAAACGAATCATCAATGCTCATCATCATCATCATCATCATCATCATCGACGTTGCCAAACAGGCCGGGCGCCAACCGAGCGGCAGCGGTAGCAGCGCAGCAGCAGCAAACAAGCGAAACTTTGTTTTGGCATTGCGTGTACTCATACATACATATACATAAATGCTGGGGGTGTTAGTGGGGAGATGAGAATGCAGAACATAAAACAAGGCGTGATCAACGACGCTCCTCGCTCGTACACTAGCATAAATGGTTCAGCGTTCCACTTAAGCGAACGCCACTGACGTTGCTAACGTTCTTCTTTAATTGACTACTGTGCAATAACAACAACATAAACAACAACAACAACAGCAGAAGCATAAAATATGTCAGTCAGTCAGTCAGCACATAGAGCGTACAGAAGAAGCGTCATTTTGCCGGCTAGCCAGCCAACAATTAAGAATTGTTAATGTTTAATTAGTTTTGGATGGGGTTAATTCACAATAGGCGCGTTTACCATGCAATCCATCTTTGTTGGATGTCAATTGTGTGAGCGGTCGTCGAGTGAGTAAGTGCCTCAAAGAGAGTGATAGCGTCAACGAATGAAGGGTTTGGCAGTTGGCAAATATCATTAGACAACGTCAAGGGCGCATACAGTTTCATTATGGAATTGGAATAAAATGTAGTAGAAGAATCGAAGAAAGCAATTGAGCAAGAGAGAAGGCGAAACAATGTATCACTGATTGAGAAGCTTTGAAACTATAAAGAAACTTTTTAATCAGTCAATAAAAAAAAAGAAAAACGTTGATGATTCATAGCACCGCACGTCAAGTTCGTGGGAGTGCGAATCGCAAGAACAGGCGAAAAAAAATTTGGCGACAACCAAAAATGTTCCAATTTCGATTTCATGTGCAATGAGCGATGACAGAAACGAAAGAATAGGACAGAAGAGAACGCTGCATTTGAATTATTGGCTAGGGTCAAACGATACTAATGGCAAGGCGGGTGGTGTGTGTATGAGTGTGTGCGTCTCATTGTATTCATTAAAATTTATCAACAAGAAGCAATTGAATCGAGAAAGGAAGACAGACGTCGCCAAAGAGATGAATGACGATGACGATGTTGACGCCGCTGATGGCGCGAGCAGTGAGAAGTGCAGTTTTTAGCTTAATGAGTTGAGCAGCGCTACTACTGCTTGAAGCGTATTGCGGCAGTACAGCGTGCATGAAACACAGAGAGAGAGAGAGAGACTGAGACAGTGTTAATCGATGATGATGATTGAGGCAATGACTATGATGATGTTGTTGATATTAACTCATTACAACGGCATCGCAAGACGCACGCACCAAAGACACCAGCAGCAGTAACAACAACAACAACAAAGTAAAGAGCGCACTAATTTGCGCGGCAGAGCAATCACGCCCAGCTGAAAAGAGTTGAATTCAATTGCACTGAGCTGTGATGAGCTGAGATCAGCTGAGCTGCAGCTACAACGGGCACAGCCATCGCCACCCTTTGGTTTTGTGTTTGTACTTAAGCAAACCTAAGCATGGCATGGCCGTTGGCGACGATGAAAGCAGCGCCAGCTGTGACGGCAGAAAGCAGAAACGGACAAATTCATAGCAGCAGCGGCTGCCCGCAATCCAAATCTAACTTTGCCTATTCAATTTGTTCCAACGTAAAATATTCCTTGTATTTACGAGGGCGGATTAATAAGTTATTAATTTTTTTTTTTTATATTTTTTTATGTAAGCGCTAAACACGAACTCAATAATGTGGTACAATGCACAATGCACATAAATTAATATTAAG
Organism: Cacoxenus indagator; assembly: GCA_035041755.1. Taxonomy (NCBI): domain Eukaryota; kingdom Metazoa; phylum Arthropoda; class Insecta; order Diptera; family Drosophilidae; genus Cacoxenus; species Cacoxenus indagator. The sequence goes on along the minus strand of JAWNKX010000197.1, from coordinate 972,522 downwards.
TAATGCCAAAAAAAAAAAAAATCAATTTTATCGTGCTTTGCAAAAATGCCTAGGTGCGTAGGATCACTTGGGCTCCGTTAACTAGTTTAAGCGAATTCCAAAAACTAAGCAGACGACCCATTTGTGACAAGTATTGTTGCAACTAAGAAATTCTCTCATTTAAAAAATATCACTGAATTTATGATCCGCTCTCGTAAAATACTGGTAATACTCAATTTGCGATTTAATATCTTTACGCGCATATAAAAGTACAAGTGCACACACACACACACACACACACACCTATTCATACAATAAACATATATTATGCATGTTATATATATACATACATACATACATACATACTTACATACATTTGTGTATGCTTCAGCGAAAGATAACAACTGTAACAAGAACAACAACAGCAACAACAACAACAGCAGCAGCAGCAATAATAGCAACAACAATTGCGCTCATTGTACTTAATTAATTTAGTTCAAAGATCAGACTCGCAAGATGCGCTCGACTTCATTTGCTTCATTCGCTTCATTCCAGCATTGCACTGACTGCTTGAGGGGCGCATTCGTACAACTGTAGCAGCCGCTCTTCTCTCCCGGCCGTAGTTAATTTGCCAATGTTTATGATGAAGTCGTTCTTCTATTTTTTCCATAGCTCACTGCTTATTACCCAAATATAGCGGCTGTTCTATGCGTCACTGATTCGAACAAACGCTCTGAATTTCTTTATTTTTGGAGGCTGTAACGGTCTTACCTAATACAGCGTGTCCCATAGCGTATTCCAGCAGCATCGGAAGGGTAAGTGATTGGTGGTCAAGAATAGTAAGTAAAAGAATATTCGTTTTGTTTTACTCGTGTACATTTATATCAAATACTAGCAAGAGCCCCGGCGAAATACTGATTTCATACAAACAAATTGAATGGAATTTCTCGACTTTCACTTTAGCCTATCAAATCAAACGTCACATAAGAACATACTTTATAATAACATCCATAAATGTAACACAATTTTCATGGTGTTCGGTCGAACGGTGTCAGAGTCCATGAGCTACAAACAGACAAACAAAGAGATAAATTTTTATATTATATACAGAGGAGTATTGGAGCAGAGCAGAATATATTTTTATGTGTGTATTTTTCTTTAGAACCATCACGTCTCAAAGCTCTCCTCGGCATATACTCAATGATGTACTTAGCACATGAGTTTGTATCTACTAGGTGTTTTTCGAAGATCACTACTTCAGATCGTAGCTTAGGTGCCAGAGCACAGCGAATAGGAAGCGAAGTTCGGTTTGTGAATACATTCGGATGTGAGTAGCATGCATTCACAAGTGTTAATGCATTCGAAGAGTAGCTTACAAATGCATTCGAAAAGGCTCACCGAGTTATGAGCCACTTATACACATTGTTTTTGTTTTTTGCTAAGACGTATGAGTTGCCTCATGAATCAGCTTTACATACGTAGATAACAATCACAAGACTGGGCTTGCAGCAATACCTGAGTGAAAGTATGCATACGCACAATTCACACAAGTCCGCTTGGCATTCTAGAAAAAACATTCATCACTCATGAGCAACCTAACACTAATACATTAATGATAGTAAATAGAGCGCAAGCACAGAAAATTGAGCGCTTCCCACGTTGTGTATGGAACAAAAATTGAATAAAAATAGTAACACAACTTCACAAAGCCGATAGCACAGAAGAGTGTGGCACACAAATCTCTCTATTCTCTCACTCTACTGCGCTCACAACGACTTTGTGTTGTTATTGTTGTTCTCTCAGTATCAACGCATGCCTTCGTTGTTGTTTTTACAAGGGACGCCATCGTTACAGTTTCTATGATTCGCTCAAACCACTTCTCGCTCAGTAACAACACATGCACTTGTTGTTGTTGGTTTTTGTTTTCGTTTGTCTGCTTCAATCAAACAATTGCGCTGTCAGCAAAAAGTACTTGTTGTTGTTTTCACAACCGAAGATTTCGTTTTCGTTTCACAACCTCGGCTCAACGCTCGAATGCTACACGAAGCACGATGATGCGATGACGCGATGACGCGATGACGCTCATGTAAAATCTTACTCTACCGAAACCAAAGACGTTTCACATCAACACTCACACTTTTGACTCTTAAATGTCGCATGCGTGTGTGGATGCGATAGATAAGGGACCATTGTGAGTTGCACAAGACTAATTCCTCATGAAACGCTAAGTGGCTTTGCTCGCTGTAAAAGCTCGGCAAAGTTCCGTTCCACTTGTCAGGCAATTGTGCCAGTTTCGACTAATACGAAGTATGCTAATTCTTGCACTATGTCAATCAATGAGTTAATGGACTTATGTATTTAATAGTAGGGTATTACATAGGCAAATTATAGACTTATGGAAAGTGTGTGAGGTCAATGAAACAATAGTAAAAGTGCACAATGGGAGCGAGAATAGCGGCAAACCATTTTTCAATTAAGCCACTTCACTTTGCAATTGGTTTGCCGCAATTGTTGTTGTTTTTCTTCTTCGGCGTGTTATTGTTGTTGCTTGTTGCTTGACTCGTAAAGTGGAAATGAAACGCTTGAAATCGCGAATGAAGTGAAGTTGCAAGCATCGAGTGGCAAGTGGCAAACAGAGACGTCGTTTGTAATTCTTGTGTGAAACCGTTGTTGTTGTTGTTTGTCGTCATCATCATCACCATCATCAAAATCAGTTCAGGCCCCTGGGTAGTGGAGCAGCATTACGGCAGCGAATAGCGTGTGTTGAAAATCGCTCATACGTCACGTCATTAGCCAAGCAATGACAACATAATCGCGCCATGCAACGAAACCGCAAAACAGCATTGCAAGCAAAGGGAGCAGCAGCAAACCAAATGCCAAATGTCAAACTCGAAGGCTTAAGGGTTTTTGGAAGTTGCGGTTTTGCGCAAGTCAGCTTCCGCTGGGGAATTGACAGAACAACTTCTTCTTTTTGTTTTGTTGTTCGTTTAACTTCGCAGAGCGACGGCGAGTTCAATGAAGAAAGCCAAATCAAATGCAGCTGCAGCGGCAGGCCATGCTACCAGTTTTTGGGCGGAAGTCATCGAAATGCAAAGTGTGGCATGCCAAACCACTAAACCCAATTGCTGCCCGTCCATGTCTACGAGGCGATTGTGAATTTGGTGTCGACAATAACAACGCCACAATGTGGCTACTTATTGCAGTGACCGCAAGCCATTGTATTTTAGAAGTCAAGTAGATGTGTAGCGCTGAGCAGCATGGCAAAAGGTGAAAGTAGTGGCAGACTTCTTTCATAATCTTGCGATCGACATGCCTAAGCTCAGTTGTTGAACGTACGACAGCAACTGGGTAGTATCAACTGAGGTATACAGGTATATCAAAAAGTGGCACATGAGATTTAAACATCCAACTCAAGAATATAAGTAGACGCTGAAACAGAAAATGTGCACATATTTGTAAGCTGACTGACAGTCGGGGCGGGGCGCTCTTCGAAATAATACTCTGAGAAAGTACAACTTAAAAAAGTTTAGTTTAAGTCCAGGGCATGAGGAGCATGCGGCATATTAAAAGTAGACATAGGACAGAGACAAATATGAACTATAAAAGTAAGCTACAAATGTACAGTTACAAACGATAACAATTTCTTTGTCTCAGCAAAGCAGTTATCCTTTGGGATCGTTCTGCTAAAATGTATTGATAGCAGGCAACGGCACTGCATAATTCAGGGTACACTCATCTCTCATCTCAACAACAGTTATCGAAAATTCGAAGCGCACTTTGTTTATGCCACCCTGCACCCTGGAGCCAGTTATGCGGACTGCCTGCACTGAGGGTCTTAATCTAGAGCATTGTTTGGCTAGGCGAGCACTTAATGAGCACTTAAACCATATAAACAAAACGATTTAAATAAAGATATGGTGAACCAGCACATTGTGTGACTCATAAAACCTTTAAGCGTCGGTGGTTTTTCATTGCTGAAGTTATATTAATGCGCATACCGAATAGCGCGCTGCGTAGTAAAGTCTGCGAGCGATAAAGTGTCATAAGAGAGGGCGCAAGACACAGCCGAGGACATGTGTACTTTTTTTCAAAAAGTTTTTCTAAAAGAATTACAACGAATTGCTAATTGCGTCATTGAGATCTAACAAGGAATCGGCATTGTTAAGATTGTTTTACTTATTGGTGGAGCACACTAGGCATACTACAAGCGAGGCTATGCCGACGTTGTAATACTCTTCATATTCAGAAAATTTTGCAGTCTTTCGTCCGCGGCAAATTATTGATTTGATTTATGTTAAGGCAATGTATACTAATGAAGTGGTAATCCAATTGGCTGGAGAGTATGTTATGAACTTAGAACTGCTTTGAAGATGATGCGTTTCACTGGCACTTTCGTTTGTGGAACTATGAACTAAACTATACGAACCAATAATCTTAAGAGTACTGAAGTGCTCAGGGTTTATGTGAATGGAAGTTAAAAAGGGAAATGGAAGTATAAATTGCATCTTGGTAGGTAAAACAAGAAAGAACTTGAATTTGAAATTGTGATTGTTATGGCAAGCATCACTCCTAGAGATCGATAGCGGTTAGTTCAGACAAATATATATGTAGCTTGCTTGTAGGCTTTTACTAGGCTTTAGGTTTCTACAATGTCCCCCTTACTTACTATGCATAGATTACGAAGGCAGCTTCTGCTTGACATTGGCTTTGTGCGTGACGGTTTGGGGTTCCAAAATGAGCGACAATTTCGAAAACAAAATTACAACCAAACAGATGCTTATGAATAGTTCAGTTAAAGGTCGAAAAGTAAAACCAAAATGAATCAAAAACAACAACAACAGCACAAACATTTCCATAATTGGAGCAACAACAAAGCTAAACAACATAGCTAAAGAGAATCGCTGCTGTCATTGAGTAGTTGTGTGCTTCGATCGTCTATAACAAGAACAGAAAACACTACAACCCAACTGACAAACTAGTGAACATTGGCTAAAACGAAAAGTTTTCGAAATGAAATTGTTGGCGAAATGTTCGAAAAGTATTTGCAACCATAAATAGATGACGAGTTATAGCCGTGCCGTGACAGTCTGATAGACACTAGTACTTCTTGAAGTAGGCTACAATTGAATATTCATTTGTACTATAAAAAAATATTCAACTTGCTAGTGTAAATGTTTTGAAGAGCTTGCATAAATTCTGGTCAGTGACATCTAATTTTCAAAATTCGTAGTATCAATGTAAATAGCTAGCAAACAGCTGTGTACTTCGATGGTTTTGACATTTCTCAACACTAAAATAGCCGCTAGCTATTTAGTATTGCTAAGTTATTTAATACAAAAATATATTGTATACTAGCAGCTCTGCGCTATGTCTACTGTTGCAATTCGCTCGTTGATCTGCCAGTGTTTGACTTTTTGGGTAGCATTTTGTAATCTTTAGTTTTTGGATTTTTTTTTTCTAATTTCCGTTCGAATATTTGAATATTTTGACTTTGTACAGTTTGAGCAGCATCTGAAAATTTAGTTGGTCTTAATTATTAGCGAATTCGACGATTTTTTTCGCACCAAAATTCACAGTAACCATCTCAAAAACTATTCTAGAGATTCTCTGGAAATTTCATCAAAATCGTCTAGCGGTTTCGGCGTCCATAACGGACGACACAAACACACTTCCAATTATATATATATATATATATAGATATTCTTGGCATTGCCAGATCTAAAACAGCAAAGCTCCTAGAAAATCGAGTAAATCTCAAAATTATTCATTACCCCAATTGATAGTTTTGTTCCCAAAAAAAATGTGCAAAAAAAACCCCGTTACGATTATTTTCAAACTGCTGATCGACTGCTAAATCAGCACAACACAACACAACACAACACACAAAAACCCCAGCAAGGAGATGAATTTGATCAACGCCATCAGCATCAAGTCGAACATGCCGCACAGTTTACATAACTATACGCTCTCTTTAACCATTTACAGACACTCAACTGTCCGCCCTCAACATAACCATAACACATGGAACAATCGCATTTGCAATGCGTTGCATCAGTGATCATGACAAGCCCAACGACTACAGCAGACACGACGTTGCAAGCGACTGCAATTATGGCGTGGAGGGTGCCCGCACAGTGGTGGCAACCATTGGATACACTTTTAGGTGGGGGTGGGGGGTGGGGGGTGGTGGGTGTCAGCAGTTGGGTGTGACGCCAACGCAATGCAATCACTTATGCGACGCTGCTGCAGGGCTGCACATAAACAATCCTGCGCGATGACCCCCTTTGCATGAGGGGTGAGATCCATTGTACAAGTCGCGTCTTCTTGCTTGTCATGGCATCATTTCAGTTCGCTGCTTGTTATTCATATTGTTCGCATTTTCCCCCTCATTTAATGTGTTTTATTGCAAAAAAAAAAAAATAATAAATAAATAAATAAAGTTAAAATAATAATACTGAGAGATACAACAACAAAAAAAAACAAAAAAAACGAAAAGCTCCAAATCATTTTTGTGGCAAATGTGACAGGCTGAGTGCACATGTCGCGTAGGCTTCGGCTGCGGCTTCGCTTGACAAATTACGAGCCACAAAAAAAAAACAAAAAAAAAAAAACACCATGGATGACTTTGATGGGAGTTAATTCAACATGTTCCACTTCGGTTCACTTTCCAGTGTCGATATGACATATGAATGCGTCTAAATGCGTCGACATGGGTCGATCAATAAGTAGACGTGTTAGGCATGAAGCAGCAAGTTTTTCGTTGTACATTTCCAATGCCAATGTAGCCATTTCTTAAATCGTTATGTATCGCCACAATGACTGCGTTCTTTGAGCTGCAACGCAGAACTTGCATACGAGTACAGTTGATCTATAGAGCTGAAAGAATAGCACAAGATTGGTGCATCTGATTTCGTGGACAGTTTGATATTCCGCGAAAATTAGCTGACCTAAAATCAATTAAACAATAAGCAGTCATCAACATATAGTAAAGCCATGGCAGAGCAATGAAGTGCTTTAAACTAAACGGCACCAATGAAAATCCTTTCGAATTGATCGCATAATAAATCATGCCAAATTGCTCACTGAAAATTGCGACAATATTTTTAGTCATATCTACGAGTATTTGTGAAAACATGAAATACAACCAAACTCTCTGGATAGCTGCGTTCTACTAGACAGTCAAAATTCGCTATAGCGCATACTCACGGTAACAAGAAATCACTTCGTTATATGGAAAATTCGTTATACAGAAATTATTACTCGAAAAATCTGTGTACTTGAAATCAATTCGTAATAGAAAAAGCTTCGTTCTATAGTAGTTCATTATAGCGAAGTTCGACTGTATCTAATTCGTTGTGGGCATAACCGAAGTGGCTAGCTTACTCTTTTTTAACACTTAGACGCTTTAGAATTGCCGCTTAATGTTATAGAAGTACATATACAATAACTGGTGTATATATATTGTATATATATATACGTATATACCAGGAATGATTGTGTTTATTGATTTTACTATATTGAACGCTTTGCTTTTATGAGAGAAAACATGCTATAACGAAGTAAAAAATTTTATTTTAATTTAGCTGCTCCAAAAGCTCATGCAACACACAAATGCAAGCGAAAGCTTAAAACACAGTCTTCCCAAATTCACAAAAGATCCACTAGCACTTCTTTTACACAGCATAACTGCATTGATAGCCAGTACACACTGTAGTCGTTGACGTACAAATGCAAAGCCAAAACGAATGCGTGCTTTGCGTGCATCAGACTTTCACTTAAGTCGGCTTTACTAAATCCATTTAACAGCCAAAATCGATGCACGTTGCATCAAAATATATGTATTTAGATTATAACACTTGTTTAACAAAATTAATTTAAAATTATGCAAATTTCTGGCACTGCGACTGAGCAAGAAGAAAGACAGAGCGAAGCTGACTCAAAAAAAAAAAAAAAAAAGCTTTTCTCAATAACATAAAATAAAGGAAACAAGAAAAACACGCTAAGCTCGGCTATGTCGCAGAGGTAATACTCGTTACAAACCAGCCGAACATTTTTTTAGGCAACATTTACATTACAGTATATATAGCATGACTTATGTTTAAGCAATGCTAACCAAACATACAGTGGTTCAACACTGACATGACAAATGCATCATTGCTTCGTGCTTTCTTGTGCCGTTTACTCTAGATAACTTAGTTGCTGATAAGATATGACATATAATCGTTGATAAAACACCATCACTTAGGGCGTAGACTAAAGCTTAGACCTACTCAAACTCACCATTAACGGCAGCTGCTCCTGTGCGCTGCGCCGTCGACGTGCGGCACTCAGTGCTACGCCAGTTGCGCTGTTGCCACTATTGGCCACGCTTGTGGCATCTGGTGCAAGAGTCACCTCGGATTGGCGCCACTTCTGCTTCGCGTTGGTTAGCGATTTACTATTGGAGTCGCTCGTCTTGGTATAGAAGACCTGCGAAATACTACGGAATATAGTCCGATAGGTGTGCTCGTAGTCAAATTCGGTTGCCATATTTTTGACGTGTGATTCCGTTTATTTTTATTTTGATTATTTTTATTCTTTTAATAGTTTTCAAGAAATGCTTGGCTACAACACTTTCACATAATTGCATACTCAATTTTTATTTGATTTTATTTTTTTTTTTAATATTTTTTTTTCTGTTAATTTTGTTTTCTTGTATATTTTGAAATGTTTGGTTTTATTCACTTTATTCACTTTAGCTGCTATTAGCCGCTATCTATCACTGGCACGGAACGCTCGCACCTTCATCTTGAACACGTCGCGAACACACACCGCGATTAACCACGACTGGGCCACCAATGCAGCAATATTTTTGCGATTGCTCCGATTACTCAACATTTGCAAACCTGCGGCTCTAATTCTACGTGCGACTTTACGCCGTTGCCGCTGCTACTGTCGCTGTCACTGCGAGAGGCGCCATTCGGAAGCGTTGCATTTTGTAATTGTTTCGTGTAATTTTTGTGATTTGTTAATCGCTGCGCTTCGTGCTGCTTTTTCGGCTGAACGTTCGCTCGCGTGTTATGGGCCAAACTGAAATTTTAATTGTTTTGAATGCTTTGCTTTGCCGTCGCTGTCGCTGTCGCTGTCGCTACGGTCGCTCCTTTCTGCTGCTGCTGATATTTTGTTTTGTTTTGTTGTTACGCGTTTGCTCTTTTCTTCTGCTTCATACATTCTAATAAGCGTTGACACTTTGCTTCTGCTTCGTCGACGTCAACGTCGCCATCGTTGGCGTTGGTGCTATAATTGTTGTTCTTTTTGGCTTTTTCTCTTTGCTTTGGCTTTTACCATCACCCAAAGTGCGCCGCTTTGTTCAGTCATAAAACCAGTTCACACATTTCTGGCCCCGTTCGCTACAGACGCTGTCGCCTTCGTTGCTTATCGTTTTGATATCAGCAAGCAAGCAAACACTGGCGTCGCTTGTCGTCTTCTTTATCTTCGCCTTTGTCAATGCGCCGAGAGCATTAAAGAGAATTCAAAAGAGCAAAGAGCACAACCCATAGCCACAAAGTTAACATAGGTTGACACAACAAACAGCAATAAAGCCATGCCAATTATTGTTGAATATTGATTTACACAAATCAATAAAACACACACACAAACACGTGGCAGTTGCACACAATCAATCAAACATGCCGCCAACACAATCACAGCAAAAGGGCGCACAACGGCAAGACACAATTGATGAACTGATACTCTTTACCGGTGTGTATGCATGTATGTATGTATAAGTCGGGTTGTCAATCGATCGTTTGAACTTACGCACAGGCGAGAGGGCTGGCTGACTTGACTGTTTTTCTTATACGCTCACCGCGTCTGCTTGACCGGGCTTATTTTGTCGCACGCTTGCTGACTGCCGCCAGAGGGCGGCTCTCTGAACTTGACCAAGTTTATGTTATTGCCCGTTGTTGTTAGTTTTGATGTGCCCCGACTACTTAATGCGCTACAAATTTTAATTTGTTTGTTTTAGTGAAATAACCCATCTACAAATGATTATTAGCCAAGCTAAGCCCAGTACAGCAAAGAGAACTCATCGACAGCCATGGCCAATGGTACACGCTATGCTTGAGTGTATGTATGTGTGTGCATGATTTAAATTCTTCAGCAACTTTGTTTTTTTTTCTAGCCTCTCTATTATGGTTTGGTTTATCGCTAGTTGGCATAAAACAGTTGCCAAAGCGCAATGCAAAAATCATTCAAAGAAACACAAAGAAAAACAACAAAAATGCATAATGCAACAATTGCAAAAGCAAAGCATTCACACACATGAGCACATAAACACAATCAAAAGCATTCAAAAAGCAGGTCAAAGCCTATGCAAGACCAACAATAACAACAACAGCATTGAAAGTAGTTTTTATCAAAAAAAAAAAATAAATAAATAAATAAAATTATAAAAAACAACAATAACAATAATAACGCAACAAGTGATAAAGCCTTTGAAACATCATGTGCGGTGATAAAACATGTAGCTGCCCATATGGATAATTCTCATGGATCGCAAGCATCTAAATACATATGTATATACAGAAAAATCTAGAGAGTGCGCTTTTAAAACTAGTTGATTAATTTGCACAATGCGTTTTACCAAAACTAAATAGGTAAAATAACAACAACAAAAAACAACAATAATAACAACAATGAAAACCGAACTGATTTTCACGCACGTTTTTCGATTTTGAAGCCTTCACGCGGAGCTTTGGATAGGGAAATCCGAAATCTGAACTAAACCGAAATGAACCGAACTCGGTGGCTTCCCGGTTGACACACGACTGAACAAGTAAAAATGGTAGCCCGAAACGTAGTCGAAAAAGCCAAAAGCACAATTTATGAATAAAATTAATATTGTTGTTGTTGGTTGTGGAATTGGTGCTTGATTATGTTGGCCGTGTTGGCGGCTGTCGTGGCATAATGTGTGTGTGTGTGTGTGTGTGTGTGTGTTGTGTGCTGTGTGTTGTGTGTTGTGGGTTCACGCAGCGAATTAATCGAGAAAATTATGCGGCGAAGGAGAAGTCGTAGAGGCAGCGCAAAACAACAACGTGAGCCAAGTTGCGTTGTTAACAAACAATAATAAAAACAACAATAAGAAAAGACGCTCTATAGAAATGTTGAAATCATAATAAAAACAACAACGACAACTGAGCTTGCGCATCGTCATCATCAACAGCAAAGCAAAGAAGTCGTCATCGTCGTCGTCGTGTCGTGTCGTGTCGTGTCGTGGTCGACGTCGTCGTCTTGGCTTAAACGCCTACGTTCGGCACACGTCCTACGACCGCTGTACTCTTCGCTTCGCTGGCTCGACAGCAGCCGGCAATAAGAACAAGAAGATTCACGAAATACATTTTAATTGAAGTCGATATGGCAAGCGCGGATGTTGCCTTGCATAGTTGGTTGTTTGCTTTGGCGTGGTATTGGAAACGTTCAAAGACAAGATGTGGCTGACACAATGAACCAAGCTAGACTTGGTGACTTGGACAATGAACTTTGCTGGCGAACCCTGCGCTGTACAACAGCTGAGTGTACACTAAAAGTAAACAATCTAATTTAAACTGATGATTGAAGAGTTTAATAATTACCATAATATAGCCTGCTCATAATCATAACATTCACATATGGGAGTAAGAGCTACAAGCTGCGCCATCGGCAAGCTCAGTTGAATCTGCCCCTTTTTCTTGGCATAGCATAGCGCAAGTTCCGCGGCAACCCTAAAGAAATGCTCAGATATGGTGTCAGCTTGTAGCTAAAGCGTCTTTCGGTTTCTGGCTCCATTTTTATGACGATTGGTTACTTCTCATCAAAAAACCCATCCAGACCGTCCAGGCCAGCATGTACAGCAACACACTCGCGTCCCAAACCACTTGCACTGAAACTGAAACTCAGACCAGAGCCGCAATGTCATATTTCATTGGATTAAGGATTCCTACGAAAAGTGGTTATGCAGCACGGGGCTGTGTATGTGTGCGTGCGTGCGTGCATCCTATGGAAAACTCGAACAAATCATATACAGCAACAAACAATCTGCTAAATTTCATGGCGCACGGCACTCGCTAAACTTGTGGGGGAAAACCCACAAGCGACGGTCTGCTTGCCGTAACAAAATAAGCAAATCCTTTACTTGCTTGGCGTTACTACGCCCGACATTCAGTCGCTTGATGCGGTCTACCGCCAAATGTCAACTTGATCCTGACGCAGCAACCAACGTGTGTTCTCATTTCCACTCACAAGTTGGATAAGTGGGTAAAAATGCATTCCTCGTCTACAGATGCAGATGCATGGCTCCATGTGCCGCGGCTGATCATTCTGGCTGGTAGTGTAGTCAGCAATCCATTGTCTTCCGAGATGTAAATAATTAATAATCGTTGAGAGACTTTTTCAAGCGCAAATATACTGCTAAAGGAAATAACTCTTGAAATTATAGGCGAAAAGTGCGAATATTCAATAACTGAAGCAACTGTTCAGTAGAGCCTTATTGGTCTATATTATATGCTCAGCTTATCAGGATATTCTTGAAACCATAACAAACACTGTAGATATGCGTAGTGTGGAATTCGACACAATGTACAACCCGCTGGGTAGTGAATATTTAATTGTTTAAGTAGTTAAGTAGTATCTACGCCGTATATTTCACTAACGAATCTTCCTCTTCAACTGCCACATGTTCTTAAGTTGGCGTTAAGTTTGCAATACTGCCTAAGCACGCTCTTCAGGTAAGCAGATGGTTGTTTGGTGAGCTCCAGTAAATGCTTAAACTTAATGTACTTGAAATCATCAAAGGCGTTGGAGAAGGGCCTTGTCCAAGCGCGTAGAATTATGACGTTTGAGTTGAGTTGAGTTTAAGTTCGCCTAAGCCAGAGGAAATAAGTTCCAGTAAAAATGCTTAATATTCCGCCTCACTACTCACCGCAGCCACAGGCTCTGGATTGTCAGGCATTTTCAAATCTTATTTTCACGCAAAATGCTGAAATAACTGGAATTAGTGCGTGGAACTTTGTGGCTTGTTCTCGTAGGCAGCAGTGCTTCTCAACGAGTGTGAGTGTAGCACGAGAATATTCTTTGCAATTCTCTAAAGGCGTAGCTTGGATTTCGCAGTTGACTGCAATAAAACCTCAGCTCAGGAGTATACGTAACGCCTTTATCGTAAGCTCTTCATTTCTTACTAGGTAGCGAGGTAATGCGACAGGTTGGCAGCGCCATTTGTATGTTGCACATTGAATGCTTATCGCGGTACGCTTTTGTATGTACATGTTATGAGTATGGTTATCTATTGTTGGCTTTATTCTAAATATGTTGAAGTGTCAGGATAACAAATTAAATTTAAACCTCTCCGGTGCAATCAGTCAAAAAAGGGACGGTGCATTCAGACGGCGCTCTCCAAACAACTTAACGACGAAGAAGTGCGCAGCTCACACAACTCCTGTATGAGGTCACGAAAAAGCATGGGGTTCACATTGACACTGACTTTCATCAGCAAAAACCAGTCGCCGACGGTGAGGTCGCGCAGCGCACGATTCACATGGCGCTTCGGCATGCAGCGCAGCTGCCTGCATATCATTTGTTGGCGTATATTCTTGCTGCTGATTTGAGCGGCGCGCACCAATAGATTGACAAATGCGGCGCCAGCTATAAGCAGAAACCAGAACCAGAGGAACACGAAGATCTTCTCGTTTAGTATGTTGAGCGGTAGTATGCAGAGATTATCGATGATGCTCGCCGAGCCGCTGGGGCCGAATTTGAGGAGCTCGCATTTGGCAATCTTTGGGAAGACAAGCGAGGAGACACGGTTCCAGCGGTCCCAGTCGTAGTATGGTATAGTGACCAATGCGTGCATATACTTCGACCAGAAGCCGCTCACAAATATGTCCAGGATGATTATATTGAGCACCTGTTGGAGCAGGAAGTAGAATAACCCTTGTGCGCTGATATGCGGCATGCACACTTACACTGACAGCAAAGTTGAGCACTTCGCAGAAGACGTATTTCGCCATGTAACAGTGGTGGATGTCCTCGAAGTCGGTGTAAAAGTATTTAACCAGCAGACGCAGTCGCGTGTTGTACGTCTCGTCCGAGAGCAGAGCACCACCAACATCTGAGCAGAGTTGTTTGAGACGCTGGCCCTCCCACGCCTTCCAGAGGCACGACGGGAAGTAGAAGATGAACGATTGGAAGAGCAACAAAATGATTACCCACTGGTAGTAGCGTAGATATTGGCGTTCGGTTACGCCGCGCACCTCCGGGCCAATGCCTTCCGCAACGGATAGCATGCGCGCGTAATCCTCATTGAAGTTGGTCATCTTACTGAACGTGCGCATGTTGAGATTCGTCGGCGTCGGCGACGTCGACATCGCCGACGGTTGCGCATGGGCATGAGCCAGCTGATTATCGTTCAGCTTAATGATGTACGTACCCATGGTCCAGCAATAGGACTGAACGTAATTGATATTCTTCTCCTGACTTATGCACTGTATGGGATCGCCGAAGTATTGACGCCCCGATAGCAGCAATGAACAGGTCAGTAGAATGACAACAGTACACTTCGAGTGAATGGTGAAGACGTCATCGTAAATGCGGATTGACTTGAATTGCAAATATTTTGACAGCGGTTTCACCGACGTATACATCCTTTCAGCTTCCGGAAAAAGCTGTACAAGTATATTATCCAACACTTTTGAATGGCTGAAATTTGTTTCGATTCTTTTAAGGTTTGACGTTTCTGTTGTGAGTCGCAGCACGAGCAACGCCGGTTGTAGACGAGGTAGAGTTAAGAGCACGTCAGGGACTCCCAACGTCGTGATTTGTGGAACGGCAACAACGTCATAAGGTTGTATGGCGTGCGAAGACCTCAATCCAAATCGACGCTCTGAGACAGTTAGAGTTTGACGAAATTTCAAACTAAATTAATCATTATTTTGATAAATAATGATTTGTCAATCTTAATTAAATATACACGAACGAAATGTCAATAACAACTCGACTTCAAAGGCTACGAAAATTATGCGGCTCCGCTCAC